>LR749842.1:977698-1009685 GCA_902729485.2 Mus minutoides
GAGGGGAGAGGTTGGAGGAGGGAAGAGGAGGAGGGAGGAGGGAGGAGGGAGGAGGGAGGAGGGAGGAGGAGAGGAGTGCAGATGGGGAGGGGGAAGGAGGAGGGGTGGTGAAGGAGGAGGAAGTAAAGGAGGAGAAGCCAGGGGAAGCAGAGAAGAGGAAGTGCAATGAAGACCCGCAGAGCCCCTGCCTGGAAGGAGGAGATCAATCAAATATGGTCTTCTGAAATTGTCTCAGATTGGACAGAAAAGCTGGATCCATATCCCAGGAGTAGACCCTGGCCACAGGAAAAAGCATGACCTCTGCCACTCAGAAGGAGAACTGTGAGCCGAAATCTGGGGGCTGTTAACCTTCCTTACAGTTGGGCAAGTCTCCCTTGAACGTGGGTGCATCAGGCCCCCCTTTGGGTATACCACACTTTTAGTTGTTTTTTTTTTTTTTTTTTTAGGAGCCCAAAAGCACCTAATGTGAAGTACATCTCATTATGGTGACCATATGTTGTGAATTGAGAATGCTGTTAGCTGGGCTGTGCCCCACAGCTACTGGGATCAATGACGTTGAGGGTAGTTCCAGCCATCTGGTTTCGGTCAAGACTGTTAAATGGAGGTGGAAGGGCACATGGTGCGGAGACTCAGGGAAGAGTAGGAAAGGGGATTTGGAGGTGGATATATTGATATATTATAAAAATGTCAAGGAATAAATATTAACTTTAAAAAGAGACTGTAAAGAAGACCCTTAGCCCCTCATACTCTGGGAAATGACACCTTTATCTATTCTTTTCTTCTGCATCATTTGGCTTTGCCTTGGTTTTAGGGATTAGGAATTGGGGGAGACTTTTCCTGGGTGAGTGAGACAGTGTCTCTTCACCTAGCCTAGGTTGGTCTTCTGGTTCTAATGCTTCTGACTCCACCTCCTGTGTGCTGGCATTTCTGGCATGCACCAGCCCACACAGGCGGCTTTGGCTCTCTACTTAGCCTCCTGTGATTGGAGACCTTAGTTTGGTCTGTTGGACTCGCTCTGACATGAGACTTAGGGCACAGCTTGCAGGAACCTGATCCAAGCAGTAAGATGAGCTCCTCTACAGTGAAGAGCTCCTGTCTTGCCTTCATGGTCACCATTGGCAGAAGCAATGCCTTAGGCCTGCAGAACCAAAGTGGCCGAGTACGTTGAGAACTCAGCCAAGGCAAAGTGGGTCCACTCTTGGTTAGAAGTGGCCAGGGAGCATGGAAACGATCATTTTGTAAGTCCTTGCTGCCAATAGTCACAGCTTTCCTTCTGATGAGTGCCACCCTTTCTAATGACAAGCTCAGTGACCCTGGCTCAACTCCAGTGTTATACAGTGGGTCACAGCCAACCACCCATCCAGATGCTATGAATGAATAAGACAATGAACTGACATAGTTTATTGGAGGCTTATAGTTTCNTGGAAACGATCATTTTGTAAGTCCTTGCTGCCAATAGTCACAGCTTTCCTTCTGATGAGTGCCACCCTTTCTAATGACAAGCTCAGTGACCCTGGCTCAACTCCAGTGTTATACAGTGGGTCACAGCCAACCACCCATCCAGATGCTATGAATGAATAAGACAATGAACTGACATAGTTTATTGGAGGCTTATAGTTTCAAAGGGTGTGCTTGTGATCATTATGATGGGGAGCATAGCAGCAAACAGGAAGACATGATGCCAGAGCCGTAGCTGAGAGTTTACATCATCCTGACTCACAAACTGGGAATGGCAGGGGCTTTGAAACCTCAATGCCCAGACCCAGTGAGACCCTTGTTCCAACAAGGCCACACCTCCTAATCCTTCCCAAAACGTTCTACCAACTGGGAACCAAACATTCAAAGATGACTTATGGGAGTCATTCTCATACAAGCCATTACACTCCATTCCCTGGGCCCCATAGGCTTGTGGTCATATAATATGTAAACTGCACTTACCTACCGTCAAAAGTCACCATAATCTCTTATAGTCTCAACACTGTTTCAAAGTTCAGAGTCTATTTTGAGATTCAACACATTCTCTTAATTGTAAGTCCTATAAAAGCAAAAATCAAATCACAGACTTCTGATATACAATGATAGAGAATATGCATTATCATTCCAAAAGAGAGCATATGAGGAAATACTGGACCAAAGCAAAGATGACATCCAGCAGGATCAAGTCCTGCAGATCTATGTCCAATGTCAATGGGCTGAGATGGTTCCTTGCTTCTAGCTTAGCTGACTACAATAAACTTCTCTCTCATGGGCTGGCTTCATGCCCTGCCTGCAGCTCTCCTTAGCATATATCCTATGGCTCTGGCATATCCAGCATCTTGAGATCTCCAACACAGTCCAGGCTTCACCTTCTCAGCTTCATGAAATGACCTCTTGGAACTTCATGAATGGACTCCCAAGTCACATACCTGGCCACAGTGGCTTTTCTTAACCACAGATGAAGAGTCCCTTCTTCTGTATCTTTCATGATCCTAAATTCACAAACATTGTGTCTCTGGAGAAGTAGCTGAGAGATTACATCCTTACCTGAAAGTAGGAGTATACACACACACACACACACACACACACACACAGAGAGAGAGAGAGAGAGAGAGAGAGAGAGAGAGAGAGAGAGAGAGAATGGGTGTCAAGTCATTTTAAGAACCAATTCAACTCTGCCTGATGGACATTACATTCCTATGAGTCAGTAAGCTACCTTTTGTTAAAAATAGCTTGAGATGGGATTTTCAAGATTTATTTATTCTATATATATGAGTACACTGTCACTGTCTTCAGACACACCAGAAGAGGGCATCTGATCCCATTACAGAAGGTTGTGAGCCACCATGTGGTTTCTGGGAATTGAACTCAGGACCTGTGGAAGAGGAGTAAGTGCTCTTAACTTATGTGCCATCTCTCCAGCCCAGTTTACTTGTGTGTGTGTGTGTGTGTGTGTGTGTGTGTGTGTGTGTGTGTGTGTAGGTGCATGTGCCACAATGCACATGTGAAGGTCAGAGTACACTTACAATTACAAGAGCTGGTTCTCTCCTTAGACCACTGTGGTGGTTTGGTAGGAATGGCCCCCATAGACTCATGTGTTTGAATGTTTGGCTATAGGGATTAGCACTATTAGGAGGTGTGGCCTTGTTCAAGTAAGTATGGCCTTGTGGAGGTGAGTTTGTTACTGTGGAGATGGACTTTGAGGTCATATATGGTCAAGCTATGCTGAGTGCCAACACACAGTCCTCTTCTGCTGCCTGTAGATCAATGTACTGGCTAGTTTTTGTGTCAACTTGACACAGCTGGGTTATCACAGAGAAAGGAGTTTCAGTTGGGGAAATGCCTCCATGAGATCTAGCTGTGAGGCATTTTCTCAATTAGTGATCAAGGGCCCCTTGTGGGTGGGACCATCTCTGGGCTGGCAGTCTTGGGTTCTATAAGGGAGCAGGATGAGCAAGCCAGGGGAAGCAAGCCAGTAAGGAACATCCCTCCATGGCTTCTGCATCAGCTCCTGCTTCCTGACCTGCTTGAGTTCCAGTCCTGACTTCCTTGGTGATGAACAGCTGTATGGAAGTGTAAGCCGAATAAATCCTTTCCTCCCCAATTTGCCTCTTGGTCATGATGTTTGTGCAGGAATAGAAACCCTGACTAAGACAATCAAGATATAGAAGATCTCAGCTTCTTCTCCAGCAACATGTTTGCCTACACACTGCTAACACATGTCATGCCATGACAATAATGACTAAACTTCTGAACTGTAAACCAGCCCCAAATTAAATGTTTTCCTTTATAAGAGTTCCCTTGGTCATGGTCTCTTTTCACAGCAATAGAACCCTAAGTAAAACAACCACATAGATGAAACAGAGACTGTTTGGTTTGGCAGTAGATACCTTTACACACTGAGCCATCCACCAGCCCCTGAAATGGGTATGTATGTGGAGGTAATTCCAAATCGCCTTCCAGTCCACTAGACTAGTCTTCATTGGATGGGGAGCTCACGGTTCCCCATCCCTCTAAGTCAGAACCTCTCTGCTTGGTTCTCCCTTTGCTCCACCCTGTGGAGCCACAGGACCGACCATAGGCATTAATCCAAATATTCTAATATTCTTTCCCCACCAGTGATTCCCCAGCCTTGGCAGCATAGAAGACTCAAGTTTACCACACAAGATTCCAGGCCCACAGAACCGGGACTTCTGAACTTCTAGCCAAGGAATGTATATATTTTTAAAAGTTAACATAGATTTACTTAATCCCCAGCAGATTTAAGAGTCACTGATCCACAAAATGCCAAGTAATTGTTTTATTAGATTTAATAAATTAGCCAGCTGGAACAGACCTGCGCATGTGTTGGCACTGTGTTTCTGTACAGATCTGTTCCTGAAGTTCAAAATGGAAGTGTGAGCCTTCTGAAAGCAGAACTATATCTAAAGGAGGAAATCTGAATTTGAACTAAAAGTGGGTTTATCCTGAAAGCAGTGGTGGCTAAAGGCCCCTTGTTTGAACTTTGTGCTTGTCTCTGTAGCTATGTATCCTTTAGTTACAGCAGCAAGATACTGTAACTGCAAATTCTGGAAGGCACTCTCTCTTTTCCTGTGATTTACTCTTTAGCTATATTACCCGTGTGTTGAGTGGCACAGGAACCATGACATCAGCAATATTTTTGGACCATGACTAAGAAGAGTGATGAGGGTGCCTATAGCTCTGGTTTGGTGGGATAATTATGTGGTTCAGAGGCAATTCGTAGCTCTGTCACTGCTAGCTGCCCTGATATAAAATAGCTTCCAGTTACAATCCAACCACCATCTGTGCTTGCACACCCAACCTTGAGAAATCTAAGTGCCAGATTCAACCTTACTTCATATTCTGCCACAGCATCTGGGACAACAAAGAAAAACTGGCCAGTGAGTGCCATGAATTCAGATCACACCCTGCTATGGGGCTGGAGAGTTGGTTCTGTGGTTAAGAGCGCTTGCTGCCCTGTTATGAGGATTGGAGTTTGGATCTGAGTGTACAGAACCCCTGTAATTGCAGTGCCAAGGAATCCAATGTTCTCTTCTGGCCTCTGTGGGCACCTGCACTCACACTCACAAGGACAAACACATTGAATAGTGGCTGGAGAGATGGCTCAGTAGCGAAGAGAACTTACTTTCAATCCTAGTACTCGGGAGGCAGGGGCAGGTGGGTGTCTGTGGATTCAAGAGCACCTTGTCATACATAATGAGTTCCAGGATAGCTAAGGTTATGTCGTGAGGCTTTGTCTAAGAATAAGCCACACCAAAACAGGATCTGAAAAGCAATGACACTAATAAATCCACTCACATGGAAGGGGGAACGCTCACAAGGCTTCAACCTTACACAGAGAACTATAGGTAACTAAGGGATACTGAGAATGGGAGCACAGGTCTTCCTCAGGGAATAACCTCCCAGTCTGTTATCCAACACTAAGTGGTCAGCCCTAAAAATATACACATACAGGTGATATTGTACAGAGTGAGCTGCTTAGATTTATGTATTTAGATATTTACGTGTGTGTGTGTGTGTTGTGTGTGTAAAACAATTAAAGAAAAGGAGGTCATGAATTTGATAGCATAGGGGCACATGGGAGGGGTTGGAAGGAGAAAAAGGAAGGGAAGGAATGATGTAATTATATTATAATTTCCAAAACTCAAAAAGTAATATTAAAAAGAAAGAGCAAAAACAATAAATTAAAACAAGATGGCTCCCTGAAAATCAGCCAACCCCTGAATAGCCTTGAGATCTCCTAACTCATCTGTGAAAGACTATTGAGAGTCATTTCCATAAACATGGTAATATGACCAGATCATCGGTGAGTGGTGAGTCTGGAAGGAAGCCTTTTGCAGTAGGAGCAGGGCTTGCTCCTTCTGGTCATGCTGTATAAACAATGACAGAAAAATCATTGTCTTATGGCTGTGTCATCAAATAGTTGGCAGACGTGTAGTTGTAGAGGATAAAATAACTGGATAGTAAACAGGTTTGTTTGTTAGTTTGTTTTTCTAGAATTTTGAGGACCTTTTAAAAATTTGCCAGTTTCCAACATGTTCTTGTCGTGGCGATTTATATTATGATACTAAGTGAACATTTAATATTTCTTCTTAATAATTTAAACCATTTTTCTGAGAAAGGGCCTCCAGAATTGTATAAGCTTCAGGCCCACGAGCTCTGGGTTGGCTGAAGTCAGTACCTCACCCCCGCACTCTGATAATAGATATGAAAGACCCTAATGGGTTTGCCCTTTACAGCTGCCTCAGTCTCCTGAAAACCAAATCTGCTTATTATTAAGTCTGCAAATGCACAGTTGATGGATTGTAATGACTCTAAAGGAATCTGTGTGGCCAGAAAGATAAATAATACATTGTTTAAAGGGTTTTGAACTCTTATAATGTTTTGGAAGATGCCATTTGTTAGAAATGAAAGAAATTAGGAGGAAGGCTACATCATGGTCAAAGAGAAAAATGCATAAACAACTAATTGTGATTAAGCATGCTGGACGAAAGGTGATTTATTTCTGACTTCTGTCCTAGGGAAATGTTACAAAATCATCCTCATCTATAAAGGCAGTTGAGCAGATCCCACATCACAGAGCCTGTCTGGCATGTACTCCCTCAGAACCTTTCTCTTCTTTCTTGCAAGGTCATGGTAACCTTTGAGATAGTGCATCGTTTTCCAGAGAAGATGCAAAGAGTTTAGAAAAGGAATTGCCCAGCCTCTCTTGCTGCCAGTCCATCCTGGTCTCTATGCCTGCCGAATCTCACTTCCAGCATACAACAGATGCAAAAGGGACAATCTGTTCTCCTCAGACCTGCCTCACTTTGAATCATCTTGGAACTTACCATCCAGTCTCTAAACACTATTTAAAATGTTCTACTCTTGGTGTCTTTAGTCATAAAGTTTACTAAAAATAATTGCCGCTGTCTGTAAACGTTTGGTATACACTGGTTTATACAACATTGAACTAATTCTTTACATCTGTGCCACATTGCTTCTCAGAGCCTTTAATAATCAGTCTTTAAGTGCAGGCTATGGACTGGGGTTTGGAATGTTTCCCAGACTGTTAAATCAAAACCCCCTTGTTTTGAGGAATTAATTTTTTGAGGGACTGTAACTTTGGAAAATTCTGTTTTGGACCACAGTAACATGAAGTAAGTGTATATAAATGTTTTCTATAACATAAAAGCAAGCACGTGACATGATATTACGATAGTAACTGTTGTTGTTATTAGCAAGAGTGCGATTGTAAAGCAACCATTGTCTCATCTTTTCTACTGGGTCCACTGAAGCTATCTTTGTACATTTCCACTATAATAATTTAATTTTACAACAAAATTGAGGAAAATACATTCTGCAGACTTCTGCTGTAAGCTCTTGTCTGCTGCCTTGGGAGATTCCATTACTTTTTTTTTTTAAGACTGAATTTATTAAAAGGTGTGTACTGTCAAAGCAATCACCATCAAAACCCTAAGCATCTAAATATATTTCTCACAGAAACAGAAAATCTCATCATGAAATCCCAAGAGTTAACAGATAGCCTAAACAATTTTGGGAAAGTTCAGATGGAGAAGACTAGTATTCAGGAATTAGTTCTGAATCCAAAAACATATCCCAGAACTACAGAGATCAAAAGGGTGTGGTACCGGGGATAGAGGCATGGCTCAGTGGGAGAATGTGTCTCATGCTAAAAGCTCTCAGTAGATTAATAAACCAAGACAGTGCTATGCAGTATCAAAAAATAAACTCCCACATATATATGTAAACAAGTCACCTTTGACAAGGACACCAAGACCCTTAACGGACAAATGCAATTTCTTCAACAGATACTGTTTGGGAAAAAGTAGATACCTGCGTGTAACAGAGTGAAGCTGAGGGGCCGGAGAGATGGCTCTGAGGTTTAGGAGCACTGCTTGCTTTTGCAGAAGGACCTGAGTTCAGGTCCCAGTACCTATACTGTGGTTTGCAACCATCCATAACTGCAGTTCTAGGGAATCTAACGCTCTCTGTGACCTCTGAGGGCACTAGACATGCACATGGTACACAGACATCCATGCGTGCAAAATAGTCAAACACAGAAAATAAAATAAACACAGCTAAAATGTTTTAAAGGGTGGAGCTGTCCTCATACATGACATTGATCTTGGCAATGATTTCTGATATATGGCAATAAAACCAGTGACAAAGTTAGTTTAAATTTTATGTGACTCATGGGGAATCAAAGGAAGACAAGCTGTCCATAGCTTTAAATAGTCTGCATTTAAAATTCACTTTCCTTTTGTGTTTTGCAGTTGGCGATCATATGCACACATGAAGGACTTGCGTGGCTATAATAATAACCTGTGGAGGTTTTTGCTACTTAGATCTTTGGAAAATAGCTTGACTATCCCACAGTCCATGAAAACCTGAAGAACCTCTCTGTTTAGTCAAAGGCATGGTTCAGCATCTGTGTGCACAGCCTGGCAACCCCTTTAACTTTTACTCACCCCAGACTCTCAGACTATCCCTAGTGTCAAGTTGGGAACTTCACTATCCTTAGTAGTTCTTAGAATTCAGGCAACTATCACATCTTATTTATTTATATTTAATTTTTTTCAAATATATATATATATATATATATATATATATATATATATATATATATATATGCGCATCACATGCACTCTTGGTCACTATGGAGGTCAGAAAAATGTCATTGGATCTCCTGGAATTAGAGTTACAGATGGTTGTGCACCATCATGTAGAGATAAACCCAGATCCTCTACAAGAGCAGCAAATTCTCTTAAGCACTGAAGAATCTCTTCAGGACTTATTTATCTCCAGAACTTTGTTTGTTTTTGTTTGCTTGTTTCATTTTTTTTCCAGACAGGGTTTCTCTTTATATCCATGGCTGTCCTGGAACTCACTCTATAGACCAGGTTTAACACAAACTCAGAGATCCACCTGCCTCTGCTTCCTGAGTGATGGGACTAATGGTGTGCACCACCAGGCCCAACCCCCATTTATCTATTTTTGAAATAAGGTTTGATTTGTAGCCCAGGCTAGCTTTGAATTGCAATATTCATGTCTCAACTTCCTAAGATTGCAGGCAGGCTACAATGTCCGGTTCTTAGATAGCCTATGCCACCATGCCAGGGTCTTAGATAGCCTATGCTACCATACCCAGATGGTCCTTAGATTTGGAGACAAATCACCACATTAGAAACATCAGAACAAATAGAAGCAAGGAAAACAACACCATCACATCCAAGAGGCTGTCTTTCTTTTAACTAAAAGTTTGTGTCTCGCTTAAGTTGTTCAAAGAAAAGCTTCATCTTAGTCAAAATGACAAAGTAACTTTGTAATTTTAGCATTTCTGCCTCCTTACTCTCTAGGGAAGGTTCTGAAAACAGTGGAGATTTGAAGAAAAGATCCCAGGATGCAGAAAGAACTTCCCAAGAAAGGTATGGCCCTAGTCCAGCTGAGCTTGCCTTTGTCACACAAGCATCCTAGTTCTTGCTGGAGGAACAGGTGCTATCCAATTAGGCCAGGAGCTCATTAGTGTTTAAACCCTAACAGCTTGAATGACTCATAGACAATTTTGTAGGACAATTGTCATCCATCAATTTTTCCAGAAGAGGAAATGGACAACTGCCACATGTTTGGCCTCTCTACATTTTTGGAAAGATCTGGGGAGTAAAAAGCCTTGCAGACCACGCAGAGAAAAGAAACAGATATTTAAAGCCACTGCACACTGAGCTCCTGTTTTCCCCTTCTTTTTGTACAGCATTGATATTCTCCTCTGTTTCCTCTTCACTTTCCTTGAGATTCCTGGATGGAGGGCAGAGACATCGCCATCTGAGCATTCAGGGCAGAGCTCTGATTCAGGCTGGGCAGTGCCTCGGAGAGAAAGGACTAGAAGGAAGGATTCCTTGGACTTTCTGAAAGCCCAGAACTTCCTCCATGTTTTCATGGGGGACAGATGGGCTCCCCAGGAGTCAACTGTTTCCTGGTTTCTTAAAGGAGGCAGAGAAGTAAATAAGCAAAGCCAGAAAAGGTAGCAGACCGTGGTAGCGCATGCGCGTATCCCAAGCACTCGGGAGGTAGAGGAAAGTGAATCTCTGTGAGTTTGAGGCCAGCCTGAACTACATAGTGATACCCTGGTCTTAAAACCAACACAAACTAAAACACAAGAAAGCTAGTTCAGCATTATTCTCTCCCATGCTTCTAAAATTCTTAGTGAGGGTTTTATAAATGAAAGAATTGCTAGTGTTATTTTTGTAAGAATGATTCCAATTCTGAGTCTTGTTTGAGGATGGACAAACTGATATAAACGTTTTCAAAAGTTATTTTTAAAGGAACCAGAATAATGAACACCTATCTGCTTTCCTGGCACCCCATCTGGACCATTTTCCTGCACTATGACAGCTGGATTTCTTTCATGCCCTCTCTACTCTTTAAATATATTTCTCTCAATTTTTGT
Organism: Mus minutoides; assembly: GCA_902729485.2. Taxonomy (NCBI): domain Eukaryota; kingdom Metazoa; phylum Chordata; class Mammalia; order Rodentia; family Muridae; genus Mus; species Mus minutoides. The sequence goes on from LR749842.1 coordinate 988,143, forward strand.
TATTGTATCTGGAAGCAAATTCACGATTTGCCACATTTCTTTTCCTGAAATACTTCAGTACTTATAGAAGATAAGGCTTTTTTTTTCCTAATCATATTGTTATTTCTAGAACAACACAGCTGGGACCATGAAAACCAACTGCCATTCTTTTACATTGTCCAGTGAGATTTGAGAATCACTGGCTCAATGGTTGGGCTCATTGGGCTCATTAGTCCAATAAACCCTCACTTGTCAGGGTTCATTGGCCCATGGAGGAAGCTGAGATTTATTTCTCTGATATGTTCTCACCATCATTTCTTCTCTCAGATCCTTCCTGCATGAGGCTAGCTTCACTTGGCTCCCCCAAAGCACAGGACCCAGGAACTTTGCAGGGACCGTTTGTTTCCAAAGTGACTTCCACTGTTTTCCTTTCTTAAAGTCGTCAAAACAGAGTAATGTAGGGGAATGTGATGTTCACTATGTGTGCACATATGTATAGACTGAGCAAACCAATTGGGTTTGGTTTAGTATGCTTGTGCATTGCATATTATCTAATAATCTTATTCCCTGGGGTTCCTTCCATGGTCCCAACATGAATGGACCACATATCAAACAAATAGTGAGAAATAAAATACAGGTGACAGGTGTAATATTTTATGTTCAGTCTTTTTTATTTTTAAATCAACTCCCCATTTCTCTTCATGTAGCAAAAGTACAAACATAATCCTGCTGATTATGTCTCTTTCAGCTTAGGAGTGACCTTCTTGAGGTAACTGCATGGTGAGCTCAGGACATGTCTTTCTCCTTGCCTTTCCCTCTGTATGGCGCCTGGGATTCAGGGATGCACCGATGGAGATAAGGCTCCTTCTGGCCTCTGCCCAGCTGATCCTCTTTCCAGTCATCTCCTTTGGTCCTGATGCAGCACTCCATGGCTTCTGGCTCTTGGGTCCATCTGTTTCCTCTCTCACCTCTGACACTTCTGCTTTTCATTTGGTGCTCAAGATGGTTGGTATGTGCTGCTAGCATGCTTCTTAAAACCAGGAGCCTGGACCCTCAGTCATGGACGTGCTGTGTCTCATTCCTTTTACCCAGACCTTCCCGGCCTCTGTGGGCTCTCCTTGTTCTTGGAATTTCTGAAATGCAGCATCTCTGAAGAGGATGCAATCTTCCCAGGGTACACTCAGTGAGCTGGCAGCCTTCTGGTGGACCTGGAGTCTCTAACAATATGTTACGATTAAACCTACCTCTGCCCTGGCTTTCACACTGAGTTCAACCAGAAAAGCTCATGCACATGGGTCTGGACCTTGTTTTATCCTCTTTTCCTTTAAAACATTGGTTCTCAACCTTCCTAATGCTGCACCCCTTTTATAATAGCTCCTCATGTTGTGGTGACCCCCAGCTATGAAATTATTTTCATTGCTACTTCATAACTATAATTTTGCTACTTATGAATCATAATGCAATTGTTTTTTTTTTTTTTTGGAGATAGAGAGTTGCCAAAGGGGTCATGACCCATGGATCAAGAACCATTGCTTTCGAAGCTGTAAGAGGCAAGAGATGGATGCTTCCCTCAAACCTCCAGGAGGAATGCAGCCACAGAGTTCAGCTTCAATCACCTTGTGGTCCTGGGTGAAGGATTGAGTCCTTTGTGTTCTGTGTGAATTGCCTGCACAGAAAATGGGATTGTATAGGGATCACCAAACACTGTTCAGAAGAGTGATAGTCTAGAGTGTAGAAAACCCCTTTCTTATCTAGAGCACAATTTTTGTTTGTTTTGTTTTGTTTTGTTTGTTTTGTTGAGGCAGGGTCTCTCTATGAAGCTCTGGTTGTCCTGGAACCTTCTATGTAGAGCAAAGTGGCCATGAATTCAGAGATCCTCCTGCCTCTGCCTCCTGGGTGCTTGATAAAAGGGCGTGCCAGCGTGCCTGATTTAGAGCAGAGTCTTAAACACAAGAGTTTGCGGTGCTTCTTAGCCAGTTTTTCATCGGTTTCTGAATGGTTCCATTTAACTTATGTATGATACTGAATGACTCTTGGTGACTGCCACCTGACACAGACACCAGCCACAGAATCAAAACAATCTCTTGGTGGTACAAGCTCCAGGCTCTAAGCACCTCAGATTTGCATAAGAAATGACCAGTCACTGGAGCTCTTCTCTTAGGGGATGCTTTTTAATAATTACCCTGACCAATAATTGAAAGTGTAAAAATACAACTTCTTATCATCTCTGGGCAGCACCGTAAACATTTTTTTAAGTTTTCTTTACCAAACATTACTTAAAACCCCAGCCTCATAAACTGGAATTCACACCCCCACATTGAATGTTGGAGCTGGAAAAAAAAATGCCAATGCTGAAAGGGTTCACGATAGGCAGAAAGAAATACTCATATCAAGTATGATGAAGGGGAAGTGTCTCATGTTACATCAGCCGCTTAGGCTCAGAACATACAACATGAGCATTTTGAATTACACATGCTGCCACATGATACAACACAGTAAACAGGGCCTGAAATACCTCAACGGATGCATGGCCATCCGATAATGTGAGTTTTGTCTCTACTGTGCACACTGGGTTTTCTGCTTGAGAGACACACATGATGGTTTAATCATGGAAAAGAAAGGTTTAATATTTTCCTACCACCATTCCTTAGCATGTAAGCATTCATTTAATACATTTTTAGATTGTTTTCTGTTGAAATTTTTATTTTGAAACTTGCTGTTTGTGTTTCTGATGGGTTTCCTGGGTTTGATGGGTTTAGTGGCACCCTCCATTAACCCCAGCACTGGAGAGGCAGAGGCAGGTGGATCTCTGAGCTTGAGAATAATCTGGTCTACAGAATTAGTTCCAGGACAGTAAGGGATACACACAGAAACCCTGTCTTGAAACCCCTCTCCCCCCAAAATCCATTAAATAGGGCCCTGGCTTAATGGTTTAGAGCACTGGCTGCTCTTGCAGAGGACCCAGCACCCATGTGACAACCATCTGTAACCCCACTCCCAGGAGAGTCAGTGCTCTCTTTTGGACCCTTCAAAACCAGAAGATGGCATCATGGATTGGAGATACAGATGACTGTGAGCTATCATGTTGGTGCTGGGAATTGAACCTGGGTCTTTCAGCAAGAGCAGCAAGAGCTCTAAACTGCTGCTGAGCCATCTCGTCAGTCACAGATATAATAAAAGTTTAAAAAATTAAATGAGTTTTAGCAGTGGATGAAGGCTGACTTTCCAACAATTTTTGAAATGGTCCTAAACACACTTCTTCTATTTTGTATTACATATTTATGAAAAGCAGCATCCTCAGCGTTGTGATACAAACAAGCAGTAATCAATTTGGGGGGAAGAAAAAGAAAGGTGGGAGATACTCTATGTTCTGAAATAGCTAATATTTAACTAAACTTTATTTTTTAATCTAAAATTAAATAAACATTAACATAATTAGTATGCAAATTTGCTTTTTACTTTAATAAATGACAAACCAATACATATACTGGATAATTTTTTAAAATGTAATTCTTTATAATTTATTATTGGTTAATGAATGATTGGTTCCTATTCCTATTTTGTACACCTATATACCCAGCCCCGTGTAAATTTCTTGGGCAAAATGTTGGGGGAGGTTGTAAGTGGCCCTTGCATAAGAAACTCTAGTCTGAAGAGAGGGACACAGAGCAGTGACCCGGGTGCTGGGATGTACTTATTGGATAAGTGATAAGATTGACCTGGCCTGTCTCTACAAAGAACTTATTGAAACAAAATGAAAAATAATCAATAGGCAAAGAAATGTTCTCAACACTCACATGTGCTTTTAAAAAAAGGAAAAATACTCGCTTTACATAAAACAGTATTTCAGTATTTCCTCACAAACTTGAATGTCCACAGACTGAAGGTTTTTTTAAACATTAATTTTTAAAATAAATAAAAGCTCAAATAGTCAAAGGAAGCCGTGAGAGGTACTGCACACCTTAAATCCCCTCACTAACACAGGACTCCCAAGGAAGGAGCTAGAGAAAGTACCCAAGGAGCTGAAGGGGTCTTCAACCCTATAGGTGGAAGAATAACATGAACTAACTAGTATCCCCTGAGCTCATGTCTCTAGCTGCATATATAGAAGAAGATGGCCTAGTTGGCCATCATTGGGAAGAGAGGCCCCTTGGTCATACAAACTTTATATACCCCAGTACAGGGGAATGCCAGGGCCAAGATGTGGGAGTGGGTGGGTAGGGGAGCAGGGCAGGGATGGGGGAGGGTAAAGGGAACTTTCTGGATAACATTTGAAATGTAAATGAAGAAAATATCTAATAAAAATTGAAAAACAATCCCCTCACTATTCCTAAAGTGTGGGGGTCCCCTTCTAGAGACCCACTTCCTCCAGCTAAGCCCCACCCACACAGCTATTTCTAAAATAGCACTATGAACTGGGGACCAAGAGTTGGGGCACATGAGCCCTCAAAGCATAGCAGAGATTCTGTCCTTTGAAGCAATTACCCTCACCACAGAAGGAAGGCTGCCAGCTTCACCTCAGGGCTTACAGAATCCACACAACCTCACCCTTCCTCTGCTCCCTTCCTCTGCTCCCTTCCTCTGCTCCCTTCCTCTGCTCCCTTCCTCTGCTCCCTTCCTCTGCTCCCTTCCTCTGCTCCCTTCCTCTGCTTCCTTCCTCTGCTCCCTTGGTCCTAGGCGCCAGCCTCTGGTTCATTGCCAATGATGGGAGAGATGACTGTGGTCCCTCTCCTTTTTGTGTGTAAGAGGGTAGTGTAGCCTCACACATGCTAAAATGGTGCTAAGCAACTTCTCTAATTTCTTCTTTTTTTTATTTTGAAACAGAGTCTCAGTTTTCGGCTGGTCTTGAACTTGTCATCCTTCTGCTTCGGCCTCCGAAGTAGTTGAGTGTCCTAGTTTGCTTTTCTCTTGCTGTGATAAAGCACTCTGACCAAAACCAACTTGGGGGATGAAGGGGTTTCCTTGCTTTATACTTCCAGGTCACAACCCGTCATCGATGGAGTCAGGGTGGGAACTCTAGCAGGACCTGAAGCAGAAACCATGGAAGAATGCAGCTTGATCTAGACGAGCTTGATCACTAGTTTGCTCAGGTAGCTTTCTTAAAAGGCCTAGACTCACCTGCCTAGGGATGGTGTCAACCACAGTAGGCTGGCCCAGCACACATCAATCAGAAAGGGAAGTGACAGAGGTATTTCAGGGAGGGGGGGTATTAATGAGAGGGGAGAGTTAGAAGTCAACACAGGCCAATGTGATGGAGATAATTATTCAAATGAGGGTCCCATTTCCCAAGTGACTCTAGGTTGTGTCAACTTGACAGCAAAAGTAACTGGATAAGGCTTGCAACATCAGAACCAGGTGTCTTTAGCTTGTTGAGAAAGCATCTCACTTTGTAGCCATTTCAAACTCATGGAAATCCTGGCTTGGTTTCCTGGGAGCTGAATTTACAGATGTGGGACACTGTAAATAAGAGCAGTGGTCCCTTTAAAATCTAAATGAGATTCTGAACTTCTCAAAGCCCTTCAATGTTTCTATTTCATCCTAATTAAGACTGAGGAAAATCATTAAAGGGGCTTATTAATCCCCACATGATTGTTCTGTCCTAATACTGTGTGACTCTCCTAGATCACTCTGTTCTGCTCTTGGCCCCTTTGCTGTGTCTAAAGCAAGGAGAAAGCACTCCACCTCAGCACTCCACCTCAGCACTCCACCTCAGTACTCCACCTCAGCACTCCACCTCAGCACTCCACCTCAGGACCTTTGCATGTGCTGTTCATTGTGATCAGGACGTTCTTCCCTCAGAGTCACATGGATCTGTCCCTTAGTTCCTTAAGGACTCACTCACCTTATTAGATGGGATTTCCTGACCATCTAAGATGAGTAAATCACCTCCTTAAGACAGACAATTCTGTCACACCTTCCTGTACTTTAAAAAAATATTTAATCTTTGACAATTTCATATATGAAGTAGAAACCATGGAAGAATGCTTCTTATCAGCTAACTCACTAGCTTGTTCAGCTAGCTTTCTAAAAAAAGGCCAGACTCACCTGCCTACGGTCTTAAATAGGGTTTTTATTGCTGGGGAAAACACCATGGCCAAAAAGAAAGCTGGGGAGAAAATTTATTTGGCTTATACTTCCATATTACTGTTCATTATTGAAGGACTTCAGGACAGGAACTCAGACAGGCTGGAACCTGGAGACAGGAGCCAATACAGATGACATGGAGAGGTGCTGCTTACTGGCTTGCTTCCCCTGGCTTGCTCAGCCTGCTTTCTTATAGAACCCAGGACCACCAGCCCAAGGATGACACCACCACAATGGACTGGGCCTTCCTCCATTGATTACTAATTGGGAAAATGCCCTACAGCTGGATCTCATGGAGGCATTTACTCAACTGAGGCTACTTCCTCTCTGATGGTGCTAGCTTATATCAAGTTGACACATAAAACCAGCCAGTACAATATATGTATATGTATGTGTAATACATACATACACACATATGTATGCATATACATGTAATACATATATATATGCATATATATATATATATATATATATATATATATATATATATATACATATTATTGATCATATCCATTACAAGCTCTCCTTTCCCACTCCCCCAGACACCTCTGTCCTTCCCTCTCTCACTTGCAAGCTTGATCCAGGCCCCCATCCATTGAGTGTGATTAGTGATGCCAACTGGAATATTGACTGTCTTACTGTCTTGATCCTGTGCAGGTATAGCTTCAGTCCGCTCCTGTGCTCAATGGCCGAGTCATGTCCAGAGGACAGCATTTCCAGCACTGCTTCCTGTCCTCTGGCTCTTGCTTTCTTTCTGCCCCTTCTTCTGTGATGTTTCCTGAGTGGAGCAGACAGGGCTGTTGATGCAGATGCCCCATTTAAGGCTGAGCACTTAGCAGTCTCTTATTCTTAGTCCTTGGACCAACTATGAGTCTCGGCATTGACTGCACCCACGGCAGAGAGAGGCTTCTCTGGCCAAGGCTGAGGACAGCCCACTGGACTTTTCTCCACAGCACTTCCACTCCCAGCTGCACCCACAGCCCCCCATTTGTTCATTATCTGTCCATTATATGTGCTAGAAGCTTTAACAGGACAAACTCGGAGTCATTGTGGTTCACTGTATTCATGTATCCCCAACCCTAGCATATGGTCTGGCAGACCACAGACACTATAAATAGTAGTTTTATTAATAAACCTAATTAGACTGAAGGAAAGTACATCTGTTATTATAATATCCATGTAAAAACCCACACCTGTGAAAATAAATTTCACTGTGGTAATGGCGTGCTGACTGAGGGACACGGGGGATTTACGTTTTGCTTTCTGATGACTCTGAATTCTGCTCATTGGTAGAGAAACTTACAAGTACATATGAAGCCCCAGGTTTATCCCTCAGTACTGCAAAAAGAAGATGGTATTCTTTCCTGAACGTTCTTTAAGGTAGTTGTCTAACTTCTATACGTATTTGGAAATTAATATTTTTTTCATCTTATAGCAAGCCATGTGATGTCCAAATGTAATACATTCAAAAGGAAATCCGTTGGAAAGTTTTTAGGTTTGCCTGCTGGATTTTCTTTGAAGTGGTAGTACAAACATAAGTGAGAAGCTGTTTCCATATGATACACACACTCTCTCTCCCTCTCTCGTGTGTATGGGTGAGATGCTCTCTCTCACGCGCTCTCTCTCTCTCTCTCTCTCTTTAGTGTATGGGTGATTTGCCTCCATGTATGTCTGTGCACCATGTGCTTTCTTGGTACCTATAGAAGCGGGAAAGCAGCATCAGATCCTCTGGAACTGGACTTAGATATGGTTGCTGGATGCCTGATGTGGAGGCTGGGAAGCAAACTTAGGTCCTCTGCAAGAACAGCAAATGCTCTTAACCAATCTCTCCAGCTTCCAACTGACATTCTTAAGAGGTTCATTGGTTTGTGCTTGTACAAATATTCCATATTTTAATAAATAAACTTGGGCTGGTGAGATGGCTCAGCGGGTAAGAGCACCCGACTGCTCTTCCGAAGGTGATAAGTTCAAATCCCAGCATCCACATGGTGGCTCACAACCATCCGTAGCGAGATCTGGCGCTCTCTTCTGGAGTGTCTGAGGACAGCTACAGTGTACTTACATATAATAAATAAAATAAATCTTTAAAAAATAAATAAATAAAAAATAAACTTTATGTAACACTGCCTTATACCCCTCCTATGTCTAGATAAACATCTACCCAACAGCCCGTGTGTCAGAACCCTTTTAGAAGGTGGTGTGATCTTTAGAACGTGGGATCTAGTAGTCTGGTTAAGTCATGGGAGCAGGTCTGTGAGGATGAACACTGGGCTTCAGCCCATCCTCTTCCCTTTTGCTTCCTGAGTACCGTACCATGAGGCGAAGAGTTCGTGAGTCACAATATACTGCTCAACACAGGTTCAAGAGCAACAGGGCCAGATGACCCAAACTTTCCTGCACTGAAAACAAGGCAAACCTTTCTCCTCTATAATTTGATTATCTCAGGAGTTTTGTTACAGTCATGCAAAACTAACAAACACCTTTCCAGCAGTATATATGATGAAAATTAAATTTATATTTTAGAATAATTTTAGATTTACAGAAACTTGCAAACACTTCCCAGTGTTCTCAAAAATCACCACACCTAGTTTCCTGTGTTATTCATACCTCACTTAATATTACACTACTATTCTCCATTTGTTATAAGGAAGAACCCAGTATTGATACATTTATGCTCACTAAAGTTGACACTTTGTTGAAATTTCCTTAGTTTGTCCCCAGTGCCCTTTTTCCATCTCCTTGTCTCCTCTAGGATATTCACAGCACAGTTGGCTCTCCTGTTTCCTCGGACTCTTCAATTGAATTCTTGGTTCCTGGAGGCCAGGCGTTCTCACCAGTTCCAACGTCTTCTGAAACAGGACCTCGGTAAATGTTGAATTCAATCGACCCGGTTTCTATTTTAAAATGTCAACTATTTGATGGAATGATTTAATACTTGCTTGTAAGTAGCTTTATCTGCCTGGACATCTATCCCTCCAAGACGAGCAGTGAGATTTCACTTGGCCCTGGGGTTTTTATGAAGGGCTTCATTTATTACAGCTGGCAGATCTGTGGTACAAACCTAACTCCATAGGAAAAGCCTGTCCTGCAGCCGTGATGCCTGCCACCTGTGTCTCAGCTTTGATGGTCAGAAGAACTGGGTGAAAGCCACCCCATTGCTTTTGACTGTAATGAATGCTACTAGTTAGTTCTAACAGTGGCTGGGGCCTATTGTTTTATATTACATATACAACATATCCAAATTCTTTTTTTTTTTTTTTTTTGGTTTTTTTGAGACAGGGTTTCTCTGTGTAGCCCTGGCTATCCTGGAACTCACTTTGTAGACCAGGCTGGCCTTGAACTCAGAAATCTGCTTGCCTCTGCCTCCCAAGTGCTGGGATTAAAGGCGTGTGCCACCACCGCCCAGTGTTACCCAAATTCTTACAGTGTGCAATATTATGCAGTAAATAAGTTTGTCCCAATTTTAGTTTTGAAAACCAATGCACAGTAAAGGTAGCCTGCAAATATGCAAAGTGTGAGGAACAGACCTAGAATCTGGATTCAGAACCGCCAAAGCATGTGTTCTATGAATGTACGTCCCCTAAAGGTTGGGTTCTCAACCTTCCTGATGCTGCAGCCAGTACAGTTCCTTATATACTGTTGTAGTGACCCCGGACTATAAAATTAGTTCCTTGCTACTTCATAACTGTAATTTTGCTACTGTTATGTATCCTAATGTAAATATCTGATATGCAAGGTATCTGGTATGTGACACCCCCCAAAGGAGTTTTGACCCACAGATTGAGAACAGCTTCCCTAAATCCCTTGTCAAGACAGAGACTTGTGAAACTAGAATATTCATTATGGGGTCAAGGAAGAGACCATGGACAAGAGATTTTTCTGAGACCATGGTTGTTTCCCATTTACTTCGTTCCTCAAAAATTAAATAATCCAGCAAATAATAGTATTTGATATGTTCAAGATATAAACAGGACTCTGGTAAACCCAATTCAAAACCTGGCATGCATACTGAGCTATTTGCTGATGACTTAAGATCCATTTCAGCAAAGTTTTCTTCCCAGGAAAACTCCAGTTCCCAGCATGACCACACTTTTATGTTTACTCTTGCAGACAATATGGCTGGCCCTGAGCTTCATGATTGCTTAGGTCAGGTGCCTGTGGCCTACCAAACACTTTCTGGATGTTCCAGACCCTCCTCATTGACCCAAGGAAGTCCTTACACAACACCTTTATGAGTCCTAAGGATGAACATCTCTTCTGAAGATATAAAATAATTGTGATGCTGTGTTCCCATCAAAATGGTATCAAAATGGGGGTGGTAGTTTGTGCCTGTAATTCTAATACTTGGGAGGCTGAAACAGGAGGATTGCTGTGTTTGGAAACAAGTAAGTTCTAGGCCAGCTTGAGTTATAGTTTGGGATACCTGTTCAAAACAAATTGAAAAAAAAAAAAAAACCCAAAAACCTATCCAAACACAGTAAATGCTGTCATTGTTAACCAAAGTCCTGTAATTATTTTTTAATGTTTTTATTATATATTTTCTTCATTTACATTTCAAATGCTATCCCCAAAGCCCCCTATACCCTCCCCCCCCACCTGATCCCCAACCCACCACCCACTCCCACTTTCTGGCCCTGGTGTTCCCCTGTACTGTTTACAGAAAGTATGGGCCAGTGTTATACCAGTGTCTTTCAAAGATTGTTCCATACTTTGGGACCTAAATCATGATGAGCTACACAGGAAACATGGTCACAGTCTGATAAATGCCTTGGCAATGCTGTTTGCTTTCCAGCTGTTGCTGGAAGATCTGGTTCAGAGCTCACATAAAGCAAATCTGTGGTCTTTGTATAAGTCTCAAGGTCCACAGCCAGGGATGCTTTTTTCCTGGTGGTGGAGGGGAACAGTTTTGATGGTCACAGCTACAATGTTTCACTATTGACTTCAAATGAGTAATGGCCAACGACACCTTCACATTGGTCATCATTGAACAGCACCTGTAATAAGAACTTATCCAGTTCAAATTGTCAGTGGCGCTGGTGTGAGAAAGCCTAGTGTAAGGTGAAAATCACAACAGGCTATAGCTGCAAAGCTTATGTGCTTTGCCCAAACACATCCTATGTCCAAACACACAGGTCTTTGGGGCTCTTACGTGAAGGATTGTGCACCTTTGGCATGATGCTGGCTGGGTGAAAAGGGCTGTACAGATACACATTAGCCCTTTTGCTTCTGTGCACCTTCCTGAAACACTCTTTCAAGTTCCGACCAGCATTGTAAGCACAGCACACACCTAATCAGAGCTTAAAGATCCCAGTTTGAAACACACATGCTAAAAGTGGGCAAGTGAGGAACAGAAAGACTTCTAAGGCTCCAGTTAGCTTTGAGTCAGTCTGCAACCTTTCAAAGCCAGGGGATCATCTTTTGGTCCCCAGGACCTGACCTCTCATTACTGTCCCCATCACGGATATTTAAAAGCAATATTGCCCCCCCTAAATAATAATTAGAAAACTGGAAACTAGAACGTTAACATTTTAAAACAAGTTTAACTCAAGGCCTTAAATTTAAGACATAGTACACTCACTATTCACATAGAGTAAAAATATACTTATTTTCAAATGCTCCAGAAATGCCAGAGTCATGTAGAATCCCCCCAGAAACTTATGTTCTTTTGTTTTGTGTTTGGAGACAGTCTCATGTAGACCAGGCTGACCCCAAACTCCATATGTAGCTGATGATGCTTGAATCTCTAATCTCCTGCCTCTACCTCCCAAATGCTTGAATTACAGGCTTATGCCACTGTGCCCAATCTCCCGACTGCTGGGGATGGCATTAGGGTTGTATGCCAGCACTCTCCCAAATGACCAATCAAGCTGCATCCCCAGCCTTTTCATCCAGCTCCTGTTGGCTCTTCCAGGGTTTCTTTCTGTCCTCTCCCTTTACTGTGCTTCCCAGTCATCGGGATTTGTTGTTTGTTTGTTTGTTTGTTTGTTGTTTGTTTCAGCTATTTCCCACAGAACCTTGTAATCTTCAGAGACAGGGTGGAAGGTGCAGTGTTCCTAAGGTCAAGAAGGAGGAGGAGGAAAGAGAAGAGAAAAAAAAATTTTTTTACAATGCCATCTTTCTCCCCCTTCTTTACCGACTGGGGAGATGAGTGGCCATTTTTCTCCTCACAGGGCAGAGGAGGGAGCACCTGGAGAGACAGGGAAACGAGAAGATTAAGAATATCTAAATATCACCGAGGCAGGCTGTACCCAAACCCCTCTGAACCTTACTGTACTGAGCTACGTCTTGCTGACTTGTCCCTTTGGACTTCTATTCTATAAGCCTTGGCATTTTCATTAGGTGGAGAGTTTTGTGCTCTCTGCATCCTGAATGATTAAAGTTAAAGTGGGCACATGAAGGAGGAGGTGGGCGAGGCTAGCAGCTGGGTTTAACTGGGCTTTTCAGTGTGCGAACTTCCTTGCCAACTACTTTTTCTCCCTCTCTCTGCTTCTGTAGCACTCTGGTACTAGAAACAGCTGCATCTACAGTGGTCATCGCCAGGAAAACAGCTGGACTCTGCTCCCAATCTGTCTTCTCTCCTTAAACTCAGGAAGCAACACTTCCGAGGAAGAAAGGGGAATTATCAGTCCCCAAATTTCCTCCAAAGAAGTGGGGGGGGGGGGATGCCCTTCTCTGCTTCCACTCTGAGATGAGCCCTGCACCGCCCGCCTGGGCCCTGCTAATAAAAGCGCAAAGCGTAAATGGCTTGGGGATTATTGGCTTTCGCCCTTGGACTGAGACGTGAGATCACGATTTTCAGTCTGGGAAGGAACCGCCTCTGCCAGGCTGCCCAAACTGCCGCTTCCGCTCCCTGCGCGGGTCCTGCATTACATCACGGTGAGCACTTGCTGGTAGGGGGGAGAGGAGACTTCTCCCGGGACCGCGCCCCAGACAAGGAAGGAGAAATCAGATAAAAAGGAGGGGTGGGAGGAGTGATGTTGAGGAAGTGGAAAAAGGAAAAAGCAGGTCCCAGTAGCACATCATCTTTAGAGGCTGTGTGTACAGGCAAAACGGAGCAGCCTAAAGCAGCCGCACCCCCTAATGCGTTCCTGCAACACTTCCAAGCCCACCTGAACCCCAATTTTAAATCCAACATAAACGAATACAGAAAGCTGTCAGGATACCTAGGTAGAGAGGATTAAGGGTGTCTCAGTCAGGCCCCCTGGACTTGGAAGGACTAAGAGCATCCGCACTGGGGTGGGGTGGGGTGGGGTGGGTGGACCAGAGGGCCGGGCGGGGGCGCAGCAGCCAGCGGTTACCTCCCCTGCCAGGCGACAGCAGTCAGAGGGGGGAGGCAGAAGCGCCTCCTCCCCGCCCTGAGCCCAGGCAGCAGCTTAGGGGGAGGACGGTGCCTCACCTAGCCCCCGATGAGGGGCGTATAATGCCATGGCAGCGCCTGCGAACGATAGCGGCGGCAGCACCCAGAGCAGGAGCAGCAGTCCCGGGAGCCGAGACGGAGTTGGGGGTACTGCGGCTGGAGCTCGCGACGATGGGGACACGGGAGTCCGGGACGCCGCGGCGAGCGTCCCCAGCCTCCCTCCGCTCGAGGACTACGAGTGCAAAATCTGCTACAACTACTTCGACGCGGACCGGCGCGCCCCCAAGCTGCTGGCCTGCCTGCACACCTTCTGCCAGGAGTGCTTGAGCCAGCTGCAGCTCCGAGCCGCCGCCGCCTCCAGTGCGGTCCCTGAGCGCGCGCCGCGCCCGCCACCCTGGCACGGCCCGCCCGGCGCCATCGCGTGCCCGGTGTGCCGCCACCGCACGCCGCTGCCGGACAGCCGCGTGCACGGCCTGCCCAACAACACCAAGCTCGCCGAGGCCTTCCCGCTGGCTCTGCGCGCCGCACAAGATCCGCTGCCTCAGGACCGCCTCCCGCCGCTGGCCTCCCGCCGCCCCGCGCCCACCGCCGCCCCGCCGCCAGTCCCCGCCCCGCAACCGCCGCAGCCGGCGCCACCACCCGCTGAGGACGCCGCCCCCGGACCTCGGGGCCGCCCCGGTCTCCGCGCCCCGGGCGCCTACGAGAGCTGTCAGAACTGCAAGCGGGCGGCGCTCACTGCCGGCTGCGTGTGCGTGGTCTTCTCGTTTCTCTCCATGGTGGTGCTGCTGTTCACCGGTCTCATCTTCGTCAACCACTACGGCGGTGGCGGCGGCGGCGGTGGTGGCGGCGGGGGTGGGGGATCCCCGAGCAGCGGTTCGTCCCCCGGCCCCGCCCCAGCTACCGGATCGCCCTCGCCCTCGCCCGTGGGACCCATCTGCCTGTCGGTGGCTAGCATCCTGGCGCTCTTCTCCGTGGTGGTCACCTGGATCATCTGCTGGCTCAAGTACCGGCCCGAGGGGGCGGCCGCGGGCTCCGCAGGAAGCGGCGGCAGTGGCTCGAGGGCTCGGGCAGCCGCAGCTCTGGGCAGCGCCCGGAGGAGCGATACGTAGCGGAAAGTCACAGCCGACTCCCGGTGCATCGCCTACCCTCAGCGTCCCCATAGGACCCAGCTTTGGACTCAGTGAGCTGGGTTTCTCCCCGCTTCGTCTGTGACAGCGGACCACTGAATCAGTTTCCCTCCTCTTGGTCTTTCTGTTCCCTATTTCCTTTATCTTTGGTGAGAGGGAAACAGAAGAGAAAGGGATGCTGGTGTATGTGGGATCCCGTTTACCCAAACCTCTGCTTTATGCGTCACTCCCACGCTGACCAAAGTGTGTGGCTGTCCCTGCCTGAGGATGTGCAGAAAGCGGATTCCTGGAGTCTTGAGCGCTCGGTTGGGGGTACCGCGCGCGCTTGCGCGAGCTTGTCCGCAACAGTTGTGAATGGACTTGAATCCCCTAAAGGAAAAATGAATAAGATGTAAACTCAAATAATCTTCCTGCGTCTCAGAGATCCCGGGAGGACAGAGACTGATGAACAGTCTGTATCCACGCGCCTAGAGTTGAGCGTCAGGCTAGACCTTGCCCCAGCCGGCGACTGCGCGGAGCTGGGCAGGTGCTCAGCGCGCGTGCGCGTCCAGGGCAGTCTTTGGTTTCCCTCAAGCGCGCACTCGCTGGGGATCCGCTGCTTTCTGCCTGGTGGCTGGAGACAAGCCCAGAAGTTCAATCTCCTGGAGGCTTGCGGTTGTTTTATTCACAGTGTTACTGCCAGGCAATCATTCTCATCTTCTGTAACCGGACTCGACTCAGGGAGCTTAAAGAGCCTGACCTCCCTTCTCTCAAAACTGACTGACTGTTGCCCCCACCTGGAAGACACTGAAAGCTATTTATTCAGAGTATAAACTATAAGCTTCCCCTTTTCCCGTGACACCCCCCCTCAATTTCACTAAAAAGTAATTTATTTTTGAATATATAAATCTGGAAGTTTTGCACATTAAGATCTCCAGAAGTTGTTTTGGATGGTGTCATTTCTCTCCTACCTCTGATCCAAACACATTTCAAAACAGTAAGCAGAAAATCAAGGTGTGTTAGTAATTCAAGATTTTATAATGTGAAACAATAACTTTCAACTACATGAAAACACATATAATAACGCCCAAAGATAAACTGAAAAGTGTTGCTGCCTCTGGTTATCAAGATAATGTACATTTAGCATATTTTGAGTTTAACTCTCTCTTGCCACGGAGTCACTGGAATGTCCACACTAAATGGGGGGAAAATACATGTCGACCTGATTTTGAGACTAAAGGAATGATTTGTGAGTGTGTGCTGCACATGGTGGAATTGCCTTTAAAAAAAAATACCATGCATCTAAAATGTATTTTGTGTGAAAACAAATGTCTCATTCCACCTTTGGGGAATTGGGAAAAGATGGTTTTCATGCTCTGAAAAGAAAAGTCACTGATGGCCCTGGAGGGTGTGCTGTTCTCCCTCGTGTATTATGAAGTCTGCATGATGCCTCTGTATTAACTGATCTCCAGTGGAGCATTTATATCTATCACATGAGTGGGGAAATTTACTGGCTATCAAAAGTAGCATGGCTGCAATTTAGGAACCACAATATGGTGTGTTATATGTCTATGCTGTCTTAATAAAAACAGGAAGTGTTTGTAGAAAATAAGACACACTGGGCTTTGGTACATTTCTATCCCATGAGGAAGCTCTTTGCAGAGTCTTCCTTTTCCTTGGGGACGTGCTTCCGTCCAAGTCCCAACTGCAGATTTTGATTGAGGATCAGAGAGAGAAATAACTCACATGTGAGAGTGTAGTTGGTTAAGATGGGCATTTTGTATATTTCTGAGCTTTTTATTTTTTTAAAGACATTTCCCTATTTTTTATCTGTATGGGTGCATGTATGTCTGTGTAATATGTGTTTTCCTGGTGCCCCGTGGAGGCCAGAAGGAGGCCTTGGGTCCCCTGGAACTGGTTACAGACCGAGTGTGAGTAAGCATGGGAACCATGATGGTTTACTGGGACTCTAAACCCTGGTCCTCCAATGCCATTAACCATTGATCCTCATATCTAGCTTCTGAGCTTTAATAAGACCCCCTGAATATCTCTCCTGAATGCCCCCCCTTAACTATTGTAATATTCTGGAGAGAGAAGAGTTTAGTCCCCTGTAACAGGCACAAAACCTAGACCCTGATGTCACACTGCTATTGGTTTCTGTGACCTGTGTCTTGTCCCAAATAAGAGTCATATTTTGGAGGTGAGTTGTGACTTATATACTCCAAACATCTCGTGCTGCTTTCATATTTATTTCTATGTTTTATTCACCCTTTTCTTACCTCCTGTGTAGACATTCCGTCTACAATCACTGTGACCAAAATGCATCGACACACGTACATGTGTGTGTGTGTGTGTGTGTGTGTACATACATGACACATGCATGCTGGTAACAGACCTTGGCTTTGTGGGTATGGCCATTTGTACACGAACATGTGTTTGTCATTTCATTCCCCTCAACTGGCAGCCTACAAGTCTGCCTAGAGTTACTTGGAGGCCAGCTGGCTTCTTACTTATAGCTTAATTATGATCCACAGAAGCGAACCAGCGATGTGGGCTGAACGGTTTCTCATACAGGAGAAGTGCATCTTGGGAGTTGCCTCCATCACAATATGAGCCACATTTTGCTTCTTTCCCCCCCCCCCCGAATTGCACGTGTAAATTTCTTGTGGAAACTGAGTTAGAATTGCTGAAAATCAAATAGATGCCATTCGTAGCTCAGCCCATAGAGAGATTTTTTTTTCCACCTTGGCTGACCTTGCTTTGGTTGCTAATTTCTAACTTTCTTACCAGAAACAGAGGGTGGGCAAAATGAGGTGACGAAAAAACAAAACAAAACAAACCATTTGTCTGTTTCTTCTGCATTGAGGTGTGTGAGCCCTCTTCCATTTTGCAGATCTGATTGAACCATTCTCCCAGAATCCTTTGTTACTTTTATACTCATACATATCTTTTATCGACCCTTTCCTTACCTTAACCACAGAGATTGTAATTAGTATAGCAAGAATGCATCTCCACTGTGCAGATATGTATACCTTTTTTGTTGTTTGTTTTGTTGTTGTGTTTTTTGAGATAGGGTTTCTTTGTCTGGAAGCTCTGCCTGTCCTGGACCTTGCCTCTAACTCACAGAAATCCACCTGCCTCTGCCTCCTGAGTGCTGGGATCAAAGGTATGCAACACCATGCCTCTATTAGATACGTCTTAAACATCTACACTAGTAATAGCTTATCTTCCTCTAATGGAAAAGGCTGGCATAACAACACCTTAGACAAAACAGGAGTTTGGAAAGTCACTATTGAAATAATATCTTCATTGCCTGGAGATTCTAGACATTCTGGGATGACAGGAAGTACCTTGTCATGGCGATTCTCTCCTCAGCATCTTAGAGGAGACTGAGTCAGTCTTGGGTTGGGTACAGCTCCATCTTCAGAGTAGGAAAGTCCAGTAGAATTAAATCTAGTCTGTCTTGCACAGTCTTTTGGAAACTTGAAGACCTCCTGACTCCAGAGTTCAAAGGCTGCAGGTTAGTCTAAATTTTAAGCGAAAATGTTTATCCCACTGCTGGCTTGGCCCCTGAACGCTACCTGATATGAAAACACATGAACCCCTGCGGCCAGATGATAGGTACTGACGATTGCTTTCTCTTTATTTGGAAAGTCCTTGGAATATCATCTGACCTCTTTGGACCTCAGGCTCTTCAACAGGAAAATCGGAAGGGAAAGGGAAGTTCAACAGTCACCCACCCCTGCCTCGTTGGCAGGAGAGTTTGTACTCAGAGAAGCACCGGCTAACATGTCCTGGGTGCGAAAGATTGAAGCACTTGTGTTGTTGCTTTCACTCAAGGTTCTCATCTCACTTTTACAGAGAGCTCTGCTCTGTCTACTACCTGTTCCCAGATACTGGACCACTATTTATCCTTCCTGGTTTTTAAAATTGCCCACAGAAGTCTTGTTTATTTGTGGTGTGTGGGGGAGGGTACCATTATTTGTACTTGATTGTACCAGATGTAAAGTCAAGGATGGACAGAAACCTTGTTTTTCTGGTCCTCCCACAAAGTATTGGTGAGTGCTCAGTACAAAGTAAGTGCCTAAGTACACAGTTAAGTTGGCAGAAGGAAAACTCTGGAATAAATGTTAAACTTCCAGACTCACTCTGCCAGTCAGAACTTCTGGGGTCTGAGGGCTATGGAGTGAGTGGGGAGATTTTGTTTTTTTTCTGCATCATAGGAATATTTTTAAGAGTGGAAAAACTAGGGGCCAGGATTAGCACAGTTGGTGCAAGGAAGGCATAGATGCTCAGTATACCTAAAACTCATCATGGTGGTAGATGGTACATGCCTGGAATGCCAGCTCTAGGGAGGTAGAGGCAGGAGGATCCAGAGTTCAAGTCATCCTCTACTCTATGTGTAGCCTGGGCTAAAGACAAAACAAATTTGTGAAAAATGTATTTATTTACAAAAAGCACTTTGATCCCTGAGTAAAAACCTGGAACCCTTCGGGGAACCCTTTCACACTGCGTATTCATCCACAGAACCAGAATAAAAAGATATTTGGCATTCGTTTCTAAGAATATCTGCACTGTGGCATTTAGGATATGCTGGTGAGCATGTTTGTCACTTTACAGAAGTCTTCCCCAGCCTGAGCACTGAGAATCAGTTCTGTTACAGTTCCCATTACGCCTTGTTTTATTAACCCATCAAGCCTGGTCACTAACCTACTAATTTTATGGATATCAGCAGCTCCACCATCTGATTAATTCTGCTACCTAACTGGCATTCTCTCTCTCTCTCTCTCTCTCTCTGTCTGTCTCTCTCTGTCTCTGTCTCTCTCTCTCTCTCTCTCTCAACTTAATTCCTAGTTGTTAATATTTGCTGTATTTTACATTTCTGCTTTCATGCAAAGATGAGTAAATTCAAATTGTGGGCATACATTCTCCTTGAGTGTATACCTCTCTCCTTTTGAAGTCACGTTTCATTGTGGATGTTAAGAGTGTGGCTTAAAAGACTAGCTATTATTTGAGCAGTCACTGTCTCAAAGATGAGTGTTAAAAACAGCTGCAGTCGACCTGAGTTTGAAGTTCCGTGGCTGAATCAAGTGCAGGGGAGATTTTCTCTGTCTTTCTTGCTAGGTCTCTTGATTGTCTGTGTAAGGTAAGCTTTATAAGCTTAGCCCATTACGATTTCCTTCCATCAATTTTGATTCTGAGGTCTCTGTTCTCTTAAACAGATCTAAATTGTGCCAAAGAGAAACAATTTTGTTTCTGTGATAAATTTGCAACCATTTCTGATCATAAGACGTTTGGGGAAGTGAGTGTTTATAATCCAATCACCAAGAATATTCCTAGGAGCCTCAGAAGAATGAGCGCATTTCCTTTACAAAAACAGTTGTCTTTGCATGTAAAATTGGATTATCTTTGGTTTAGAAATGCCAATTTCCAGGGGGTCCAGTGTGTGGGGGGGGGAGGGGCTGGAATGAGAAGTGGTGAAGTCTTCCTAACCTATGATAGTTCAAAACAGTCAAGTTAGTCCCCGCATAAACACGAGAAAGTGTCTAATCTTTGCGGAAAGACACGTATTTCCACAGCTATTTCAGAAAACACTCTCGATGTGGTCCCCTCTGTCCCCGAATAGTCTCCACCACATATAAATGAATATTTCTATTGTGTGTTCGTTGACCGAACAATTTTTCAATTGAACTCGAGGAGTCGAGATGGTGTAGCCTCTGCCCTTCCGGTTTGGGGGAGGAATTATAACTCCTAGTGAGAATTAGAAACTTTTTTGTCTGATGGGGAAAAACTGCGAGGAGGAACTTGGTCAAGGAAAATGATTTGTCTTCAGAGGCCTATTTCTTACTAAACACACAGAGCAAATTTATCTTGATGGGAGCCTTTGCGCAACTACCGCACGAAGGTCCAAAGATACCTGGCCGGCTGGGACAAGTCTGCAGAAGCTCCGGCCCTCAGAGGCCTCAGTTGATTG
Source organism: Mus minutoides (assembly GCA_902729485.2). Lineage (NCBI taxonomy): Eukaryota > Metazoa > Chordata > Mammalia > Rodentia > Muridae > Mus > Mus minutoides. Next base: position 1,008,643 of record LR749842.1, read on the forward strand.
GCCAGGGCGGGGAGAAGGCGGCGCGGTGGCTTTTCTAAAAGGCGCCCCAGGTGATTTTCTAAGCTGCTAAAATTGGGAGCCCTATATTTCACACCTTAATGAAACGCCACTGTCTCCCTAATCTCACTTTAATGAACTCGACCCTGCCTGGTTTTTTTTTTTTTTTTTTTTTTTTTTGTAGAAATTCCTTGAAGGAACAAGACAGTCCTTGGATTTCGGAAGGGGGTATTCTTAACTTTGGAACTAAAGGAGAACTCTTTATTTTAACTACTGCCTTAGCTTCCCAACAAGCGCACCCGAGCGCGTATGTCCAGTGCTGGGGTTATTGTAACCTAGGTGCAGGGCCTTCTAAATTGAGACTTTTCTGTGAACTTTCCCACCCCTGCTAAAGTTTCTGTGATCTCAGCTACTCATGAAACAGAAGCAGAAGTTGGCGACTAGCCTGAACAGCGTAGTGAGATCTAATCTATAAACAAACAAACAAAGATTTGGGGCGATTTCTGAATAATCAGGAGTCTTGTGGCTAAGTGAGCAGACCATCTCTAACGACGTTGGCCAGCGATAGCTCTTAGCCTCCTCTCGAGCTGGGGAGAGGTGCGAATATTGGCTCCAGTTTTGGTGTCAGAGCTAGCTCACGGCTTGAAAAAATTACTGGGAGAGCTATCAGGTTTCCTTATAAAGTTCCTCATGCCTATTAATTTCATACTCTTGGAACCAGGTGTAAATAGATTTGCCCAGACTGAGACTCACCTTCAGTCCTGTGAAGCGGGGCTAGCCTTGACACCCCTACCCGCCCTGAACTTGAATGTAGTTGTCTGACTTCCTCTGGGCTTTTGGGAGAACAGGTAGAGGCCATCTCCGGGATCTACAGGCTGCTTCTGCTACTATTGGAAAACCTGGGGCAACCATTGCACTGAGACTGCCCGCCCCCGGTTGAGGTGGGGTGCTTCCCCTTAGAGACGAGGGTGGGGGGGATGGGGGTAGGGATGGGGGGGGAATTCGGTATCCTGGGGAAGAGTGGTCTCTATCACTCCACCCGCCTT
>LR749842.1:1009785-1116032 GCA_902729485.2 Mus minutoides
CGGACATTTGTAAATCCCTCTTCCATCCTCAAAGGTGCCTGAGGACTGTGGTCCCCTCAGTCCCCTCAGTCCTAATATTTTCCAGGACAGAGATGTAGACGAAGGTGGAGAAGTGGCAGTTGAAAGGCAATAGGCGCTCAGCGCCAATGTGGACCTAAGGACGCCCCAAAGGCGCCACCTTCTAACCCCAGTGCCCTTTGCTGCGGGGTGGGGGTGGGGCAGAAGACGCCTTTGAAGGATTTCCGAAAATTGATTTGTGCCTAATTTGTGTCTTGCTTGCCTACTATCTTTCTTGCTAGAATTTGAAGCCTCGTTGTTGTCTCAAGTTGGTCTTGGGTAAAACTGAGTCCCTGAGAAAAGTAGAAATGCTTGTTTAAAATAAAGAAATAGGTTTTAGTGGCTTTACACCAGGACATATGTTTTCAAAGATCACCGAGGTGGAGCAAATTTCTGAATTTTTTTCAATCGAGAGGAGCTATGTAGGCTCCTGCTTTCCCAAACCATCAAAGGCAACCATTGACTGAGAGCAATGTCCTACATTTGGTATCCTAGAAGTAGAAAGATTGAGGCAGCAGGAGGAGGGCTCTAGGCTAGGTTGAGCTACAAAGTGAGTTCCTATCTCCAAAACAATCAATCAATCAATCAAACAAACAAACAAATAAATAAATATTTTGAAAATTATTTACAAGCCGGGCGGTGGTGGCACACGCCTTTAATCCCAGCACTTGGGAGGCAGAGGCAGGTGGATTTCTGAGTTCGGGCCAGCCTGGGCTACAGAGTGAGTTCAGGACAGCCAGGGCTACACAGAAAAACCCTGTCTCGAAGAAGAAAGAAAGAAAGAAAAAAGAAAGAAAGAAAGAAAGAAAGAAAGAAAGAAAGAAAGAAAGGAAGGAAGGAAGGAAGGAAGGAAATTATTTACAGCCATGCCAAGGCAAAAACAAGGACACTGAAGAATTTCATCTCAGATCTTATGCACTTGATTTGGTTGAAAATTGAGGATTTCCAGCTGCAGAGATCAGCAACTATCCTTGTTCTGAGTTCAATCTAGCACCAGAGCTTCCTAGCTGTGTGACTTTGGAAAGGTTTATTAGCTTCTCTGTGCTCTTTACCCTACTTTAACTAGTTGTTTGAGCTGTAAGTAAATTGAGAATACTGCTGGTATAAAGGATGCAATCACTGAACATATTACAATTATAATTTGAGTAATGCCAGTACATATGGATTTCCCCAACTCTATTGAGATGAGATGGTTAATTTGCTAGAGTAGAGGACTTAGGCAGCTGGACCAGGGAATTCCAGGCTGTCTGAGCTCTTAGGCTGCCAATGCCAGGACTCTGGACATGTCCTTTGAGTCCTAAAAAATAAGACAGAGGCTGAAACTGGGTAACAGAGAAGGTCAAAGAGGTGGCTTGTCAGGTTGTGGTATTGGAAAGAGGATGGAAACTCTTCTGGAATCTCCACTCTGATGCTTCCATAATGTCTTTCCATAATGTTGATTTATTTATTATGACTCTTGACTTTTGTTGTTAGTGCTGTTGAGATAGGGTTCCATGTAGGTTGAGGTTAGCCTCAAACTCAGTATGAAGCCTAGTTTAACCTTGAGCTCCTGATACTACTGGCTCTGCCTCCCCAGTGTATGTCCCACCAGGCTAGGGCTCCAGAACTTCTCCAAGGAGAGATATTATTCATATGTCTGTCACAGGCTATTCACATACACTCATTATTCCCAAGAGACTGTGTTTCATGGTTTAACATGGCAACATCCAACGCCTATCTTTTGTTGTAGTTGTTGTTGTTGTTGGAGACAGAGTTTCACTGTGTAGCCCTGGTTGTCCTGGAACTCTCTTGTGTAGGCCAGACTGCCCTGGAATTCAGAGATCTGCCTTCCTCTTCCTCCTGAGTGGTGGGATTAAAGGTGTGCAGCACCTTGCACCCACTGTCTGGCTTCGTCCCCCCCCCCCCTTTTAAACAAAAGAATTTTTCAATCTTGAGAGTGAAGCAACTTGAATTATCAAGCTAATGCTAAGTGAAAGATTTGAGGACACAGTAATGTGGTTGTCATGTTTTCCTTCTAGATGGTTCTTTCATCTTAGGATTCTTGCTGTCCCCAGCTGTGCATCCTTTGGGTGTGCAGGAGTGGCTCCAGGAATCAATTCCTATCTCCAGATACTCATGAATTCTTCCAGACACTAAGAGTCAGTCATTCTGCCCCTGCCGAGTGTGAGCCCATTAGGCTCTCTTCTCGTCCAGTTAGGAATAAGTTTTTCAAGTGTGTGTGTGTGTGTGTGTGTGTGTGTGTGTGTGTGTGTGTGTGTGTAACTTTGAGCCTACCAAGGAAGATTCTGACTTCCCCCTCTCAGCCTCTCTTCCCCCTTCTCACACTCTGCTCCTGAAAGCCTCTGGATCTGGCTCCTGTCTTCCTGGGTCCCCTAATGAAACCTCACATTTGGTTCTGCTCTTCTGAAGTTTGGATCTTTCAGCTCTAGCCCTTAATGTGATTTTTGTTGGGTGTCACAGAGATGGCCTTTTTCCACAACCAGGTGACATTTCTGTGCCTATTAAGACAACATCTCCAGCTCTAGGGATGTCACAATGATTACCTTTCCACATGGAACAGCTTCCGTTTTCTGTTCTTCCTGCAGATAGTGTGACATTTGCTTTATCAATTGTTTGAGACAAAGAGTGCCTCTCTTTAGGTTAGCCTTTCCGCCTCTACTCCCTCCTTGTTGGCCTCCAAAACCCAAGTTTCTTTTCTTAAGATGCTATAATTCCAAAGCTGTTCTGCTCAATGTGCTGTGTTCTTCCATCCACAGTTCTCTGCTTATCTCAGAAACCCAGAAGCCAGAAAACTGAGGGCTGGTTTTTAAGCATGTCCATCTCCTCCAATTAGTTCCTGCAGTTTAAGGAATGAGAGCAACAGGTCCAGGGTAGCGAGGACCTGAACATTGTTTTATTTTCTGTCCGAGGAAGACTCTATTTCTAGTCAGTGGTGGTCATGATGAGAGATGAAGATACCCATATTTTGTGACTGTTCAGGAGGTTACCTGTTAACAAACAGGATCCATCCTTAAGAACTTTCTGAGAAGGTAAAGGAAGGCGCAGTAACCTAATTATGACCTGATCAGTGAAGTTCATGGTGGTAGAAGGGATTCCTGGTACGGTCAAAGACGGTGTGTGTGTGTGTGTGTGTGTGTGTGTGTGTGTGTGTGTGTGTGTGTGTGCTGGCTCTGATGACTGCTCCCACCCTGCCCCAGCCTTCTTTCCCAGACTTTCCAGCCAGTGGCTGCTCAAAGCAGGCCACAGGGTATGTTTTTCCACAAGACACAGGTACCCAAGGCTGTGGGCCAGGATGGAGCAACTCCTGGAATCCCCTTTAAAGAGAGGATAGACATTTCTACCATCAGGTCAAAAGTGCACAAAGAATGGTATAAGGCCAGCTAAGCAATCCTGGGATAGACTGGGAGCTGAACTTCCAAAGCAGGGCTCCATATAGTGTTTATAACTGGGTTGCAAAGCCAGGACAGTCAACTAGGAACAGATGAAGTGTCCTTTGGGATACAGGAAGAATGTTTCTCAGGTCACAATCACCCACTGGGCCTTTGGAGGTCATTATTGTGGGTTTGGGTCCTGACACACACAATACCCTTTAATTCTTATGGAAGTGGGGAAATTTCAGTCTCTATAGTTTAGACTCAAGACACCAGGAGGGCATGACTTGCCAGGGTGGTGTTGGATGGATGGAGTTCAAATGGGGGTGAGCTCAGGTGGCCTAGAGGTCAACTCTAGGAAACTTGGGAAGAAAGATCACACCAGGGCATCACTTGCCAGAGCATCCTTCCACAAGCACCCAAAGCCTCTGTCTTCTCAAGAACTGAGAAGGGACTGAAGCCATAGGGCTGCAGAGCCTGAAATGACCCCCCACCACCACCCTGCTCCTACCCCTGCCATCTTCAGCCAGCTTTTCACTGGCTACCTGGAGACTGAGACCTTTTTCTCTGCTAAGAACTGGAGTGCCTCAGTGCCTCAGTCTCAGCACAGGCAGTTGGCTCACCACACTGTATCCCTAGGGGACCAGAAATTGTTGAATGCTTGAACATCTTCTAAAATCCCACTACCTCACTATTTAGGGCAGATCTCACAGGTGTCGTGGGGAGATAGAAGGAACTGGGCCTTCACTTTCTCTTCCTACCAGGAGAGCTTGGAGATAATCTGAATCTTCCAGGATCCAGCTCTGCCATGATTCTGGCCTTGGAAGAAACTTTTATCAGTTTTTGTTTGTTTGTTTTCCCCCACAATAGAAACTGGGAGACAACCGGGAGTTGCAGGAGCGAAGAGAGGACACAGATGGAGGGTATGGGCCACTAACATTCCCGAACTAGTTGCACGTGCAAACAAGCGCATAGCCAAGTAAGGCATGTTCTTGAGCGGAGGCTTTTTCCAAGCGGGGTGCGATGGGGTGGGGAGAGCCTTGGGGCAAAGAAGGCCAGGGTGTGTTGGAAAGGCCTTCAAGCTCGGTCGCTGGAGCTGCGTCTCTTTGGACAGCGTAGCAAAGATGGCCCAGAAAGCAGCAGTGACTGGTCGCCTCCTCCAAACGTGCTCTGGGAAAGGATCTGGCGTGAGCGGTACTTTCGCTTTGGGCATGATTGATGCGAGCCGCGCTCTGAGGGCTGAGTAATTAATAAAGATTACACTCGTTTTGTCGGAACGTCTCTCTTAATTAATGGAGAAGGGGGGAGCCGAGGGTGATTTATTTGCATTGGGAATACTCTCTAGGCAGTACGGGCTCTGGTGGTGGAGGAGGCCAATAGCACTCAAGACTAATTGGCAATCAGTGGGTGGAAGAGCTCTCGTAGGGATCGGTGTACCTCCATTCTTATCCTCCTAGCTATCTAGGAGGTTCTACTCTCCGGAGCTCACCTCTCCTCCAGGCTCTTTGCTCTAGATGGGCCTCCCTTTTTTCAGAAGACTTAGCTTGGCTGGGGGAGGGGGCACTCACCAGCCCCATGCAAACCACACTGAGCCTTTAGAGCTGTCCCTCACTCACCCAGGGGGCACAAGATGGATCTCCACTATCAACTCTGGATCACCCATTCCCGGCTTTCCCCGGGTCTTTAGTAGGTGTTCCGGGAGCCAGGACCGAAGTGTACAAGCACTGTCTCCCTGATTCTAAGGCTAAGGTTTACATAGAAACCCACCCACTGCATGTTAGCCTAACGGTGTTTCTAGGTACGACGGTGTAGTAGGTTCAGCTACAATACCACCCTTGTCATTACAGTCCATTTCTACAAGCCCAGGAGAAAATAGTGTCCCTCCCCCCCTAAAGCCTGGTTGCATAAAAATCCTCTCTAGATCTAACGTCGACTACTCTTGACTGCCCCACTCCCTCTACAGTGGAATAAGCCCATACTTTGAGCTCAGCAAAAGGGGGCTGGTGGGTGACAGCGTGGCCCAGAGAAGCAGGGTAGAGCCAGGAAACAGCTTCAAAGGTTTCGGTAACGACTCTTCGGCCTTTATTTATGTCCCTATTAATACAGTATCCATCATATGCAGATATCGATCTTTATCCTTTAAACTGATACGCTGAGAATCAATTAGCCATGCAGATTACATTTCCTACGTATCCCCATGTTAATCTTTCAGACTCAGAGCCGGTGATATATATTTTTGCAGCCAGATAGTATTAGATTTCGTTTGGAGAAGAAAAGAAGAAAGAAGAAAGGCTCTCTGAAGCGTATTCCTCGTGGGGCTACTTGTCTTGACGTTTGGCTCTCTTCTGGGAGTTGGAATTCTGCTCGAGGAGGGTTTCCTCCCCACCCACCCACCCCCCGCCGCCTCCCCCCAGGAGAAGAGGCAAGCCTTCGACAGTGACTTTAGTGAGTTGCCACCACGGGGACCTAGGACAGCTATCTGCAAGATGACTCTCTGGGAAGGCCTTGCCTGCGGCATCTGCACCGCAGTTGCACGCGCTAAATTCTGGCGCCTCTCTGGCTGCTTCTTCGGTCCATTGTCCAAGATGGTCAGTTTTCATCTGTTCAGAGTTACCCTCGTGGTTCTCCTGGCCCCAATCGTATGATTCAAATAATTCTGCTCTCACTCTCTCCTAGAGAAAAATAAATTATATATATTTTAAGAGGAGTAGTCATTTTCCTAGGACGGTGACAGGGGTGGGAGGTGGTGGTCGTGAGGTTGTAGAGGAAAAAGCTAGGGACGGAGAAATGGTTTAGCGTCTAGGAAGAAACTTAAGTCTAGTGATTCCACCACAGCGGGGTGATTCTTGTTCTATTTTCTCAGTCGGTGCGTTTCCCTGCCCCTATCGCTCCATATTTTCTTTCTTCCACTCTTTCTTTCTCTTTCTAGGTATCCAGCGCGCCTTTATTTTCTTCCCTCCCCTCCTTTATACTATCCTATCCTCCCTCCCCACTTAAAAAAAACCTTGGGATCCTGAAAACAGCAGTCCTTCCCCGCCCAGCCTAGTCGCCTAAATCTAGCCCCCCCCCCCCAGCAGTCTCCAGCTGTGAGTATCTTCCAGGCAGGTGTACAGGGCAGCTTCCGGTCACCTCCTGTTAGCTCCAGCCCTGCTCCCCGCAGCTCTTTGGCCAGATCGAGCCCAGCTTGGAGTTTGAGAACCCTGCCTCCTCCACCTGTTGTGTGTAGTTCCTTGGCTCAGTGGACTGCGGCGCCTCCCGCTCCAGTCTTGCTTAAATTTTAAAGCTTGAGAGTCGCGGGAGCTGGGCACACCCTCGGCCCCCGCGGCCTCCAGCTGCCTTGACTCCCCGGTGACAAGCGCCCAGGTTTGGCCGGGGGACACCCTGCGCTTGAACTTTGTTTCTTCAGTTTCCTCTCTTCGATCTTACTGATCAATTGATCGTCATCCCTCCAGTTGAAATAACCTAGCTCACAATCTCCTCTGAGTTGAAAGGATCGGAGGCAGAGGGGTGGTGTCACCCCACTGCCCTGAAGCCGTCAGGCACCGAAATGAGTCAGAGACAGGTCTGTACTCATCTCAGCGATAGGCCTAGCCCGCCACCTCACCGGGCGCCCTCTTACTCCACCACTCCGCCAGCCTCTGCTGGGGGGATTTATAGTCGTTCACCCTGGGACTGGAATTCCTGAGAGGGTCTTTTGCCTACCTTTTTGTTCCAATCAACAGTCCTCCTTAGAAAAATTTGTAAGCCTCGCTTCTCCGACTCACTCCTCCTGGCTCTGCTCTTGGCCAGTGTCAGCCCCTCCGCCTGCCTCCGCACAAAGGCGGTCCAGCCTGCTGCGGGTACCAGTCAGTCCTCAGGCTAAGGAAAGCCCTTTCCCCTTATCTCCCCCCACCCCCAACTACACATACACCAGAGCCAGACCTACAGGTAGAGAGCATTCACCGAATTGACTCTTTTAGAGATCAAATCCTCCTCCTCAGCTTACTCTCACCAACATATACAGAGAATATTATTATTATTATTATTATTATTGTTGTTGTTGTTGTTGTTGTTATTTTGCAAGATGTCCCCGGCTGTGGTAGATCGCCATCCGTGTTTACAATAAGTTTTGCAAATGAACTTCTGTAAGACTAGAGAGACTTAGTTTCTGATTTATTCCGTTGGCTTTCAAATTTAAGGACTTTTTCTCTTCCTCGCCTCTTTTTCTTTCCTTTTCCCTTTTCCTTTACTCTTTCTTTCCCACAAACCATATGGTCTTTATTGCGAACCCTCTCACAGTTCCCCAAGGCCCCCTCGCTACAGGGGCACGGCAGGGACAAATCCGCTGGGGCTGGCCCACACATTTCAATGCGGCGCCCAGATCCGCATCTCGCTCCTAAACCCGAGCTCACTCTGCTGGATTAAAAAAAAAAAATGGGGGAGAAGCGCGGCGCCAAGGCTTTTGAGAAATAACTGTGGAGATGTGGTGCGAAATGACCACCGTTGGTGTGGTGGTAGTATTGTTACTCCACCGGTTTAACGCACACATTCACCAGCAGGTAACCTTGCGTCTGGCCAGGAAGCTCTGGAGTTTTAATTTACTCCTTGGAAGTGATCAGCAGCCTTTTTGTAGGAGTGAGGGTTTCTCCGCAGCTGTTCCACTGTCTCCTGCCGCCCGGAGGCGCAGTCAAGCAACCTCTACCCCTGCCCACCCCAGTGCGTGCGCCCATTCGTCTCTCAGCGATTCTCCCAACAGGCCCAGCAGAAAGGACGCAGTAGCCTTGGCAACCAAGGCTCAACTCTCAACGTTATCGCTCAACACTCTTGCATAGATTATAATTCCCGGTTCAAGACTTGCATCCTCCTGGAAGAAAGGTGATCTCTGAGCGGTCTAGATAACTTCATGGACAGAATTGATCCCCAAGTAGGACGAAAACACCGAGAACAATGTTGCCATGTCAGGGCAGAAGCCACCCACCTGGGAACTAAGAATTAAGTATAGTCTTCAGACTTGGACTGTCAGTCTAGTCTTTGTTAATTGAAACACTTTTAAAGTGTGTGTGTGTGTGTGTGTGTGTGTGTGTGTGTGTGTAAGAAAGAAAGTGGGGAATATAGGAGTAAACCACAATGCCCCCTTCTTCATCCCTACTTGTTGCAGGGTTAAATCATACTAGTTTTTGGTCCTCAAGATTCAAATTTCATTTTTTTTTAATGTGTAGGTGACAGGGATGAATACAAGGATTGTTCGCAAGACTGTTGCAGGGACTTCCCTGGACACATGTGTGGTCTGCTCCGAGCCTGAACACTGCTGACCAAACCTGGGTTCACCCTCCCGAACCTATTGCCGTCGTCCGTCATTTGTCCAATTAGTGGCTGTACTGTGGTCAGATTCAGCACCTGGACTTGGACTTGGTAGCCCAGTGGGGCAAGTGGTATGAATGGAGACTCCTACTTTAGGTAGTTGGGATAGGGTGGTTACAGTTTCCAGACATATGGAAGGGGGTGGGGGTGGGGTAAGGGGAAGGCCCGGTTTGGATTGGCAGGTTGGGTGTTCCTGTGGCAAGAACCTCAGTAAGTATCACTGCCTTGGCTGTCGCCATGAAATTTTAGAAATGGCTCAGCCACCGGTGGCTGTGTCCACTCAGTGCCCTCAGAACCCCTGGGGACTTGTACGTGGAGGCGAGTTGTCTTTTATCCTTTGGTTGAACTGTAGAGTGCTAAGTAAGGGGAGAAGGAAAAGTCCGTCACTGTTCTTGCCTTTGGCCCAGCCATCCTCGCTGCGTCCAGTAGACATTTTCCTAGCAGGTGGTAAGTAGTCTATGAATTCGCTCCTCAGCTGGCATCCATGAGCTGTTCAACAGGCAGTACTGCGGAGGAAGTGTCCTAGAGAAGTTTCTGAACCCGGAAAGGTATCTGCAACTGCCCATTATAAACAAGTCACCCTTGTCCAGCAAGAGCAGTCTTCTGAAGAGCTGGGGTCATGCCACTCAAGTCTTGGGGGCAAAAAAAAGAGGAGACAGCCCCACAGGGTTCTAATCCTCAGGAGGGGTCCCTTTTCTTTGAGTGTGCAGCCTGAATTTAACCACTTGAAATACACCTCCAGTCCCTAGTCCACCAGTCCCTAGTCCTCCCACTGACTAAGGCTGACCAGACAAAGTACTAAACCCAGCTCTGCTCAACTTCGAGAGGGGAAAAATCTTGGCAAAGTCTGGTTCCTCTGATGCCAAGGGTGTATGGTGCTTTAGAAAACAAGTACCTGGACTTTGAAGGACTCCAGACCAGGGGTAGGGGGAAAGGAAGTGAGAAAGTTTCCCTCCTTGACAAATTGAATTATTTTATATAAAACTTGGTTAAGCAGCTCTGTGGGCAAACAGCTCCTGGGCTCTCTATCCACTGTGAACTCTAATGCTCCTCCCCAAATGTGGGTGGGTGGGGGTGGGGTGTCCAGACATTTTCTGGAGTCCCCAGAGGCCTGTCTCGCCTGCTCTCAGGGTCAATAAGCCCTTTTGACTTCAGGGGGAGAGCAAAGAGCTACCCAGCTTTCTCCACTGGGAGTGAACTCTTAAAGGGGCAGCTCAGGGACTTTGAACAACTACGTGCATGCCCCCCCTCTTGAGTTTGCCTTAATTAGGGGGTGGGCAAGTAGGATTGGGGGCCTGAGTTCACATCAAAACTGTCAAAGGAGATGGAGGGAAAGGACGTGGAGAGAGGGGTGGAGGATTCAGGGGCAGGAAAAATTCAAATATCATAAAAAGAAAAGGGAACTTGAAGCCCAGAAGTCATTGTTTCCTTTATTTCAAAGGGAAAAAACCTGCCTGATTCTCATCCTTTTGATTGATTAAGGCCCTGAATACCTCTCGGCCCCAGAGTGACAGTCCCTGAATAGACTTGAGGGAATAAAGAGCAGCGCAGAACGTGGGGCTGGCACGGGAGGGGGGTGTAAAGGAGGAGAGTTCGCTGGCACTTACCAAGTTATAAATAAAAGGCTAGGCACAATGGTACCTTCTCTAAGGACAGACAGTCTTTACAACACTCCTGGCGTCATATCCTGCTGGGGACACTTCAGCTCCTAGCCAAGACTTTGCTTCTTTTATTTTTCCAGCAGTTTAGTCTGAATGCCATAATAAATTCCTGAGAACAAACGCTGCACCCGGGCAAAACCTCAACATATAGATGCAAGTGCATCGGGGATCAATCTGTATGTGGAGATTTAAAGTCCCCGCTTCTCAGAAGGGGTTTTAAACCAAGAAAATGAGCTGGATTCCCCATTTCAGCTTGCAACTTGGAGCTCAGGGGAGACCTACCCTCCTCAGCCTCTGTCTAAGGCTATACCACCTATCTTTCATTCCCAGCCTAAGGAAGACAAAAGAACCTTCTGGGCACATCTTGGACTCTTCCTGAGAGATGCCTTTCTGGGAGGCTCACATAGTGAGCTCAGGCCCAGAGGCAGACCAGAGAAAGGAAAAGGAAACACATCCGGGATTCTCTGTGCCCCTTTCCAAATTTGCTCCACCTCCATCTCCGTATTAGTAATCCCGAAGAGAAATCCACAGGTGAAAAGCAGGGGTAGACAGAGGAAATAAGGGACGGATATAGCGAGGTTTCCAGGGAGAGGCGAGGAAAGAGATTAGGACCGACAGTGGAATAGAAAACCAAGAAGATCAGGCTGAAGCTCCTGTAGAGGGAGGAACACCGCGAGCCCTTTTCCATCCTCACTGGCTCTTGCCACCCAGGCTGCCTCTCCTAGTTTCAACCTGTCCACCCTTCTCTCTCGGAGAAGGGGCACAGAGCTAGTCCCCCTCTGGGTCGGCGGAGGCCTGGGCACAGGCAGGGATGGGAAGAGAAAGTAGGCTCTGTCACCCAATCAGCTCGTGTCTTCGCCACCCGGGACAGTCTCCTCCTCGGCCAATCGCAGCGCAGGGCTCCTGATCAAGCTTTGGGTGAAAGAACTAATAAATGCTCCCTAGTCCGGATCCCTGCACTCGGTGTCACGACGGGAGGAGACTTGGGACGTGCTCCTGCCTCGTCACCACCCTCCCTCCCCCGATCTTCGTGGTGCAGTGAGCACCTTTGCCAGTAGCCCCAGCTGAGGGGCCGATCTGCTAGACTCGCACCAAACTTGTTCGCCCTGGGCTTGGGATCCTGCACTCAAGGGACTCCTCTGGAGCCTGTGGACTTGGATCTATTAGCGCCCCCTTCCCCGCGCCCCGCCTCCCTCTCCTGCCTTTTTTGGGGGAGGAGCTCTCCGAGATCCGGAGAGTTCCCGAGGGTCACCCGTCGCACTGTGCTCGCTTTTCCGTCTCGCCTTCACCTGGATATAATTTGCGAGCGAAGCTGCCCCCAGGATGACCACGCTGGCCGGCGCTGTGCCCAGGATGATGCGGCCCGGCCCGGGGCAGAATTACCCACGCAGCGGCTTCCCGCTGGAAGGTATGTTAGGGCCTCAGCTCATCCGGATCCCCGGGCCTGGGATTGGCTGCTGCACCCCAATCCTGGTCTCCAGGGCCTCCAGTCCTGCCTTACCGGGAGCCTCTTCCCTTGGTACTTCTCAACCCAAGAAGCAAAAGTGGGGAGGGGGTTCTCGTGGAGAGCGGGAGAAGCCCCATTTCAAGTTCTGGCTGCAAACGGAGCACTGAGTTCACTACAAGCTCTCGGAGCTTGCCTGGCCTGCTCCTGCCGGCTCCACTTTGCCCTGTTGTTTCGGAGTTGCTGCCGTGAGAAAGGTGGACAAGCTTCGCGGCACCGGAAGCAAGTTCTCTTTCTGTCCACCTAAAGTTGCTGCGAAATTTGTGCGGGCTGAGTTCACCTTTGAATAACTACTATTAGTTCGGCAAGAATTTTCCTGCTGTGAAAAATTCTGGTGGCCCTTTCTAATCGAAAGTTTTAGCACTGATTAGTAAAATTCCATTAAATTCAAGTGGCATCTCGAAGTTTCTAAAACGTTTGGCAATGCCTTTCGGTTTGCTTGAAGGTGCTGGAAAATTTCGGGGTGGTAGAAATTACTGCAAACCCGAACCCGACCAAATAATTTGGGAAGTAAAAGCAGGAGACTGGGGTTCTAGAAGAGCCCTTCGACCTCGATCCAGAGTAGTAAAAGGCAGCGTGCAAGGGCGGTCATTTCGACAGTGGTGTCCACAACTAGGCTCGCTGCCATTTTTATTTCTGAAGTGTAACAGGTGATACTTGCTGTCACCTGTGTCTCCTTTCGGGAGCCTCCCGACCCTTGCCTACTATACTCTTATCGGGAAACACTAAAGCCTTCTCGGGACTTTGAGACAGTTATCGTAAGACATTTTAAACATTAGTCCTAGGTCTCCCTCCAATTTGCAGCATTGCTCCCCCCCTACACACACACAGAAGAGAAAATAAAATATAGCTTCTCTTACAGCCAGTTATCTCGTTCCAATCGCTCAATTTCCAAAAGATTATATGCCCCTGCATTGGGTAATTATTTAAATAAATAGACCCTTAAGGGTCCGGGACTGGGAGCCCAAAGCTTGGCGGTTTGTGTTTAACTGTCACAGGCGAATTGGCCAGAAGGATGCAGAATTAGGTTCTTTCTGCTGCTTTCTATTCTTCCTAAACGACTTTCCCCGGACTCTCTCCTTTCGCCTTCTCTTCCCAGTGTCCACCCCCCTTGGCCAGGGCCGAGTCAACCAGCTAGGAGGAGTATTTATCAACGGCAGGCCTCTGCCCAACCACATCCGCCACAAGATCGTGGAGATGGCCCACCATGGCATTCGACCTTGCGTCATTTCTCGCCAGCTTCGCGTGTCCCACGGTTGCGTCTCTAAGATCCTGTGCAGGTACCAGGAGACAGGCTCCATCCGACCTGGTGCCATTGGCGGCAGCAAACCCAAGGTGAGCCCGGGGCCTGGTTTCGTGGACTTAGGGCCTGTGATCCAGCGGTTGCTGAGTGGGTGCGTTCTAAAGAGAGCAAGGCACTTTCCAAGGGAGCTAGTTTTCAAATCTAGGAAGGTGTGTGTGTGTGTGTGTGTGTGTGTGTGTGTGTGTGTGTAGAACTCAGTTGTTATGGATGCTGGTGGTCCTTGAACACTGAAAAAGGCTGGCACTTTTAGCAAAGGAAGATTAACTGTAGTTTTTAATGCCTGGAATCATTAGAACCCTCATCAAGTTATTTCCCGATATCGGACTTCCCCACAGAGCCTTCCCACTCACTGCCTTCCTAGTATGAAGTTAAAAATCTCGGTTTAATTCTTGGATAGTTTCTTTCCCAGCTTTGAATCTCCCTCTCTTGCAAATTGTTCTCAAGAAGTCAAAAGTCAGGGCTGTTAAGATGTGTGTGTGTGTGTGTGTGTGTGTGTGTTTTAATAATAAGCCTCTTGACTCCATTAAACAAATCAATTTAGTGAGATCCTCGACTTATTTTAGTTTTCTTTTAAAAAGCAAGAAAGTTCTGCTGACTAGGGAGTGAGAAGAGATCATACAGGGTCTGCCTTCTCTTTGGATTATGCAGAGAGGCCAGGACAATTTTTTTTCTAGTTGGGGGTGGAATAAAACGGCTCTATGGCACACTGAAGACTCCCAAACACAGTCCCTCTCCCTCCCTATTTTCTCTCCTAATCTGAGAATCTTAGGACACAGTTGTGTTCCTAAGTGGTTGGAAGAGTCATCCTTTCAAATTATCCATGTTTGTCTAATTGAAAACAGCAGCAACGACAACGACAACAACAACAACAACAACAACAACAACAACACAAGGACCTGGATACATGGTCTTTTAAATCTCACCCAAATCTGCCCCTAGCTTAGATTTCATCCCCTTGGAACCTATCTAATTTTATTTATTTATTTATTTATTTATTTATTTATTTATTTATTGCTGCTCTTTCAAGCATTCTCCTTTTAGTTTCGTTTTTGTACAGATTCAGTGAAGTTTTTCTAGGTACCAGAAAGTACAATCCTCCTTCAAATCCAAGCTGTTAGATTTTTTTCCCTTAATTTAATTTGGTTCCCGAGCATCTCTGGGCAGGTGGAGGGTCTCAAGGCCTCCCTGAGTGGGATAATTTCCTGTCATCTCCTTTCTAAACAGAATTAAAGTCCTTTGGCTAAGCAGAGGGACATTCCCAGAGAATACAGGAAAGAGCATCAGAAAAGCCACGAGGTTGGGGCCCCCGTGTCTGACCCAGGATACTGGGTACCAACGCACCATCCGCCTATTCTTTTAAAGCAGGTGACAACGCCTGACGTGGAGAAGAAAATTGAGGAATACAAAAGAGAGAACCCGGGCATGTTTAGCTGGGAAATCAGAGACAAATTACTCAAGGACGCTGTCTGTGATCGGAACACTGTGCCCTCAGGTACTGGGTCCATTAACTTCTCCCGGAGGCGCGACCGTCAGGCTCACACTCCAATGGGTCGTGCCAGCCATAAAATCGCCCCAATTATCCATCTTGACGATTGGGGGGCTGATCTGAAATATTTACAAGCCAGACATTCTTAGTGTTTTATGGAGCAGTGGGTGATCTGCTGGTCCCCAGGGTGGCGTCTTGGGAGACCTCAGGGCCTCTGAGGTTCCCCACCCCCACCCCCGCAAACGGATTTCTGCTAAGAAGGCTGGGAAGGAAATGCGGGGCGCAGACCAAACGATTGTTAATATTGATGTTCCCTTCTAAAGAGAAACAAATGTTTTGGTAACTTTCACTGAAGGCAGATCCAAGCGGTACCGGTGGAGAGTTGGCTGAGGAGCTAAAGGGGTGAAAAATTCGGGCTGGGCATGATTTTCCCAAGAGTTCCAGGGTCCGTCCAGCATCTTGGCAGCTTGGGAGAGGTCCAGGGAAAGGGAAGACCAGCGCTGGGCCTGCGCGCGGGAAGAGTTTGTTTTTAATTAAAAGGAAACTCCCTTTTTTCCCCCTCTGTAAGAACGATATATTTCAGAGCATGGATTTGTTTACCAGACTGGAATCTGGAAAAAATAAATCGGGAGAATGCATTTTTCTTTTGATTTTTACAATAGGGAATGATTCTGCAGTTGAAACTTAAACCCTTTCTATCCTCAAAACAAGTTGATTTGCAGGCGACAGGCCCTCTGTGGTTCTTCTTCCCAGGCCTTTGCGGGGGGGACCAGTGTCTTCAGGTGGGGAGGGGGGACGGTGAAGGGTGAATCTGGCGGAAGAAGTCTCATTAGAGTGTTCAGAGACGAGTAGCCAACCGATCCTCGGAGAGGGACAGGAGGAATCTTCCTCGGTTCTGAATTGGAGGTGCGAGATCTTCAGGTTTCATCTCCAGTCTAAGTAATTAAAACCCCACGAAAGTGTGAGGGTTTTTAAGTAATATGGAGACAGAGAAAAGCAGTTTAAGACCCGAGAGAAAGCAGAAGTCCCGGATGCTCACAGATGCAGAACACAGCACTGAGTCCGCTCAAGGGTAGGGAGAAGGTTGAGTGCCTTAGCTGGGCCCTTGAGGTGTCTTTTGGGATCACCCCCTCCCCACTCGTGCTTCTCAATCGTGTGCGCTTCCTTCCTCCTCTTTTCTCCAGTGAGTTCTATCAGCCGCATCCTGAGGAGTAAATTTGGAAAAGGAGAAGAGGAGGAGGCGGATCTAGAAAGGAAGGAAGCAGAGGAAAGCGAGAAAAAGGCTAAACACAGCATCGATGGCATCCTGAGTGAGCGAGGTAAGGGGGCCCAGTGGGCCGCGCGCTTAGATTTGTGGTCTGCGCAACCGCAGACCAGCAGTGGTTAATCTCAGAGCTCACCTCCGGCTTCGGTCACAGCCACCGCTATCGGGAAGGACATTCAAGTGAAAGGCCAGAGAGGTACTTGGCGTTAAAAAATCTGTATTCTAATTTTTATTTTAATTTCCTGGCGAGCAAATCCAGCTACATGATCGGTGAGTGCTGTACCTCTGAGCCACATTCCAACAATACGAAGTCCAATTTATTGTGAGTTTTATTCTCCACCATTTTTAGGTCCTTAGAGTTGAGAAGTCTGAAATGAGTTGCAGGTGGACACTTTCAAGATGGAAACTAAACTTCTCTGAAAAATTATATGGGCCGAGAATGTGGGGGAAACTAATTAAGTCTGAGAACTTGAAGTAGCTTTTACACTCTGGGAAAACTGCATGTGGGAGGGAATTAAAGAGAATATGGTTCTTTTGGGCAGTGGGGGCATAAAGATGCCCTATCCCTGCTGATTATAAATATGTGTGTGCATGTGTGTACATAAGCTGGCTACTTTTCATTTGTTTTCAAGAGGGATGAGGTTTAACCTGTATGTGTCTGGCAACCTCCTGTACACAAGTGGTGGGTTATATCTTTAAAGGATCTGTGTACTTGAGCCTCTAGTGATGTTACCCTTTGTCCCCCAGGGGTACAGACCACCCAGTCCTTGTTGGCTGCGACCTGTCAGCACCAAGGGAAAAATCCCCCTCTAGGGGATCGAGAATTCGTTAGGCTGTTTCCCTATTACCTGTTTGGAGTCATCTCTGAACATAAACATTTACAAAAAGAAAGAACCCTTTTTCCACCAGGGACTTTCTGAAACGGAAGAGGAGGAAGATAAGTGTCTTCATAGATCTAGTACCACAGACTGATGTATCTATTCCTTTACCTTGGGACAATTCTGGCCTTCCAGGGAAGCTGCTTTACTAACCAATACAAATGCTGCCTCTTCACTACCTAGAGTTGGATGTTACTGACCAAATGCCGGAGCTTCTGATAGAGGGAAACCCAGATGCTCTGGGACACACATATGATCAAGAAAAGGAGGTTAAGCAGAGAGATACCACATGCTGTCGCTCCTCTTTCCTTACTACAGCGGGTAGGGATGGGGGACATAGCACACACTGTCGCTTACTGCGTGGGTGGGGGGATTGTGTGAACTTGTTGTGAGCCAGGAGAACTTTCCTGGTCACTTTTGTTTTTATTCCAGCCCTAGCTGCAGTTTAGAGGTGCTAGGATAAAAGAAGGCAGCCCACCCCTACCCAGGACCCAGACTTCTTGTAGGCCGGATGGGCTCTCAACGCAGAGGCTAGAAGGGCCTTTAGTTATGGGAGAGGCCTTGCTGGGATCCATAGCTTAGCTACTTGTTGCTAGAAGTGGCAGTCAGGCAGACCAGCCGCTTGCCCACAGCGGCAACAACCGAGGCCCAGGAGACAAAACGTCCCAAATGAGCTGGTCAAACATTTGTACAACTTTTCCAGCGTTTACAAAGAAGGCCTTCTCTACACAATCTACACTTGGAGATGAACTTGGGAGACAAAGCCTGGAGAGTCCATTGAAACTCACACTTTAGCTTGGCCCAGACAAAGCTGCAGCTCAGAGCAGCGTGATGGGGACAAAGGAAGGCAACCTTTTTATAATTCAAGGAGAAAAGAAGAGAAAACAGCCCCACAAAGGGCCCAGAATAGACATTATGGGCTTGCAATGAGGGATGAATTATTCAATGAGCCCCAGTAGCTGCCGAGCCAGGAAGTTTTATGGACTCTCCAGCGTGGAAAAAGTGGCCATTTCACCTACAAAATGTTTCTAGCCTTTTGGGTCGTCTAGCTGGGCTAGTTGCCATTCAAGGGCAATTGCTACCATTTTTAAAACCAGAGTGTTTCCCTCAGTGGGGGCTGTGTCCTTGAAAACACACACACACACACACACACACACACACACACACACACACACACACACAGAGGCACGCCCCTCCCTCAGAAGCTGAAGTCTAATTTAATTTGGGGTTGTCAAGGAAGACGCAGCCTGGGTCCCTTTAGTGCCTCTAGCTTCCTTTCCGGATGAACCCTGGAGGGCAAGAGGGGCCCAGAGAAAGGAAAAGAGTAAGACGCAGTTTGAAGTCTAGAAACCTCAAATATCCCCCCTCTCTGTTGTTAGCGCATCAAAAGTCTCTCGTGGTCCCACTTGTAAAATAGAAAAGGGCTCTCTGATTCCTGGCAAAGGGGAGGGAAAAGCTGGTGGAGGTGGGACTTTCGGGGTGTCCCCACCACTGCTGTGTGCTCTTGCCAGATGGGCCTGGTACCTGCTGCTGAGACTGGCTTTCCTGAACACAAATTTGGCCTGGGGTCTGCTTGGCACCCAGAAAGAGGTCAGAGGCGCCCTCTTCTTTTCATGATCTTGTCCCTTTTCCTAAACGGTCCCCTCTGCCTTTCCCAATTTTCCTTTCTTCTTGTCCGATCCAAGAGCTGCGCAGCCGCACAGGCAGCGTGTGCATCCTGCCCGGCGCTCAAAAGCGACCCAAGGCTCTATGCACCCCCGCTGAGTCCATCCTTCCTGCTCCAGCACCCTGGTGAGAAAAGGAGTGTGCGTCCGGGGACCTTCCACCCCTGTCCCAGGAGCAGAAGCTCGGACTTAGCAGGCGCAACCGGACCAGCGAAGTCCGAGCTCAGGCACCCCAGGCTGTGGCAACTCAATGGGCGCCTCTGTTCCTCCCCCGGCGCGGCAGAGCGGGGCCCGCGGGCGCCGCCACAATAGCTCGGGCCCCCGCTGCTGCGCCCTGCGCCAAAGCGCCGCGCCGCCCCTCCCCGCGCTCCGGCCGGCCCGCAGCTTAGCTCGCCCGGCTGCAGCCGACTCAATTGCCTCCTTTATGTCCCTCTCACTTTCATCTAGACACAGCCCGCCTCCCCCTTCTTCTCCTCTCTCTCTCTCTTTCTCTCTCTCTCCTTTTTTCTACCCTCCTTAGCCCGAGGCTCACATTAGTGAAATTTCTGCAACCTCCCCCATTTTTTTCTTATTTTAAAGAAAGCCTTTAACACAAAAGCGGTGACTAATCGATAGAAACTGCTCCTTCATCATCCTCTCCTTCTCCTTCTCCTCCTCCTCCCCTCCTTCTTTCCCCCTTCCCTCCGCCTCTTCCTCCTCTTCCTCCTCTCCCCAACCCCCTCCCTCTCTCTCAGCAGGGTGACGCTTTTCCTGTTTGTGAGTTTTGGGCAACATTTTTGCTTTGTGCGGTAATGAAATTACCGGACAGACGGGGACTGTAGATGGACACGCGACGGCAAGACTCTCGCTTAAATATTTAGATGCAACGTTACAATTACGGACTTGTTGGCTTGGCTTTGAAGTGGCCGTGCGGGAGCGCAAGAGGAAAGAGGCCAGTTTGCCAAATTGATGTTTTGATTGGGACTGGAGACACACTTTCACGGGACTCTTCCCTCTTTAGGGAAAAAAAAAAGCGTGGGAGGTTTGTAACAATTGTGAGAGTGAAGCAACAGGGAATTCTGACACAGGATCTCTGGGAGCCGATATTCCCACCCAAATTTCTTCAATTTGTGGGGGGGAAAGGGGGTTCTTTTTTTTAATTTTCAAAAAATGAAAGTGTTAAAAAGTTTTTCTCGAGACCGTTTTGTGAGTAAGCCCATGCTCTTTTCTAAAATCACTAACAAATGACGTCAGATTTTAAAATGTATATGTATTAAAATCAAAAAAGAAAAAAAAAGGTAAAGTTTCGTAGACTATTTCACTTCCAGTACGAAAAGCAGGAAAGCACGTTCGAATGAAGGGAGTCCTGTGAAAAGCCATTTGCTTCCTCCAAGTTGGTTAGGGAAGGGAGTTATTGCTGTCAGGTTGGTGTGGCATGGAAGCTCAGGATGAACTTTCCCACAGATAATGGGGCATAGCATCACAGATATTTGGACCTAGATCTTTTATCGCTGGGCACTTCCTGATCATTCTTCAAGTTCATTTACCAGGACTTGGAGTCTGCTATCAGCAGCATATCTGGACTTGAAGCTAATTTTTAAAGTTTCGAAGCCTTTGCTATCAAAGAAAGCCCCCCAGTTAAAAAAAAAAGTCCTGGTGATTACAGTACTTGAATCGGGTCACCATGCTGCAATAGCATACTAGTCTAAACAATGGGGAGGGGTGTGTGTGTGTGTGTGTAAGGGGGAGTCTGCCCTTAGCATTTTTATTTTAATTTCTTGGGCTGGGGTGACTGCTGTATGCTTACTTTTTAGCCTTATTGAAAACATGCAGATTTTCTAATTAATGCTTGAAATCATATGTTTATTTTGGGGGTTTGATGTGATTGTTGATAGCACCGGAACAGGAGGTAGGGGCTTCCAGTGTGTAATAATTACTGAAGGGTCATTTAAGAGTCCCCAGGGCTAAGTCATAAAACCCACCCGGGCGGTGAGGCGGAACCAGAAAGCGTGCCTAGGTTAAGGCAAGTGGAATATACAGAAATCAATCAAGTGAATAGGAGCATTGCACCAAACCCTAGCTGTTTCAACATCCATGAATGTTCTGAGGACAAAACAAAACAAAACAAAATCTTCTTAATCATGAGATTAGATGTTCAAAATATATACTAATACATAGCCAGAAAAATGAAAAGCCCAGTGACAAGTTTGGCCTGGCCTGGGACCCAGAAAGTTTCAGTTCAGTGGGACCTTATGACAGGTAACTTATGTATGCACTTCAGTAAATGAAGATTGAGGAACTATTAAGGCCAAGAGCGTACTGTACCGTGTAACTCTCCAGCCACTAAAGGGCAATTAAGCAGTCAGCTTCGTGTCTTATCTCACTGGCTGCTCTAGGGTAGTTTTACAACTAGGAATTAAAATCTGAAAAGGGGTGTTTTCTGCAGCTCTGACCAAATATTGATTAAGTAGCTGTTTGTTAATACCACTGTCATCCATTAAAAGGCAGGGAGCTCAGCCTCTCAGTAGCCACCTTCTTTTGTCAAGACTTCTTACCACACAGATCAAAGCAGGATCATTTCAATTTATCGGTTCTGGAAAATCCTCCTTTTCCTCTGAAATCTCTAAGGAGGAACTGACCACGCTCTCCTTGAAGAAATAGGAACTGAAACCAGTTCCATGTTGTCTTACAGAGAAGGCTCATGGGGTGTTTTTTTCAATTATCCTGTGGCGATTTTGTGTTCAGAACTGAGTCTGAGACTGAGACCTGAGATGGTAATTTATTATTATTATTATTATTATTAATTATTATTATTTTAAACAAGTTGATTCTCCTTTAGGGAGGGGGAGGGGAGCTACTGCCTTGTGGCAAATTCTCTAAATATGACTTTGTTGCTGTAATTGCCACCCAGGAAGGAATGGTGTGTAGACAAGATACCAGGTTTTTTTTTAATATAAAATTAGATGGAGAGTACATTGCGCAGAGTACATTGTGAGGTGTGGTGGCTACACCCTTCTGTGTGCGACAGCTCCATAATTTTGTGTTTACAGATAGTTAGACAATTCTCTTGTATATTTAAAATTCCTGTAATATGGCAGCAGATATGCATTTGTGTATGCAACATCTGTCATTGGTGTTTATTGGTCACTAAGAATTAAGCAATTAAGAATTGGGTTTTATAAAGGTATATTTATTCTGCAAGCAACTATGCTTGAGCTGGCAGAGTTTGAGATAACAGCACAGAACTTAATGCATTCCCACATGTTGACTGCTGGAAAAAAAACCACCTGAATCTCATCATGACTTCTGTAATTGTTGATTTTTAGATCAACTATTAGGTTTTTGTTTGTTTAAGAATTTAATATGTTTGCATTGGTTTTTTTCCTTTTTTATGATAGCAAAAAAAAAAATCTTTCAGGGGCTCCTTTGGAAATATACCATTTCTGTGCTTAATTTGCAAATTCCAGCAAATTACTCTTGAGGTTCTACAATTTATGCCAGAGTCAGGCTTTGGATATTTCCCTCTATGTCATGGATGTGCCACTGTATGAAGCTCTATGAACTCCTTTGCAGTGAGCATTTTGAGTCTAAATAATGGCTTTATAAGGGTTTACGTTTTTTATTATTTCCCCCCTTTTCATTCTTAAACAAGGTGCGTCTTGGCATGTAGTCAATACTGGGTATATTTATATTATAAATGCTTTAAAATTATTTTATGTCAGAATCATCTATGTTAACTCACAATTAATGTATTGATTACCGATCCATCTATGTTTGAATACTCACTAGCGTGACTAATCGATCATTACAACGTCGCATAGCTGCCTGGAATTGGTAGAGCAGCAAATCAGAGTCCGCTCGAATATGTGATGGTTTGCCTTTCTTGGGTCAGGTATAGCATTACTGTCTTTTATGTGTACATGTCTTTTCTATACACACAGAGCTAAGCAACATTCTCCTCTTGAATGTTAGACTGTGTGCTCAAACATTGCCAGGGAGACTTTAGATCCCAGATCTCCAGTTGGGCCTGATCCTAGTACCAAGACGAGATTGCTGATGGAAGAACAGACTGGCTCCATCTGGGGAGCTGTGGTCCTTGCTGAAGTGCTTTCTTCCATTTTTGTCTCATTTAAAATCCTGCAGCAAAATTTAAAACACCATAAACTTCTCTGTGTGTCATGTGCAGAGAGAGAAAGTGAAAGAGAACTTTGACCTTGTTATTCCTTCTGCAGATGAATATTAACACGGGGAGGAGGAGCACTCTATGGCTGCCCCATGTCCTCCTGCAGTGGCTCTCAGCCTTCTTAATTGTGCGGCCCTTCAATGTAGTTCGTCATGTATGGTGACCCCCCCAACCATAACATTATTTTTGTTGCTACTTCATAATTGTATATTTGCTACTGTTATGAATTGTGATCAAATATCTGATATGCAGGACATCTGATATATAACCCAGGTGAAAGAGCTGGTTGATGCCACTAAAGGGGTCGTGACCCACAGGTTGAGAACCACTGTCTTACTGGGAAAGCTAGCACTACCCCCCACCCATTCCACCCCACCCCCTGTTTACAGCAGTCTTTAGTAAATCAGGCATTCTCCTCTTTTTCTACCACCGTTGCAGTGGGCAGATTTTGCTGTCAATAGAATATTACCCCTCTAGTAAGAACCCCTCACCCCCTCCAGCGGTGTCTGCTGGGATTAAAAACTGAAACAGTGAGACATTTCCAGTTGCCGTTGTGACTTTAGCAGTCATCACCCACTGTCTAGTTGATTGAGATACATTACAGTGCTTCTCAACCTTCCTAACCTTGAGACCCTTTAATACAGTTCCTTCCGCTGTGGTGACCCCCCCCCCAAGCCCCTACCATCATTGATACTTTATAACTGTAAACTTGTTACTGTTGTAAATTGTAATGAAATTATCTGAGTTTTCTGATCCTGCAGGGGCAAACTCTGTGAGAGTCCTTTGACCCTGAGAGGGTCTCAACCCACAGGTTGAGAACCACTACCTTAGAAAGTTGCCCTTGATCGCTTCCCTGCCTTTTGGCTAAGATCAAGTGTAGAAAGTTGCCCTTGTCAAAAGGGAGACATGAAAACGTAGCTGAGGATAATCACACAGGTTTTTATAAATTCTTACTTTGGTTTTCTGGCTTTCCTTTGTTCCTGATAAAAAGGAACAGATATTTCTGCTGTATAAATGGCCCCTTCTCTTTTTAAAAAAGAAATTGTGTTTCAATAAGGAGCACCTGGGTAAAATTTAAAACTTGATTTGATACACTTTTCTCCCAAAAGGGAAATTGTTGAGAAGACAAATTAGTTTACATGGCAAATAGCAAAAAGTTTACAGCATTTAAAATTCCACTGCAGGATTTTTAGTAAAGAAAAAGAGAAGAACACACATTCCCCATTGGGCCAAGGCAAGTCGCTCTAAGTCATCTGAAATTTTATGTTCTTTTACTGCAGTGATAAATGATCTTTCCTATGGAGGCTAGACTTCATGTCAGAAACAAACAAATAAAACAAAACAAAACCCCCAACCAACTCTATGTCTGTGTCCTTAGACTCATTCAGGAATATCCTGGGTAAATTTTCTTATGGGCTCTTAGCTGTTCAGTTTTATTGCATCTATAATAGCATATTAATACCAGAATTCGAGGGCCAATCCTGCTTGTTCTGGATCCAACTCAACAGACTCCATTCAGAAATAGCTGATTAAAATGCTTTGCAATGAGCAAGGGAGTCTCTTCAGCACTGACCAACGAGGATGAGGAAGTGGGATACAACTCTATTCTCAGCATGTAATGATTCATAAGGTCATAGTAAAAATTCAAAAAGTAAATTTATAGAAACTTAAATGGAGCTCTTAAAAATAAAACTAGTAAGTATGGCTCTAGAAATAACTGTAGCACTAAATGCAGTTGGTCTTAAACCATTGGATGGACATCACAAGTCAAATAGGATGAAATAGCCAAGAAAGTTAATTATTTTGCAGTTTGTATTATAGCATGGAATTGATTCCATTTATTTTTGTGTTTATAGTGAATGCAGATTTGGCTACATGTTTGTATTTTAGAAGAAAGTCAGCACTTTCATTTTGTGATTTTTTTTAAAAAAAATGATTAACATAGATATATTAAAAAGCCAGCAGTCATATATCCCCTTTTATTTCTTAGCATGAAGTTCTAGAATAAATACGGAGTTTGTTTATTTAATTTCTCTGGTGCTAGGAATTGAACCCAGGGATCAACAGTTCCAGAATGCATTCTATTACTCACCCCTCCCCTAAGTCTCAAATGTGTGTGCTTAAGTTTCATATTCAAATGTATCATCATCATTAAAAAAAAAAACACAACAGTGTCTGAGGGGTAAGTGTGTTTGTTTCTCTCAATTATCATAGCTGAGTTTAATTTGAACTAAAGAAAATTAATTGGTATAGTGTATATTATTGTAAAGAAAATGGTAGCCTTCATTTTTCTGAAGCCTACAATGGACAGTTTCCTGGTTGAAAGTCATGGGTGCATTGAGTGTTTTTTGTCCTGTCTGATTTAGTACTTTTCTGTATTTTTTTTGTGTGTGTTCTAAAAGAACACATTGCCCAGAGTAAAAGTGGCTGGCTGGGGCTTGCCTTACGAATGAGTCTCTGAAATTGAGACCAAGCAATTCAGACTATTTAGGTGTGACTTCCTGAACTTCATATTTGGTCCTCATGAGATGAAGTGGGTCATGCCAGTTTCCAAAGGTTCTGTGAGAACAAGTCAGAAGAGGGTTGTGTGCAAATCACATCTATCCTAGCAAAGCTCTAAGTCCTGGCGGGGTAAAGGACACAGAACTTTAAACATGCTGAGAGAAAGTGACCAACCCACAGACCAGCAGATGGGCTCTGCCCAAGGGCAGATAAAAGCTTCATTCAAGGCTTAGCAACAAAGAAGAACACACACACACACACACACACACACACACACACACACCACACTTCCCCACACCAGCAACTTGAGTTCACAGGTAGCTATTTAGTAGGAAAACTTCATTGATTTCAGAGGTCTGAAAAATGACAAAACTCTAAATATTTCACTGAATGTCAAAGGATATTTAACTCCATTCTTGTGCCAAGCTATTGCTTTTCTCTCTCCAATGAATTTGCTGTTTTCAAACTTTTGCTTATTTGTTTGTTTATTTTTTCCTGCTCAAAGACAGGCAAACTGCCTTGGGAAAGTTGATCTCAACGTAGTTGTTTTTGCTCCTGAAATTCAGAAACCGATTAATTGGAGATGTTCCCCACCGTTTCCCATTATTGCCCCTTTCAGCCTACCCATTCTTAAATGTCCTGGCGAGTTCTGAACGTGAGATTACCGGTGTGTCCTCAGTTCTTTTTGTGTAATCCTTCTTAAAACTGGAGTTTAGACTTGAGGAAGTTTTCTAAAGCAGCCATCTTAAGGTGGAGGCTAAATTACAATGGCCTTTTAATTTCATTTCCTTCTATCAATCCCCCCACACACCCAAAAGTGGTGGTGATGCTGTGTGTGTGTGTGTCTTCCATTGCTGGTATGCACTGTGAATGAAATGAAAGTAGCTTGGTCATGAGGCTGGGGACCCAGAGCTCCTGCCCCTGTCTCTGGCTGGAGCCCTGTGACTCTGCATGGAAGGTTGTTTTCTTATCCCCCCAATGCACTGCTCTGAACTGTCTCAGNCCACACACCCAAAAGTGGTGGTGATGCTGTGTGTGTGTGTGTCTTCCATTGCTGGTATGCACTGTGAATGAAATGAAAGTAGCTTGGTCATGAGGCTGGGGACCCAGAGCTCCTGCCCCTGTCTCTGGCTGGAGCCCTGTGACTCTGCATGGAAGGTTGTTTTCTTATCCCCCCAATGCACTGCTCTGAACTGTCTCAGAAATAGGTCAAGCTGGGGCACGGCTGGTTTACGCAGCTGTTGCGGCTTAGGCAGCACAGCAGGCAGTCCCTGCTCCTTGGCTGGCCCCGGCCCCAGTAAACTGATAAAAACTTATTGGAGAGCATGCCACCTTTTTTCTGCATGCCCTCTATCCCCCCTGAAGGCTTTCAGATGCGAGGATACTTCTCAGTCTGTGAGCCAGCTCTCAGCTCCGTGGACAGGCTTTCTCTCTTGAAATCATCTCCCAACACTCAGATGTCACAGGCTTCCATAGTTTCAAACCACCATATTTATTTTGGGGGCAGATAAAACTCTTGCTTTGTACAAAATTCAATATATGTGTGTATATATATAAAGCAGGGTAACATATTTTCTTTCCTCTGTCTACTAGATATCAATCAATACCTTGTTTTTCTGGAACCTATGAGCAAACATGCCATTAACTCCTACCTCGGTCTGTCTCTCATGGGTGTATACATTTTTGTAAACCTTTTACAGAAATGGCAATTTTCCATGTCAACGGAACTCTACCTCTTTTTAAAACAAACAAACAAACAAACAAACAAACAACCCCTCTACATTATGTCTCAGTAATTACTCTTCTCCAGGGCTTTCTCAGCCCTGTTTGTATAGCTGCATAGTATTCCATTATATTGGCAGAGATTGATTTATTTTATAGTCAGACTGTTTCCAATGTGACAGCGCCAGTTGGCACAGATGTGAGTTTATTTATAAAATAAGGGGATGGTGTTTGTGATTTTGAGAGCTTTGCTGGAATTTAGGTTGTACATGGAGAACAAATGGTGGGGAAGTTGAACATTTGAAAGGCGAGAGAGTGTTTGCCCTGTGGGAGGGACCCTGTGCTAGGCAGACAAGACATTTTCCCTCAGTTGCAGCTCGTGGGTGGAAGTTTTGAAATTACTACCAAATTACTACTAAATGATTGCTTGTTCTACCAGCAGTGAATGCCTTCTAGAAACATGCCCAATATTCCTTTCTTTCTCCAAACAGAACACCTTCTAAATCTCAGCAATCTTTTTCTTCTACTTATTGGGTCCTTTTAAAATTCTTTTTTGTTTACAACTTATTTAATTTCACTTCTATTTAAAATAGGTATTAAACTTTTTTTTTTTGTACTAGAGTCATTATGGACAGTTTATAACATTTAGAAGCAACTTATTCTAACCCTTAAGCTATAAAAGAGAAATTGATTGTCTTCCAAGGATCTCCAAGCTGGCTTTGAACTAGTAAGTCACAGAATATGGTGCCGTATCAAACTTTGAGAAGTGCTGACTTCGGGTTTTTGCATTTGGTAATGACTGACTTTTAATGTTGTACATTTTAAGGGAGTATGTATCCGTTCCCTTCTTACACACAAAAGACTTTTTATATTTTACCACATACCTTACCTCTCTCAAATCATTTTGGCCTCTTTCCCTTTAAATCTGATGCTTGGGAACCCAGTTGCTCAGACTTCCCGCAATTGGGAGTTAGTCTGTGTCAAGCCAGAAAGAACTGTGCTCCAACTATCAGGAATTACAAGCCACCCCCCCCCAAAACCCAGATGGGGAGGGCGTGATAGCAGTAGATATTATGAACCAACTACTTCAAGCCACCCCTCCTTAGGAACAGACCATCTAACAGCAGGAAAAATAAAGGGCCAGGGAAATAAAAGCCTTCTAAAATTAAAGTCTTAACAGGCTAAAACAAAAACCGGAAAAGAAAACCAAGACAACGACTGTGAGCCAACGTGTGGGTGCTAGGAAGCAAAGCTATGCTCTCTGCAAGAACAAGTGTGTTTAACCACTGAGCTGTCTCTCAATCCTAGGGGAGACACTCTCACTTTCAGTTTGTAATATCTCTCTCTCTCTCTCTCTCTCTCTCTCTCTCTCTCTCTCTCTCTCTCTGGTACGTGTTGCATATATGTGTGTTTAGTAAATGCTATGTGGAAGTCAGAGCAGGCAGGTCATATGTGTGTCTTCTCTTAGGCTTTATCTTTTCCCTTGAGACAGGTTTTTCCATGTAACCAGATACCATTTAGGCTTGACGACAAGCTTTTGGGGTTTACCTATATATATATCCTGGGGATTCAAACTCAGGTCTCATGTTTACAAAGCAAGGACTCTTACCCACTGAGCCTATTCTCAGACATTCTTAAGACTAGGAAGGGACTCATGAGTCCATCTCAGAGATGGTGAGCTTCCATTTTCCATTTTATAATTCCCAAGTCGGTGAGAGCTCAGGGTCTGGAATGCTTAGGGCCTTTCTGACATCCTATCAGACTGTTTCTAAAAGGCCTGGGAATCCAGTCTAAGAAGGAGAACAGATAAAGTGGCAGGATCCTCACAATGCCGGAGGTAGACTAGTGCTCTTCCAAAGCAAAAGTGGGACTTGGGAGCTCATCAGGGTGGATGCCTTCCAGGTGGGACTGCCTGCTGTTACGCAGTCACATCCATGGCATGTGTCTGCATGCCACCCACATTTGTGACAAAGCAGTAGAAGGGCGACGTCTATCGTTTCTTACTGGAAGCCAGTGTCTGTCTGTGGTTACTGGTCCTGCCAAGCTCTGAATACTTGCTGAGTGCTCGTCTGGGAGAAGAGGGCAAAGGGATGACTTGGGATAAAATGTCAGGCCAGAAATCCCAAAGAACAAGACTCCAGTGTGCTTGGGTGGGAGGGATGCCCTGGTATCTGGAAAGTTGTTTTTTAGATGAGAACGTGGCTCTAGTGGAAGGTCAGAGTGCAACTCAAACCCTCACCCATCTGGGAATCAGTTCTGAGGGTTCTTTCAGCTTGTTCAATGAGTGTTGGCTTCTACGTGTCTTCCTCTTGTCTGTGCTATGTCTTTTTGGGCTTTCATGAAGACAATGCCAGTGGATACTTGGGGTGTAGGAACTGTCATAAGTGGCCAGTTAGAGTAAGGAGATGTAGTTCTTGCATGGGTCAGAAGCCAGGCTTAATTTGTATTGGAGAGCCAGCATATACCTTGGTTATATAGACGAGAAATCATTTCATTGTTAGAAATACTACTCAGAACTAAAATTTGTCTGTGTCTTTGTTGGCTAACTTTCATCATTTTATTCAATGACTACAATTTAGTGTCATTGTTTTAATGAGTCCCCTCCCCCAAATGAGTCCTTTCTACTTTTTAAAAGGAAAAAGGCACATTACAACCATGAGGAGAAACAATGCCTATCTTCCACACTGACATTTCTGTACATGGGAAATCCTTTTGGAAGAACCTTAGGAAGTATAAAATGAACTGTCACTCAGATAGTTCTTTATAGGAAATCATGGCCCCCAAACAAGCTTAGCTTTTCCACAGGTATGCTTGAGAATCTCCCTGTCCTTTAACCTCCTCTCCTAAGACATTTCATCCACTGGCATGTGGGTTGACCTTGGGTAGAGGGAGTGGTCAGTTTCTGGGCTAGTCCCTTTTCCTCCCTTCTCTCTCTTGTCTTGCTTCCACCTGCCTCCTCCCATGATACCCTACCACACACACACATCATTTCCATTCAGCTTGCCCTTGTTCGTATAGAAACTCAACAGTGTCATCTGTCAGAGGCATCATCACTTTATAAAGGGACCTTGGTACTGGCCAATTTAATATGGAGATTAGAGACATCTATGGAGGAGAGCCTTCGGAGGAGGCAAGGACCAGGTTCCCAATGCTTCTCCTCCCAGCAATCCTGTCTCGAATGTGTGCAGACAGGATCAGTTTAGCCAAGAGAACTCTCCTTACTGTTAGGGAGGACTCAGAAGGCAGTGTTCCACTCAGTTGTCCAAGAAGTTCTGGAGTCAAGTTGACCCCAAAGAATTCTCCACTCTGATGCTCCCATATATTCTGTGTAAGGGAAGGACATTGGCTTTGGTGTTTTGGTCTTCTGGTCTTCTTGGCAATTATTGAGCCAGGGACAAGCATGGCAGACCTTTCAGGTTCAGAGCCGTAGATCAAGAACGCACAGTGTGAAGCTCATCTTGTCTCCCATCTAAAAGCTTTTCCTATGCGTCAAACTGACCTGGGCTCTCTCACTTTCAATGGTTCCAGGACACTTGTCAGAGGGTCTGAGGACATACCTTCAGAGGACCTAAGAAAGATATGAAGGATATTCTTTCTGGATGCAGTAGCCTAGAGAGCTCATATCCCCAGAGCCTCTAGAATCCATAGTCCAGATGCTGGGTCATGTGATGTTGGGGACTGTTGAACATGGGGGTTTCATGTGTGCTAAGCAGGCATTCCTACCAACTGCCACATGCTTAGGTTCCAGAGACCCTCAGAAACACACCACCTTAGAGGACACAATCCACGAGGCTCCAGATTAAGAGCAGGGCTTTATTTTTTCTGTTCTTAGTTTACGTTCAATTTATCATAGACTCCTATTGGATCTTAGCTTTGGGAGTTAGTCTGTTGATATGCTATGAATATTGATTGAAGACTTTAACAACAGACCACCTCTGTTTGGAGGGATACTTGTCAGAAGTGGGTTTTCTCTCTACTGTTTGTTTTTGTTTGTTTGTTTGTTTGTTTTCCAAGACAGGGCTTCCCTGTGTAGTCGTGGCTGTCCTGGAACTCACTCTGTAGACCAGGCTGGCCTCGAACTCAGAAATCTGCCTGCCTCTGCCTCCCAAGTGCTTGAGACATAGTTGTATGTAGCTTAGGTTAGCCTTCAGTTTGCTGTGTAGCCAAAAATGACCATAAGCACTCGATTCTCCTGCCTGTACCTTTAGAGTGCTGGGAATACAGGGGGTGTCGCACCTGATTTATGGCTGCTGAGGATTGAACCCAGGGATTCACGCTTGCCAGGCAGGCGTTCTACTAATCGAGCTACATCCTCAGCATCTCCAGAGGTAGATTCCCCACAGAGCTAATAAGCTGACGGAGCTGGCTGCACCTGTGAAAACCCTTTTGAGTGTCCGACAGGGATCCCAGCAATGTCTTAACTTCCCTGGATCTTTGCAAATGATGCAAGAACTAAGATGAGATGGGGTTTCCTTTTCAAGATGGGTGCATCTAAGTCTCAACTGCTGCAGCCTCTGCTGTCCTCTGTCTTCAGCAGAGGTGGAGTGAGACAGCAAGCACCTGTATGGGGTGTGGGAACACAACCCAATCATGTGTGAGAATAGATTCATCTCAGTGCTGATGCTCTGGTCCTCTCCACGTGTGTGCTTCGGACAGTTGAGCTTCCTTTCTAATATGTGCCTTGTGTTGTTAACTCAGGGAGCTAAACTGTGAGTCAGGCAGTTTATCTATATGTCTTTCCTTGGCGCCCACAGAGAACCCCTCAAAGATACCTGAGACTGATACCTTACATGCAGATGAGGAGTCCTAGCTCACCAGAGAACAGGCTGGCAGAATCCTTTGTCAGGGCCTTACTTCCCTTAGTGGTCAAGGAGGCACGAAGCCCTGTGTAGACGCTCTGCAAATATTTGTAGTCTCAGCAAATATCTCTAGACTAGATGGCTGTGACTCTCTGGCCCTTCATCTCTTATTCGTTGGAACACGCAAATACAAGGCAAACTAAAAGCTGAAGCCCTCAACTCTGGCAGGCAGTGGTGGCTGTGGTGATGTCCCACCACTTCAAATCCTGGTAGTCCTAGGCAGCTGCTTTAGTGGGGTATCCTGGTGTTCAGGACCAGGGCCAACAGGCCATGACTCAATGTCCCAGGCAAGTGGCTATCCTGTCTTGTCTTGTCTTTGGGTGGGGCCAGGAAGGCTTTAGGAACCCGAGGGTGGCAGGTAGGATCAGAAACTGAGAAGGCACAGCTCTGTGTGTTCCTACACACAATCAGACAACTCTGCTTTGTCCACACAAGGGATGCATGCTTCCCTTGTTCTTGCTCACAAAACTTGGCTTATAGAAGAGGCTGGGGAAGTATGAAGTTTTGTTTTGAGGCTGTTAAAATTCTGTATTTATACAGAAATGTTATTGCCTTCTGAAGAACGGTAGTGATTTCTTTCTGTTTCTAGGGACACAAAGAATCTGGTTGACCAAGTCAGTATTTGAAATGATCTTGAAAGAGAGGAAGGGAGGAAGGGAGGGAGGGGATGGGGAGGGGAGTATTAGACAAGGGTGCCTGCCCTTAACTTACCCTGACTGATTCTATACCACTTTATCTTAAGTATACGTTAGGTGAGAGAACTAAACTGTTGTCATAAACAGAACTGGGAAAAGAAACATCTTCCTTTTTCTCTATTTTTCTTTTATTTTTTCCTTGAGTCGAGACACAAAGATACATCCAAAAATTCTTTGAAAATGTTATTGGATTCTATGCAAAACAATTTGGGAAAAAATTTGTAAAGAAGAAATCACTTAAAATCTAAAACTCTTTTCTTTTTTCTTTCTTTTCTTTTCTTTCTTTTTTTTTTTTGAGACTTGCTGTGAGCATTATAGAAACTTTGAAAGAATGTAAGACCTTTTCTTTCTGGACTGAGAACAACACAAGGCACGATGTCATGGTCTATCAAGAGGAGATTTTATTAAGTTTTTCCCCCCTCTACCTTTTTATCGTTTTGTTTTTATGGAAATTTATTTCAACAGTCGACACTTAACATATGGACTTTTAAGCTGTATATTTTGAAAATGGACATGAATTCATTCATGTATTTCAATCCTTCACTACAGAGACTGAATGATAAAAACCAACACACAGTGCTTTCTGAAATTTTAATATTTACACGTATAACTTTTTAATGGATCAAATATCTCTGGTTCAAATTTTGTTGTATATTTCTTTATCTTAAGTAGGTTTGTGGAAACACATGTAAGCAAATGTTGCTGTATTTACTAATCTTTTGAAATCAAGGCTGAATGCTATAAAATGAGACTATTAGGAGAAAATATACCCCTTGTCCAACCAGAATAATAACCACTACCGTTACCATATGAAAGAGTTTATTTCTATTTTTCTTACTGATTATCCAGTCCTGAGATCAAATATATTGCAATTTTGAGCTCTGAATTGCAAATTAAAATTTTTTTATTTGATAAGAGTGAAAGGCAGAGCTCGACCTTTAGATTAAAGAGGAAATCTGATCTCAGCCACTTCTAGCCAATGCTTGACTCTTTTCTTTTTCTTTTTTTTTAAGTAACTCTATACAAATCAAAACAATCAAATGTATTGAACTCCCCCTCTTTTGAACCATAAGCTAGTCTCTGCTTAACACTGATACAGGGACTGGCTTCCAACAGGTTGTTGGAAGTCACATTTGTGAGAGTTAGGGCATAAATTTGCTTAATATAGTTTGAACAGCAAGATAACCGTATAACTTTTAAAACGGCAGCATTCATAACGCTGTGCCAAGTCTGGGGTGGCGCACGGTACTTGATCTGAGTATTTGATTTCCTGGAGTTATTTTTTCTCTCTCATGTTTTCTTAGGGAAGTGCTAGTTGAGATCCGAAGAAGAGTTGTTATTCTGTTTAACTATATAAAAACATTAAAACATTTTAGGGAATGCAAAAATACATATGTTTCAAGTTAAAATATTGAGACATCTTGGATATTTTAATAACGTTTCCACTCTAAAGTAGCAAAGGCAGGTCTTTTCTTTCTTTTCGTTTTCTTCTTCTTCCCCTTTCCTTTAGACAGGAATTATATTCTGATTAAAGTCATCTGAGCACTTGAGGAGAGCACTTAACTGGACCACTATTTTCTTTGCTGCTAAAGGATTTTTTTTTCCTACTTAATAGAGAAGATGTACTTTGAAAGCTAATTTTGCAATCAATTATAAATACAAGTATAAATTTTTACCAACTAAAGTGAGAAAATCCTAAAGAGAGACTGACATGCTCTGGAATATATATATTCAACAAGGACATTCAGATTAAGTGTTTGTAAAGGTTTTGTTTAATAATTCATTTTGAGTATTAGAAACCTAGAGGAAATGGACTTGTAGAGTAGAACCCGGGTGGCCAACACTTAATTCTAAACGTTCTCCAAACATCAAGGGCTCTGTATATTTTATCTCATGAGCTTTTTTGTGAAATAGATTTCTCACATCAGATTTTAAAGGCCCTCTCCACAGGAACCAAATAAATACCAGACTCTGAATTCACTCGAGGGGCAAGTAAGAGTCTGGATTGGCTTCTGTTAGAATGATGGGCACTGCTTAGCCAGGGAAGTGATTTGAGGAGTGACTTTTAAAACATCCTGTCATCTGCTTTGTTTTGTTGAAGTTGCATTTTTTTTCTCTGCTGTCGTCCCAAGAAATACTAAACTATCTAAAGGGGACAATATGTTTCTTAAGAGACCCCCAAGAGACAAACAAACAAGGAAAGTAAAAGAAGCCATAAAAGAGGCATTGGGACCATCCAGCAGTCGTCTTTGCTGGGCTTTGCATCCTTGTAACTACAACGGAATATTCCTTTAGGAGACTTAAAAGCATGGATGGGTCAGGGGCTGAAGTTTGGCATTCCTTCATTTCTTCTCCCCACATTCTTTTGTTTACTTGACACCCAGCTTTGCAGACACCTCTGATGTGACCAGTGGACACTTTCGGGGAGGGAAGTGTTTCTCTAACCAGCAGCCAGAGTTTTAATTAAATAGTGTCCATCTTGCCTACCTCAATCCAGCAGCTGAAGAAATATAGCTGTTAGCATTAAGGTCCCGATGAACTTACGTTCTCTGGTGTTAATGGGGCAAGGGATGTTCTTGATGATTAAAGAAGACAGAAAAATATAAGCTCCATTCCCTGCCCCCAGCACGCCAAAGTCATGTGGTTATTATTATTGCTCGAAATAAAAAGGGGATCATAGCGTAACAGTTGTGTGCCGTTCGCCTCGTGTGAGAGGACGTGCAGGTTGGAAAACTTATTTTGTTTATTAATTCTGCTTCCACATCCCGCCAGGCTGGCTCGGGAGAAAGGAAAGAGAGGTGTAGCTTTAAGCACACCCTGATTTGTTCTTATTACATAACAAAGGTCCATTTCTTTATCATGTTATCATTCCGTTAATAAAAATTAGCTACAATAACAGCATCAACTTTAAAACCCCTCCAAGTCCAGGGGATTTTCTTTCACAATGAACATGAATACTGTTCAGAAATACAAACAGTCAGAGGATAACTTTAGGTCTGAAAGAGAAACCTGGCGAGGGTAATTGAATAAGCCTGGGTCCCCTGACCATGTCATGGTGAAGGCAGTCAACATGTCATAATTAGGTTTATTGAGGGCCATTCCAACAATCTGCTTCTATTCTTCCGTCCTTATTGTCCACAGCTAGGCAAATAGCCAAGGGACAAAGGAATCAAGTGCTGACAAAACATGAAAGAGGAAAAAGATTTAGCTGCTTTTATCAAAGAAACTGAGAAGGACTTTGTGTAAATAAAATAAGTGGCTGGCCATCCTGCATTTAGGCAATGCCGTTTTCATTAGAATTAATTCTTGACATATTGGAATAGTTCCAAGGAAGGATTTCTACTTCTGACAAGTTTAATTTGTAAATTAAAAACAGTTGGTTAAACATGAGCCCCCATCAACAAAAGTTAAGCAAAGCCATACACGGCAGAGGCCTGAGCAGGTGAAAGACAGAATTGGCTTTGAAAACAAAGTCTTTCCCAGAATTATGCAAATTTTTACTATTTCATAATAAATGTTGCCCATTGAAGCCTACAGCAGGATGCCTGCTCCCGGAGCTTCGGAGAGACTTGAGTTTTCTGCCCCTTTAAGCGTCTTTCGTTGACATAACACTTAATCCCGGCTGGGACAACCCATCTAGTGCTTGGATGAAGCGGTGGTAAGGTTTGAGGAGGAAGCCTCACATTTAAAAAGGAACAAGGCAATACAATATCTGTGAGTGTCCAAATTCCAGGGTAATTCTGTTGTTGTTGTTTGCAATGGAATTGGAGAGATTGTTCTGAGTGGGCCTTGGAATCCTAACTAGAATGAACTCTGGGCAGTCAGCATGCAGGAGCTCTCAACCAACTATCTCATCGGAACCCAGGTCAGTGTTGTCTGCTAGGGTGCAACACAGGCAAGGTGAGTGGCTTTTGGATTAAGACCCAGGAATGTGGAGAGAGCAAAGTCTGTATTATGAGGGGTCCAGCGGGTGTCTGGACAAGGCTTACATTGAAGTCTCAGAAAGTCTTTGACTCCTGCAGCTGCCTGTGAAGTCAGAGCCGCTCCTGCTGCATGATTGCAGCTTGCAGGCTGAGCCTCGGGGAGAAGTTAGTTCCCATGGAGCTTCAGAAGTGCACTTTCCAGTTGGAGGAGATGCAATCTTCACCAGGAATGATTCATCCTCTGGAAGAATAAAGTTTGCTTAGATATCAAATGCCCTTCAATTTTATTGATGGCCATGTCAGAAATAAATGGATTATTTTGGTAGCTTCCCTGAGTGGGCCATTCAGATTTATAAACTTTAAACAGTATTATTTCATCTGACATCAAACCGTATTGGCCCGTTCTTCTGCACTTCAAATTAAAGTGAATCTTTTCTCAACTCAGAGTTGAAATGATGTTAGATACTGGCTATGATGGCACTTTTAAGAAATACAGAGCCTAGGGTTGAGGGAGGTAGCTCAGCTGGTGATGTCCCTGCCTAACTCGAGTGCATGGGTTTGGTTTCCAGAACTGAATCAATCAGCTTGGTGTTACATGACTGATATCCTAGCACTTGGGAGGTGAATGCAGGATGACCAGGAGTTCAAGGTCATCCTTACCTATGTTATGAATTTGAGGCCAGCCTGGGCTACATGAGACCCCATCTTACAAAAATAAAAATATAAGAACAAGCAAACACTTAGACGACAGATGTATATTCTAATCAGTAGAGCCCAGAATCACCATTATCAATGGCCATTTCATGTATACATGACTATAGTGTTCTGGGAACACATTAAATATGTGGTCCAGATACCTTTTTGTGTGTCTCATTAAGTTGGATATGCAGTGTTTTTGAATTTGTGCCACTTGTGGATTTTGGTAGAGAAACCACAGAATACCAGTTTGCCTGCATTTACTTCTGCGTTAACTGGAACTCTGACTCTATAATAGCTGGGCTTAAGACTGGTCTCTGACCTACTTCATCTTCTGACTAGCTCTGTGATCAGGGGAAAGTCACTGCCCCTTGTGAGCTGGACTCCCCAAGGGTGGAGATGGCAGCGTTTTCTCCCCTGCCCTTAGACATTATTGTGATGTGTTTGTGACTGCAGACATGTGACAAACTCTGAACAAATAGAGACCTACTATTTACTTGGAATCTGCTGTTTCTTTTGGCCTTTATGAAACAGGGTTTGGTCTCTGATTCCCCTTCATTCTCTCTCCAAGTCCAGCTTAACAAGGGTTAAGTAGCTTTTCCCCCTGGTCAGTTCAAAATACACTGAACTAATTCTGTCTCCTGTACAGATGGGACCTTGTAGCTGGGGCTGGCAGTACCCTATTTCAAAGCAGTACACTGGTGTATAGCGGGCAGAGCACTGGGATGGGAGAAATAGCTTCTGAGAGTCTAGATTTGGGCAAAATAAGTCTTTTGATTTGTACATTGTTTTGATGCCTGTTGGCTCATGTCAAAAGATTGGAAGGCCC
Organism: Mus minutoides; assembly: GCA_902729485.2. NCBI lineage: Eukaryota > Metazoa > Chordata > Mammalia > Rodentia > Muridae > Mus > Mus minutoides. The sequence goes on from LR749842.1 coordinate 1,047,702, forward strand.
AGCAGGGCAGGAAGGAGTTTCTTGGGATAAAGTTGGAGACTTAAGCAGATTGGCTGACTCCCTGACATTTAGTTGCTGTCCTTTCTCTCTCCATTTTGGCAACTCTGAAGCAGATGGACAAGCTCATGGAAAATAGAGCCACTGAGGAAGAAATGTCTTTGATTTCTCCTAAGATAAGGAAGTTCTCTCTCTCTCTCTCTCTTTCTCTCTTCTCTCCTTAGCATAAAACTGGCAAGCTGGTGTGCCAGAGTTTAAAATTGGCAATGTACTTCTGGGGATGGTTTGAAGCATCGAAACAAGATCCTTCCTTGTGTATCATTGAAAGTCACATCAACTCTTTTTCTCAGATATCCAGGAAAGGGACAAAGGTCCTAGGCCTTGGTCAGTCTCAGTGTTATGTCTACAAGAGGCCAAGTTGAGTGTAGCTGGGTCTACAGGATACTGGTCCAAGCTGTGGCTAAGATGATAATTCCCTGGGACTGGATTCTTTCCTTAATCACCAATGCCTTTAGAAGGAGAATGAGGGAGGGGAGGACTGGCTTACTCTTTCAGTCTGTAATCATGATGATTTGAGCTGAACTTTACCTTACATTGACCTCTGGTGCTGTGGGTTTGTGCACACATGGTACAGTTGCAACTATGTTGTTACCAGGGGACAAGGACGACGGTGACCACTAACAACTGATTTCTTTGAGAGAAACAGAAAATTTGGCCCCCATAGGTAGATTAATTAGAAAGGTAGGTAGTATAGACAGACAGAGAGAGATGATGGATGGAAATATATTTTAGTATTTTAGGCTCAAATTAATTCTCTCTATAAAAGAATCAAGTGTGAATAATTTAGCCACAACTGCTCATATCAAAAGTCACTGTGTCTTGAACTTTAAGATGTATTATAAAAAAATTATATTTCCTCAAGATTTTTAAAGTCATAATATTTCCTTCTGTGTTATTCTCAGCTATCAGCCCTGGTTTTTTGTTTGTTTGTTTGTTTTGTTTTGTTTTGTTTGTTTTTTGTTTTGGAATTTCTATGTTGATATAAGGGATTAAAAATGGTGGGTGGATTTGCTAATGAATTGTAGCCCCCCCCTTCTCTCTCTCTCTCTCATTCATTCTTCCATTTTTTGAATGAATCGGTGAGAGGGAATGTGCTGTTTGAGATTTCGGCTTATTATTTATTTTATGTTGTCTCTGTTTGTAGACTTTTAAAAAAATTTGTTTACTCTTGTTTGTTTGAACTAATCACGACTTAAGGAAAAATCCTCGCAGTCTGCCCTTCACCAAGCCGGAGACCATTCAGGCATAAAAACGTGCTTATCTGCAAGTGAATGGCGGTTCTTTGCTTCATTAAAGCCCCTTTCTCTTTTGGCACTCGCATTGTGACCCTTTGATATTAATTCAAAGGCCAATTAAAGAATGCGGCCCATCTTTGAAGTGAGGCATTCAGGGCAAGGGTAGGGACGGACCTGGGCCTCTGATGGACTGCGCATTCAACAGGCCCTTTTCAAGGCAGTTTGAAGAGAGTCAAAGAAAATGGGCAGGAGAAGGTCAAAGAGAAAAAAGGGGCTAAAGAAACAGTCTGTATTTGTTCGGAGTATTAGCCAAGCAAACTGCAAATAGCAACAAAACGAAACAGTTAATAGAGCAGCCAGACAGAGCCGTGTCAATCACTTAACTTGAACAGCCTTAGGCTTACGAGCCTCCTTCCACTGCGTTACCTAATTATCTTGGGAAAAGCAGTAGCTGGAAGTAATGGTATTGTGTGTCTTTCTGCTTACTGCCCAGAAGAGGTGATAAATACCCACTGCTCTATAATTATGCAACATATATACATAAAGGAGTGGGAGGGGGTGGGAGGGCGCCGAGGCCGAGGAGGCATTGAAGTCCCTAGTCATAGGTCCGAGGATGGCACATTCAAACGTTAGCAGGCCGGGGGAGAGCTTAACTCGTTTCATCTGGAGCTGGCTGAAATGTGCACAGAGTCTGCTAGAACAATCCTTAAAGACAAACACATTTGCCCATCAAGAAAAGTTCTTTCAAAAAAAAAAAAAAAAAAAAAAAGCAATGTTCCAATCATTGAATGGACTGGACTAGGTGAATACATCGATCCTTTCTGCCACAGTGGCAAAGAGATGTGGAGTGAAGTTGGAGACTCAATTCTGAGCTTTGCTCACTGTGCCTGGCTTTGGGGACAGGCAGCTTGAAAGGCCTTCTGGCAAGTGAGCAGGTTGCATACGTGACCTTAGAGATGGGGATGGGGAGGAAGGAGGCTGGGACTCTGACTGAGGTCTGATTGGCTTCTATTAGTAGGGCTAGGGTGGATAATTTTGCATTCCACTTTTATTGGTCATTATAACAAACAAAAGGACAGCACACACCCAGCACTGCCTTGAAGTTGTGAGCCAACAGAGTTTCAAAAAAATGATTTCCAGACTCCCCCAGGGGTGTACGTGTAAGACAGAGGCAAAAACTGGAGTGCCCTTACAAATGTCTGCAGATAAGTCGAGTGTGTTTCTATAATTGCAAACTGTAGTGGTTTTTGTTTTGTTTTGTTTCTAGAGGCCCCTGCAGCCTCTGCAGCCTTGAAGCTTGGCTGTTAGGGGTGGCTGTTTGATGTCACATTTATGGTTAATGGGTTTTCTTTGGAGGGACAGTAATAGAACAGAAGGATCTGTTATGCAGCTTTTGACAGGCTGTACCAGAAAGTAGCTATTAATATGAAAGTCCCTGTCTTTGTAAAAAAAAAAGTCTGTTACTGAAGTATATATAATCTGATGATCTGCGGGTTCACCCACCTACCTTATGCAAGAGTTTGAAATGTTCCTTTTTTTTTTTAAACAAAATATTCCCAATTTTAGGGGACATTCAGTGTACATTGACTACACAATAATGGGAATGAGTCTACACGACTTTTATACTTCAGCTGCTTGGTAGGACTAGCCAATAAATAATCTTTCTGTGCTCCGTGTAGCACAAATGAGGATCAGTACCAGAAAGTGCGGTCATTGTGGTAACACTGAACAGAGCTGGAGCTCCTGAACCAGCCAGGAATCAACTGTGCAGCACAGAAAGTGTCCTTCCCTGTCCTGAGGAGAAAAGTAACACAAAATAGCCCGAGAACTAAGAAATGCTGAACAATAAGGTATAATATAAGGGGAAATTCAGCTGCTAGACACAGGCTAAGCTGGGGTAGCTTCATTGTTAGTGGGCATAGAAACCTCCATGCTTAGAAGAATACACTGATTGATTGATTGATTGATTGAGATAGTCAGTATGTAGCCCTGGCTATCTTGGAACTTACTATTGTAGACCAGGCTGACCTAGAACTCACAGAGCTCCACCTGCCTCTGCCTTCTGAGTGCTGGAACTTTAAAGGCATGTGCCACTACCAGCTTGCCTATCTTCAAGACAGTAATTTAGGACATCTCTTCTATTTGTGTTTTAAAACCACATAGCTCAATTTGATGGGCTCTTCTTTTACTTCTCCTACCCTACCTCCTCACAGCAGTGCCTGGGAGTTGGAGCCAGGGCCATGAACATGTCAGGCAAGCACTCTTTCACTGAGCTACACTTCTAACCCTCCTGTCCTCCTGTGTCCCCTTCCTCTCCATTTTAAAGGATGACTGAGGATGACAATATCTGTAAAGATCCTAAGTGTCCATCACCACAGGGTGCTGAAAATACTCATGCACCGTGCATGTTACAATCAGCAAAGTGGGAGGCACGGTGTGGCTTCTGGTGTCTCCCTCTGCTCCTCCTGAGTGAATTGCAAACCGATGTAACTGTTAGCTACCCCGCCTCGTTTTTTTTTTTCCTTACTCATTTCCCTGTACAAACCAGCAGTGTTTGCTGTAAGGAGGGGAATCTAAGAACACTTCGCTCCTTTCTGTACCCTGTTGTGTCTTAGCCTCCTCTCCCAACTGTTGCCTGAAAGGACCAAGGCTCTTTAGGAGAGACTGAGGTCAAGAAGAGCCTTGCTATTTGTTCTGCCTGTGCTTTGGTGAGTCTGGGAGAAAAATGCCTGCATCTGGCTTATAGAGGACACCCAAGGTCCCTGCACATGCAGCTTCTACCATGTACAGGGTCAAATTCATGTGCTTTCATGGCCTTTAAACAAGGAAAGCCAATTCTCCCATTCTGTTAATGGCTCACTGGAAGTGCATGAGAAAATTCTGAATCAGTATGTCCCTGGGATTTTATGGTTTTATCCGTTCTCTCAGATCAGAGTGGGAGAGGGTTTTGTCTATCTCCCCATCTTCCTTGGATCTATGCTTATTATTAGATTTGTCTGGGGCCCTTCAAGTGCCAAGTGACAACAGTAACAACACAGGTTCTTGTTCACAGACAAGGAAACAGAAGATGAGACAGGCTGATGGCCAAACCCAGTGAAGGGCTTCATGAGATGGGATGCAGAAGGCAGATTCGCCTGATTATAGAATATGTACCACTCATTGTCACACGGTAGAACTGCCTGGTAGCTTCTAGGAGGACAGTGGGCATTAAGAAAGTCCTTCAAAGGGACTGTTCAAGGGAGTATACCTGAAGCCTCTCCAGCTGGTCTATGAAGTGGTACAATTCCTGGCATTTGCCTGAAAAGTTATACAGAAGACCCCGAGAGAGCTCAAAGGGCCATGGAGAACTGCTCAGTAACACCAGGATACCCTTATAGGGAAAGGTGTTAGAGGTGTGCGGATCTCTCAGGAAGCTAATAAAGCTTCAACTTGGGGTCTCTTGCACATGTGAACCCTTAAGAGTGCTGAGAGTTTGCTTGATGTTGTGGAGTGTTCTAGATGGGAAGAGAAGGCAGTATGTATTTCAGAGTAAACATTCCTGATAGTTTGGCTTACCTGCACAAGAGCAGCTGAGATAATTTAGTGTGCTTTTTCTCACTACAAATTACAAACATGAATGTGTATGTGTGTGCTACATGTATGCTTTCGTGTATATGTGGAGGTCAGAGGATAACTTCTGGCAATCAGTTCTTCCTTTCCACCACGTGTGTTCTTGGGTTTGGTGGCAAGCGAGTGTTTCTGTGGTACAGTCTTGCAGGCCCCAAAATACTCACTTTTTGAACCTGGTTTGTATTTGTAAATTATATTAATTTTAGAGTTCCCCTAAAGTTTACCGGCTTCTAGACAAATAAATAACTCTAGAGTCTCCCATGAGCTGTCCCCAGCACTTTGAGGCTGCCCTGGCCTGGCTTACTGAAGCAAGTTCTGATGAGTGACTTGGTTTGTTTGTTGAGTATGTTTTTCTCATAGGCCTTAGTGGAAAGTTCTAGTTGCAGTGTTAGATTCTGTGTGTATTCGAGTGGCTCTAATCTTCAGCTCTATTTGGGGGCTATTTGAAGTTTCATTTGCTGAGCATTGTAACATTCAGCATCTTGAAGGAGAGTATTATGGGCACACAGCAGGCTAACTTAGAACTGCAAAGACAGCCTAGAACCTAGGGAATCAGGGTTTAGGTTGAAACAATGGTAGTGGAAGTCCTGGGTCAAGGAGAGACCGGGCCCAGATGCCAGCGCCCACTCTGTTAATAAAGGTGCGGGAGACCCCGTGGACCCACTGGAAGTCCTGAAAGCCGGCTCCAGGTCAGTTACCAGAGAGAATAAGGATGAATGAGCTTAGTGTCCCCTCTATGGCCTGTAGCCCCGAGGGAACAGCAATCACATGAACATCTCATGGCCGCTTCTGTGGTTCAGGACTTTTAGAGCCCGAGGCATCATGGGAGAGCAAGACAAACTCTCCCCCACCCCCATCCCAAAGGAAATGAGATCTCAGACTTCAGTTTAAGAAGAGAATGGTCAGGACTTAAGTAGTCCGAGAGAGTCGAAGGAGGAAAGGCATCACAGGCTGAGGGAGAGCATGGGTCACAGAGCCACGGACCCCTGGTCTATATGGGAAGCCTGGAAAACTAAAGACACCCTTGTCCTCAGGTTTCTTAATCTTCACAGGCAAAATAAGCTCCAAAATCAGTCAAAAAACACCTTTTGGACTGTGTTCTGTTCTGTGATGCATTCTAAAACACACTTCAAAAAAAAAAAAAAAAGAAACTGGGTCTATAACTTTAAATATTTGTAATTAAGCAAGTGCTGTTTGAAAAAAAATAAAACTCATAAGCACCCTCAGATACAACTTAATTTATAGTTTACACTGCTGGGGAATGAACTCAGGACCCCTCAAGTGTCTGGGAAATGCTCTACCACCGAGCTACATCCTAGCTCCCTTTCTAGTCTCACTGTAGCCCAGGCTAGCCTCTAAGGTTTTGGCCTCTAAGGTAGCTCGGGTCACAGGACCACACTACTAGACTTTTTTTTTTAATCTTTAGAAATTGGGACTGTGGGAAGACTGTAGACTTTTTGGGGTGTGGGAGGTTCCTTGGAATTGTGCAACTTAACTTCCATCCTTGTCTTGTGCTTTGTTCAAGATGCTAATCTGGTCACGGGGACACAGACTTACTAATTTTTTTTTGTTAAGTAACGTTTTCTCATGGCTTTAAATTGACCATCTGAGATGACCACAGTGAAACTGACTTTTTGGAATATATTGTGTTATGATGAAGTTCATATAACATCAGGCATCTGAAAGGGGCTAACTGGGGGCGCAGATAGGGTAGGAGGGGGCTTGTCTGGCATTAACATTGCCCTGGGTTCAGTCTCCAGCTCTGCATAAACCATGAGTGGTGGCATATGCCTGCAAGCTCAGCACCGAAGAGGTGGAGGCAGGGGGATTATGCATTTGAAATTAGACTGGATCACAAGACTGTGTTTCAAACAAAACAAAACAAAACAAAACACTAAACAATTTCTAGGCATTTTCATTCATGATACTGTATACCATGCATTCTACCTGTCTGAAGTATTTTTGTTGCTCTAAAACAAAACCTTGCACCATTAAATCAGTTGTTTCCCAGTTGCTTCTGTCTGTGTTTGGTCTTATGAGTGTAACTACCCTGATGATCTGACAGAAATAGAACAGACAGTATGTGATCCTCCTGATCATCTCAGGTGATCTTTCAGGCCTCGTTTCACGTGGGGGCTGTATCAGTCCATTACTTTTTATGGCTGAGTGCTACTACTCCATTGGATAGTATTTATAGATTCTAAATTTCTCATCCATTCATCTGTTGGTGAACATTTGGGCTATGTCTACTTTTGGGTTACTGTGAATGTTGTTGCTATGAACATGTATGTGTATATGCGTATTTTTAAAACCTTAATATATAAGAATTATAGGGGCCACTGTCACAATCAGAAATGCCAGAGGAAAGCCCAATTACATTGCATCCTCCTTCTGTCCTTACCTCTGGGGAATGGTTTCTCTGTTCTCCAATCGAGTCATTTTGTTGTAAGAGTATGGTATGAACTAAGTCATAGCACATATAACTTTCTGAGACTGACTTCCATTCCTCAGTACCACTGCCTTGAGATCTGTCTGCATCATTATCTCTTTGAACACACTACTATTTTCACCACTGGCTAGCATTCTGTGCAGTGGGGCTGTGCTCCATCCAGCCTGTCTCTTCCTTGACCAGCTAAGGCAACATGTGAGTTATCTCCGGTCTGGGGTCATTGTGAGTAAAGTCACCTTGCACATCTATGTGGAGGTTCTATGGGAATTAACTTCTTAAGAGTAAAAGCCTCGAGTCACATGTTAACCGTTAAAAATGTGTGACTTCTTTAAAAAGCTAGTTTGGTGATTCCTTTACTACCAATACAAGAGAGAGCCAGAAGCTCATAGCGTGCCAACGCCTGCTCTTCTCAATAGATTTAATGGTAACCAGTCTGGCATGCACATGGTAGTCGGTAGCTGTGGTTGCTGTTCATGGTTCCAATGAGTCCCAGTACAAGGCATCTCTCATACTGTTCTGCCTGTTCAATGTTTTTGCCTTTTTTTGTTTTGTTTTTTTGTTGTGTTTTGCTTTTGTTTTTCTTCTTGAGACACAGTCTCATGGTGTCTATGCTGGTATCATCAAATTCACTATATGACCAAGGCTGACCTTGAACTCCTGATCCTCTAGTCTCTGCCTTTCAAGTGCTAGGGTCACAGCTTTGCCCTGTTGTGGCCAGATCTTTTGTTCATTTAAAAACTGTCTGTACTCTTGTGGTCTGGGAATATTCTTGTGTTCTTGCTACAAGTTCGTCATTAGATGTGTGCCCTGCAAATGTTTTCTTTTAGTCTTTACCTTGAGTTTACATTCTTTGAACAGAAAATGAATTCAAAGGCTGGAAAGATGGCCCAGTGGGTAAAGATGCTTGCTGACCTGGCTTTGATCCCTATCCTCTGACCGGTACACAGGTTTTGTGGCACTACTCCACCCATTATTGTGCATAGATAATCATAATCATTAAAATTTAGAAAACAAATTCAACTCGCATTTTGATAAAGTCTAACTTGTTAACTTTTGGCTCGTGGGCTGTGGTTTTATGTGTCTAAGCATTTTTTTTTCTGGTCCTGGCTCTGAAGGACACAGATTCCAGGTCTGAGACACACTGCAGTTGACTGCTCTGTACAATTAGGCTGCAGGCAGACTCTGGCTATGTGTTTTTGTGTGTGGCTGCCTAGTTGTCCCAACACCATGTATAGAAAGTGCTTTTCCGACTTCATAGCTTCATTCTTGCACTTGTGTCCACACCAGCCAGCCTTGCTTGTGTGAGTTTGCCTCTGAGCTCTGGGCTCTGTTCTGTCTGCCTCTGGAAGTATGACTCTTCTAAGTTTATTTTTGGGTGAAAAGTGTGTGTGTGTGTGTGTGTGTGTGTGTGTGTGTGTGTGTGTGTGTGTGTGTGTGAATGCCTGTGGAAGCCAGAGAACCTCTACAATTTTTCCTTAAGAATTATATCCATATTATTATTATTATTATTATTATTATTATTATTATTATTGCTTTTTTACATGAGTTTTGCAGATGGACTAAGGTCCTCTCATTTGTGCCACAAATTTTTCCTAACAGAGCCATCTTTCCATCCCTACATTCATCTTTTTCCAAAATGATTGTTAGCTATTCTAGTACTTTTCTTTATCCTGTATGTTTTAGAGTTAGTATGTTTATGTTTACAAAAGGTCTTTATGCAAATGCTCTGCTACTGAGCCCCTGTCCACGGTATATTCATTTTTTAACATTTGATTAATTAATCGCTTTGGGTGGGGGAGGGGCCCGGTCATGCTATAGTGCACATGTGGAGCTCAGAGGACAACTTGCCAGAGTTGGTTGTCCCTACTATCTGGGATTCCTGGGGTCAAACTCATGTCATCAGGCTTGGTGGCAAGCATCTTTACCTGCTGAACCATCAAACTGGTCCTTCAGCTCACTTTTAGAAAGGTGTGTTATTTTACTCTCAAGGAGTTTGGGAATCTTTGAATTTTGAGTGCTGATAAAATGAATATATTTCTATCATTTACAAAATTAATAAAATTATCTTCCAAATTGGGAATGTCATTCTATTACAAATATTTCCCCCACTTAAGTGCTCTCTCTTTTTTGTAAAATGTTTGACTGTAAATCCCAGAGGCAGAGCAAAGCCGTGATATCTATACCAGAGAGAAACCTCAGATTACCACGCGTGTTTAACCCGCTTTACCCATTTGTCATGCAGTGCTCAAAGTCACTCTCTGAGAACAAGGGAGGCATACACCAAACGTTTAATGTGTATTCATAAAGAACAGGCCAGCTTGCTCATGGCTTTTATACCATTTATTTAATTTATAAACTTTTAAGCACTCAGACCCTCAAAAGCATTTGCAAATGTGCATTGTTCCAGGGTTTCAGGCCAGCATTCCGACCCAGGACAGAAAAGCTAGCATGTTAAGGACTCACAGAGGGAATGGGAAGGTAGGATGTTTTGGTTTCTTTCTGCTTAAGTTAAGGAAGAAACCCAGCTACTGCTCTGCCTCGGAGGAGGACAGCTAGAGAGATGGATGGTCCAGTTATCCCAGCTTCTTTTCCTCTGTCTGCAGCATCGTGGACAACACTCTGCAAATGACACATACTCTAGAAAGAAGTTTTTTTTCTCTGCCCAGTGAATTTGCTAAACCTGATCAGTTATTAAAACTTAACAAGATAAAGTCAGGGTGCAAGTTAAGAGAAGAAGCTTAGACTATTATCAAGAATTTGACAGGTTAGTCTCGAATTTGACAAAGGCCACTTAAGAAACTTTTGGCCTTTGGAAACAGGGTGTCAGTCAGTTGCTGTGGACATATCTTGGCAGTCTACTGGATCCAGGCTGGTTCTGGCAAGATAGTGGCTTGTTGCTATTACTTTGGGCACTCCTTTAAAATTGTACATTGAAATGAGCATCTAAGGCTAAAATTGATTTGTTATAAATCTAAGAATTCTGGCCTGAAACTGCTTTACATATCCTGTTCTACATTAGAAAGGAATTGATGTAATGCTAAATATATCTGACTAAAACCTAATCTCTTCTTAATTATTTATACAAAGGTTAGATGATGATGATGATGATGATGTGTGTGTGTGTGTGTGTGTGTTTGTGATTCAATATTACTTTGCCAGATATAAATATTCCATTCCTCAACTGAGACCTTAGGGTGCTGAGATAAAGGTACATATACTTGGAAATGAGAAGTGGTTTTATTTGTTTGTTTGTCTGTTTGTTTGTTTATAGACAGGATTTCTCTTTGTAGTCTTGGCTGTCCTGGAACTTACTTCATTGACCAGGCTGGCCTCAGACTCAGAAATCTGCCTGCTTCTGCCTCCCTAGTGCTGGGATTAAAAGTGTGCACCATCATACCTGGCTTATTTGGTTTCTTTATTGAAGGGCATGTAAAAAAACAATTCACATGCTGCTCCGAGCCAGCACACTTTGCCATCAAAAAGCTCTTTCTGCATAGATATGCCGCTGGAATGCAGGATGCTGTTCTCCCTATCTTAAACTCAAGAAAGTGAGGACAAGAGAGATTGGTGACTGGCCCAGGTTAGGTTGGGGGCTGGCAGGACAGAGTACAAGAGACAGTCTCACTCTCTACTCTGAAACAGAGTGTGACTTTCCACAAGGAAAGGGAGCGGATGGCTTCTATCTGCTGCTAAAGCAAAACTCAGGGAAGATTGTGAAACTTTACCTCCATGGAAAATAAGAGGAAAAGAGTTCAAACTGCTAACTTCTGTAGACTCAGCATTTGAAATGGTCCTAAAAATATAACCATTTGAAAATTTTCTTCTTTTCTCATTTTAATTTGTGTATTTGGATAAGCGTTTTATTTTAATGTCCTTAACAGCTGTCCGTTGGTTTAGCACTGTGTTTGGTCTTGACGGCTGTTAGATCGCCTATCGCCTGCAAAGTGCTTTATTTGCTTTGCATGAACTCTCACTTTTACTTTTTGATCTGGATATAAAACAGGTAGAAAACAATGTGATCCCTGCTGCTAGTGAAACACAATTCCAGGAATTAGAAATTTCCACCTCAGAAGGGTATCAGGAAGTAGGGAATCGGCTGAAATGGGGAGTGGGGTCATTCAAACAATGCTGTTCTGTTACACAAGTTAGGTTCATTGCTCCCAGGTACACTGTGTGCTTGTCCTCTCTCTCTCTCTCTCTCTCTCTCTCTCTCTCTCTCTCTGTGCATGCATGCATACATGTGTGTGTGTGTGTGTGTGTGTGTGTGTGTATGTGTGTGTGTGTGTGTGTGTATGTGTATTTGAACATTATTAGGAAGGTGATATTTTTGTAAAGAAGTGAGTTTCAGACTCACAGATTTAGAAAGCTGTGCTCAGTGCCCAGTACAGCTCAGATTAAAGACATTCTTCATCTGCCCCAGCTTTTGTCTCACTACAGACAGTGTACACAGTTGAGGAGAGTAACCGCTTGCTGGCTAGCTAGCCACAGAACGGGGGAGGGGGGGAACACTGAAGCATGTCAGTTTCCTGATTCTGGGGTCAAGCTGTTCTTAAGAGGAACAAGGCTTCTTCAGAAAAAGTGTGATTATCAAACACCGGGGTCAAAGTTTATCTCTAGGTCAATGAAAAGGAGTGTGTATGAAGGGGGTAGGGCTGGATCACTCCAGCTCTGAATATAAGCTCTGTGTTGAAATAAATTTGCAGCCAAGTATTCAGGTTAGAAAAACCCAAATTCCCCTATCAAGTTTATTAAATATTATTTAATAATATTCAGATAGAAACACAAATTACCTTATGAGGTTTGTTAAATATTATTTAATAATAAAAACAAAAATGTTCTCATGTATAATAATCTAATAAGAGGCAATAAAAATAAAATTTCACATGCATTATATAATTTAGCCATCACCACAAGCCTGAAGTAAATAGTATTCCTATTTTGCAGATGAAATTATTCAGACTTGGAAGCATGACTACCTCTTCTAAGGTTTCAGTGAGAAGCAAAAAAAAAAATATACTGGTATATTGTTCTTTCCAACATGATAGTTCCCTCCTAAAAAATTCCCTCAAACCAAAAGCCGAGTAGTGTGTTATGAATTAATCCTAACGTGGGTTTTATTTAGACTAGAGCTGTGCTTGACAGTACTCTTGAATACCAAGTCAGGTTTAGGACAGAGGAAGGCTTTCTAGAACATTCCTTGCCCTTTCAACAGTTCTTCCTGTCCTCTGTGCTCTGTCCCTCATCTGGGGTCCCCACAGTGGTGAGGTGGGAGTGCTGTGGGTGTCAGTGATAAATCGGAGCATTCTCAGGGACCAGCGCAAAGCTCTTGCCCGGCTCAGAATGGCCCATTTCCAGAGCCTTAGCAACCCTCATCCCATCCCAGACATCTGATCTCCGTGCTGTTTCCAGAACCAGAGGGCTTTCCAATCCTTGGGTTCTTCTTATTTTTCTTAGCGTTGGTGTTTATTATTTTACTATCAAGAGACATTGCCTTAGATTATCCTTCTTTGCCCAGAATGAAAGACAGTTTTGAAGCACTGTCGGGAAAATGGGCGCTTCCTCTGTGGGTGCCGATGAAAATGAAAGTCTCTGGAATGAACTCCTGGGTCCCAAAGTTTTCAGTCCCTATGGAGGCGAAATGATAATAAAAATAATAATAGTAATACTTTTCCTCTCAGTGTTTTTTGGATAGGATCTCTCTGTGTAGCCCTGGCTGTACTGTAACTCATACTGTCAAGGCATAATAATAATAATAATAATAATAATAATAATAATAATAATAATAATTTCTCAGTTTTTTTTGGACAGGATCTCTCTATAGAGCTCTTGCTGTCATAGAACTCACTCTGTAAGTCCGTCTGACCTTGTATTCACAGAGATCCACCTGACTTTGCCTTTCACGTGCTGAGATTAAAGGTATGCCACTACATCCAGCCAAGGGAAAAAATTATTTTAGCACAGTGCCACGTACAAAGCATTCAAGTATATTATTAATTGACCATTCATGTCCGGCTCTAGGAACTTAAGGCAAAGGACAAACAGACTATTTGGTGGGGTGCCATGGGAATTTCAGTGCCAAGTTTCAAGAGTTTCTTGTGTGCCAAGAATGAGCTGATCACCTAGAGATATTTAAACCAAGTGGAGGCAGTTTAAAAGTATACTAAAGAGACCTGGGGTGGTCATAGCTCTTGGGAGGCAGAGGCAGGGGATCTCTGTGAGTTCGAGGTTTACAGATCCAGTTCCAAGACAGCCAAAGCGACACAGTGAGACCCTGTCTCAAAAATACAAAGCAGAATAAACAAATGTATACTGAAGAGAAATTCATACTCCATTTTACTGTGTTCTCCTGCCATAAAAGAACTCATTGTATGTCATGCTCGAGAGAATATTTTCCATTGCATCCTTTGTATTTACAATCTCAAGTTAGTTTTAGCAAACAAAACTATTTTACAACTGCAGGGTGCATTTGAGAGACCCACATAGGCGTGGCCAAATGTGTCCTTAGAGAGGTGGCCTGTGTTTTGGGACACCCTGTGACTTTTCAAAGCAGGAAGCCATTCTTCAATGACTGCTTTTTGCCTCAAAGTCAGTTTCGTGTTTTCTTAAAACAAGCTGTATAGGGAAGTGTAGCATTTGATACATGACATTCATTTTCATTTGAAGTTTTTTCCCCCCATTTAGAAAAAGGAAATTAAAAAAAACATTATTAATTTAAAAATCACTGTTAAACAGTATTTAATTCTATATTCATGAGACAATAAGACTTTCAGGCTACTAGTAAAGAAAAGTTAATCGAAGTAGATAGAGAAAGCAAATAGCCTCTGGGATTGAAGGACTTGGTGGCAGTGAGGGGGTGTTTGTGCCTGAGCCATTGTCTCTGTGGGAGTGAAGAGGGAGGAAAGATCAGGAAGGGCCTTGCTTGCTCAGTGCAAGCCTGAGTCTAGGGGTGAAGGGAGGGGACTTCAGGGGTCTTCTAGCTCCAGGTTGGAGGCAATCCTGCTTGGCTTTAAGGAAGGATGGATTGGCCAGTGAGCAAGTTGCAGGGCCTCCTCCCTCCCTCCCTCCTCCCTCCCTCCTCCCTCCCTCCTCCCTTGTTGGGGTCCACTGCCCGCAGTGGACGGGGTTTCTGGAGGATTGGCCCGAAGCTGAAATGAAGCTAAGGGAGTGGGGGAAGAAAGAAGGTCTCCGAGGCTACATGGTTGCTTCTGCTTAGAATGACTGTTTAATGGTGGTCAAGCATTTGGGGATAAAGGAAGGGAAGCCCCGCCCCCAGTCTTCTGCGCAGGCCACAGAAGTTTGGCGGGAACCCTGAAGTCTCGTGACAACTCGCAGGTTGTGCAGGTGGGCTGGTCGTAGGTGGGCCTCTGGTAAGCTGGGCGGAGCCGGGTGACCTAGAAGATGTGCAGAACCTGGCCATAGGGGTACCTTGGGCTCTCTTAGCCTAGTTAACAACACAATGGATGCCATTGGGTGGGGCACAGCTCAGGTCATTGCACCAACTATGTTGGTGGAGAAGGGACACCACACTCACTCCCTCCTCCCTCCCCCACTCCCACCCACCTTTCTTCCCTCCCTCCTTATCCCGTCTGTCTTTCTTTCTTTCTTTCTTTCTTTCTTTCTTTCTTTCTTTCTTTCTTTCTTTCTCTCTCTCTCTTTCCTTCCTTCCTTTCCCCCCTCTCTCTTTCTCTCTCTTTCTTTCTTTCTTTCTTTCTTTCTTTCTTTCTTTCTTTCTCTCTCTCTCTCTCTCTCTCTCTCTTTCTCTTTCTTTCTTTCTTTCTTTCTTTCTTTCTTTCTTTCTTTCTTTCTATCTTTCTTTTTCAAGACAGGATTTCTTTGTATAGCACTGACTGTCCCGAAAACTCTGTAGACCAGGCTGGCCTTGAACTCATAAGAGATGGCCCACTTCTGCCTCTGGAGTGCTGGAATTAAAGGCATGTACCACTACAGCCCAGTCCAGCTAGTACAAGTTTTCTTTTTTCCTTTCTTTTTTTCCTTTTCTATTTTGTTTGTTTGCTCGTTTGTTTTTTGAGACAGGGTTTCTCTGTGTAGCCCTGGTTGTCCTGGAACTCACGCTGTAGACCATGCTGGCCTCGAACTCAGAAATCTGCCTGCCTCTGCCTCCCAAGTGCTGGGATTAAAGGCGTGTGCCATAAGTGCATGCTGGTGCCCACTGTAAAGTAGCTTAAGCCGACCACAGCCAGACTGCTACAGTCTGACAGATCCAGGCAGGGACTAAACTCAAGCTTGTTTGGCTAGCCTGTGACAGCTAATGGGATATCCCCAAGCCCTGATCCAGAATTTGGCCCAATATGCTGCTTAATGCAAAGTCTAGATAGGCCAGTGCCTGTCTAGGGACCTAAGAGTTGTACAAGAGACCCCAGGTTGTATGTGTGTGTGTGTGTGTGCGCGCGCACATGCACGCACACGCTTGTGCCAGTGTGTAAAAGGCTCAGAACATCATCTTGGTAGATGCTAGGTAAGTGCTAGCGGCAGCATATACTCTTCTATGAGGTCCTTGTTAAAAAATACTTTTTCTAGGGGTCAGGGGATCACTGAGTGGGTTAAGGCACTTTCTGCTAAACCCAGTGACCAGAGTTTAATCCTCAGGTTCCACATGGAGGAAGGACACAACTAACCTCTATAAGCTGCTTTTAACTTCTACATATGTGATTTGTGGAAGTGTGTCCCCACTTACTCCAACGTATACAATAAGTAACCAGTCAATAAATATTCCATAAAAGAAAGAGAAAATTGAACCTCAAATTCACCCTCTAGCCATCCTGGTGAACCGCAGTGTTCTCTTGTATTCTGAGTAAAAATGGCGGAGATGTCAATTCCGGGAAAGGTTCAAGATGAGTGAGTGTGGGTGACTGAGAAAGGCAGGTTTGCCAAAGGTCTTCCTGGTCACCCCTGAGATGCTGAGTTCCAGCAGCTGGGTTGAAACATTGGGTGATGCCGGTTGCCAGAGAAGCATGTTCAAACGCACACCACCAAACCAATTGTTGGGTGAGAAAAGAGTGTAACCGAAAGCCCTTCCTTCTTCTGAGGCAAATAACATCTACATGATGTGCAAGACAGGATCAGAAGTCCCAGTACTATCTGGTTCCCTAACTAACAGGGAACTTAAAACTCCCCATTAAGTGGAGGAAACTATTTTCAATGGACATTTCCTGGAAGTTGGCTGCTGGAATTGAGGGGAAATATTTGGTATTAACTAGACTGTGGGCTATATATTGCTCAGCTTTTTAAGTCACTGCCCTGCACAGAACGGGGCATGAAATGGGAAGGAAGTAAGGGAATTTGGTGAATAGATGAATTTGAATTCAGAGAAAAATTGCACAGTGGAGTCAATGAATAGCTCAACTCCTTCCCTGCTCCAGTCTTCTGGGAATGAAAGATGCATACTTTAAGTTGTATCTGATGTATGTTGCTGTGTCCTGTTCCCTGGACTCTGAATATAGCAGGAAGAGCTTTATTCCTTGATGTTTTGGATTGTGTCTTGTCTAGATTATTCATGTATGTAGATTCTTGGTCAGTCCAAAGTTGCAATCCTAAACCATACCCCAAACTGTCTAGAGGGTGCAGCAAAGTTAAATGACTAATGTCAGCCCAGACTATATGCTTGATAGTTCATTTCTATAGTTTGCTTTTATTTTATATCTTTGAAACTCTGCATTTTCTTTTTTTCCCCTTGTTCTGGTCAACCCCGCTCGCTCCGCTCGACCCCCCTCGCTCTGGCCAGCTCCGCTCACTCTGGCCAGCTCCGATTGGCTCTGCTCACTCCAGTAGACCCTGCTCGCTCCGGCTCCACTCACTCTGGCCAGCCCCACTCGCTCCCCCCCCCCCTTGCTCCGGTTGGCCCCGCGGTCGGCCCGCTCACTCAGATTGGCTCCGCTCGCTCTGGTAGACCCCACTCGCTCTGGTAGACCCCACTCGCTCTGGCTGTCCCTTTTGGCCCTGCTCACTCCGGACAGCCCCGCTCACTCCGGACAACCCCGCTCGCTCTGGTTGGTCTCTCCGGTCCAAGGATTCGTTTTTTATCATTATTCTTCATAAGTACTCTGTAGCTGACTTCAGACGCACCAGAGGAGGGCATCAGATCTCATTAAGGGTGGTTGTAAGCCACCATGTGGTTGCTGGGATTTGAACTCATCACCTTCAGAAGAGCAGTCGGGTGTTCTTACCCGCGGAGCCATCTCACCAGCCCAATACTCTGCATTTTCAAAGGCTATTCCTAACCCAGGAAAGCAATTTCTCATGATTACCAGTGGGTTATTATTCCCTCAGAGCTGGGGAACTGGGAGACATGTAGTTTAGGCAACTTGCCCAGCTGAGTGTCTGGGTCAAGGATAGAATCCTGGGAATTGCGTCATAGTTCTTCCTGGCTTGCTTGATTCCTGTAGCTTTCTTGTTTACCAAAGGGGTAAGCTTGCTAGCCTGATAGTGGCTGTTTGGTTAGAAATGATGAAAGCGTAACATATCAGGGGATAGGGTTAGGGAGGGACGTGATAACTCTTGTTTGGTATTTCTGGGGATGCAGCTTTTGATCAATTAACTGCAAGATAATCCAAGGGTCTAAAATCAAGGCAAAGAAGCTAACATGAAGTTGAAGACATCACAGCACCACAGAGTCCACGCTCCATTGAGAGGTATTGTTGAGCTGGAAGGCTCCTGATTTGCATCTTGTTTATGAACTGACTGATAGTACCAATCTTGGCTATACTTAATTCATAAATTAAGTTTCGTACCTGCATAATTAAATTGAGTAACACCACAGAGACCTAACCCTTCATGGGAGGAAAAAAATTCTAAACTGAACTCTGTAGTTTCATTTCTGCTAGAACACAGAGGCAGGAGAGCCAGGGCCCTCTATACTCTGTACCTACAGGACTTGCGTTGTGCTGTTGATGAGGGAGTGTGAGCCCATATATTGTCTGCTGTGTAGTGATCAGGCTGCCAGGATGGGCTTCTTCAGGGAGTGTAAGTGACTCTGGAATTCATGAGTATCTATGGAAGTGAGATTTCATGTCCATTTTTACTTCTATTATATAATAATTATATAGCTATATGAGTCTTACTGATTACATTCCTAAAATGAGGGATGGCAATGGTGATGGCTTGAAGGCAAGTCAAAAAGGTGTGTGGCATGATTCACAGAGCACAGCAAGCTTTCAAAATGTTGCCATCCTATACGCTAAGTAAATCTTTTCCATCAAGGCCTATAGAGCAGATATTTTTAGACATTCTTGTCTCTGGTATCTTTGAATTATAAGACTCTCTACTGTTGTAGCGCATGGCCATGGAAAATATACATAGGAACAGGTGTGGTTGTTTGTTAGTAGACTTTCTTTCTGGGCACGCAGCTTAGTTTTATTCTTTCTTGACAGCTTAAATATTTAAGAGCCATCCATGAGTGATACGTCACAACAGGCAGTGGGCCATGGTTGGGTAGCCTGTGGTATATACTTTAACCTGTTTAACTTGAAAGTAGTATTTGGTTGTCTGTTGGCATATCTATGATCCAGTAATGGCTGCCAGTGTTCTGTTGGTCTCCTCTGGCTTTATACTACAGCATCCCAGGAGCTCATATGGGTGCCCACAACCTTCCTCCTTCCCACCATACTCGCAAAGGGATACTTCAGAGAATGGTGGAAGGGCTGGAGTATGTGGCTGGGTTGTAGCATTCTCAGGATTTCTATGGTGATGCATTTTCTTCAGAAAGTAACATGCTAGAATTGCTAAGATATGTGAGAATGGGTTCTCTGTCAGCTTAGAAATCTGAGGCATGGAGGTGCTGAGCTTGTCAGCAGGGGCCAAGCTGTGTGAAGGGCCCTTCAGAATCTAAGGAATGAGAATAAAGCCACACCTTCAAATCAAAGTCAAGGAGACACCGATGGTCATATTCAGTAAGTGTGCTTCTCAAGCTCTTGTGTCAGAATCAGCCAGCCATTTAACCAAGAATCATGTTTTTTCTTGTAACTTCCTCTTTGCCCCATTTCCTCTCCATCAGTTTCTAGGGTAATATGTCTGGTCTATGTCTGATGGTATTTCTTCATAATGACTTCCCACGTTCCTGCGGTGTAGATATTTATCATGTAAGATGGCTGTGAAGTAGTAGGCATTCGTAGAACTCAGAAGTTTCATTAGTGTTTACCATAGCCGTTCTAGCACCCAGGGCATCCTGCATGCTCAGTATCTGCTCTCCCAGTAAGGCATTCTCCAATCATAATTATTTTTAATATTAGGGGGACGATAACAGTTCACTTTTGTATATAAAAGAGTTATATGTACTGGCTAACATGTTGAATTTACCCTGTTATTACAAAAGAAACTCATACTCATTACAAGAATGAAAAACAGTCCCAAAACATTTTCTTGGATCATTTCAGTTGTATTTTTTTTCTTTTCTTTCATCTCTTTTCCTTCAGGGATATTATACTGCTATGTCACCCATGATAGTGCTGAGTTCCCAAGGTCAAACAATCCTGTTGCCACAGCCTGGTTAGTAGATGTGGCTGTAGGTGGATGCCAGATTGCCTGTTTGAGCTATATTTCCAGGAAGACCCAAAGAGCACTGAGAAAGTATGTGTGTGTGTGTGTGTGTGTGTGTGTGTGTGTGTGTGTGTGTGTGACAGAGAGAGAGAGAGAGAGAGAGAGAGAGAGAGAGAGAGAGTTATTCTGGGAAGTATTATATCTAAGAGTTTCTTACACTGTTCCCAATCCCCACACTTTTTAGTAAGGTTACATAAGGCAGTGTGAATTCCCAGATTTCATTACTTCTATGAACTATCCATGGCTTACATAGCTTTATTCTTCATAGGCTAAGGTTGTGGCCACCTCCAAGATTTCATTTCAGTAGAACAGGGGAAGCAATATTCCCTAGGAAAGGCTCTAGAACAGGCATGATCTCGACTATGGGTGATCTACTTGTGTTTGTTCTTTGGTAGTGCAGTTTAGGAGAGCATGGTCGCCATTCCTGTTGCTTAGGGGCATTTTACACTGTGTCCATGGCACAGGGGATTGATTTACTTGGGGACTATTTGTCCTCATCAAGGTTCAAGGGTAAAGGTGTAGAATTATTGTGAAGAAAATGTCATGGCTCCAGAGATGGCTCAGTGCGTAAGAGCAGTGGGCTACTCTTCAAGAGGACTCTGGATAGTGTCCAGCACCTGCTTGGTAGCTCCCAACTGCTGGTAACAGAAGTCCCAGGGAATCCAATGTTCTCTTCTGGCCTCTGTGGGCACCATTTACGCATGCGGTGCACAGACATCCATGCAAACAAAATACCCATATGGATAAGTAAATAAACTAGGGAAAAAGGAAATGTTAGGGACTCTCGTGGGCCAAGGTTTCTTCTGGACTCATGCAAAGGCTTTTCACAAAGCGTCACATTGTCGTGGACTTTTGGACATTATGCCAAAGAAACCTAGCTTTGTTTTCTTTCAATTGTTTTGCTATTTATTTAGTGACAGGGTTCTACTAGATAATCCAGGTGAGATTGAGCTGGGTGCTGGTTTTCACCTTCTTGAAAAGGGATCCACAAATTATAAAAGCTTTAGCACATCCCTTCCAAACAAAAAACAAAACAAAACAAAACAAAACATGGATTTTCTTCTGATAGCAGACTGGAACATTTTCAATTTCTTTTGAAGTAGAAGAAACACATCCTTATTGACAAATATGTAGGATACTGGAGGTTGGCGCAAAAAAAAAAAAAAAACCAAAAAACCCCCCAAAAAACGTGTTTAAGTCATAAAACTGGAGACAAGGGACTGATTACTTCCTTGAGGGTAAGGTGCTTCTGCTGGTATCTTTCCTCATTCAAAGAAAGAAACTAGAAGCCTGTGACAAACACAGGCAACTCTTAAATCAGAAGGTCTCATTCCCTCTAGGGAATGTTTTAAAAAATGGGGTCTCTTAGCCTAGGCTGGCCTCAAACCTGCTAGTTAGCTTAGGGTGATCTTGAAATCTTTCTGTTTCTGCCTCCCTAATGCTGAGATTATACCACCATATTTAGTCCTTGTGTTCTGTCTAGTATAAAGGTTCATGAACCTACCTTCTCTTTAGTTTAAGGAAAGAATGGTGGTGGTGAGGGGAAGCATCTTTTGTGACCATTCTAGAAACATCCCCACACTTCCCCCTTAACTGGCAACTGCTGAAATGGAGAAGAGCAGAAGAGCATCTGTACCTGTAATCTGGGTTGCCTCTAAAATTACCTATAGTCCTCTGAAAGATTAGAATAGAGCACACCCTTTCTCTGATGCCATATGACACTGTCAGCCCGTCCCTCTTCTGAGAACTCTCTGGCAGTTTACAGTCAAAACAGCCAGCGAGCTCTGATATGCAAAGCCATTTCTCTTAAAATGACCTTGGATCATTGTAATAGTTAGCAAAATTATTCAACTGCCAAGCAAGGGGTCAAGCTCCCTCCAAACCTGATAGCAGGGAGCGGAGCCCTGTGGTTGGGTTCCCCCTCCCCGCCTCCTCTAAGCTTCTTAGTTGCTTTGACTGTTTGACTCTTGAAAACGAAACAAGTACCCCTGGGACACAGAGCCAAAACACTGTACAAATTCAAGGAAGTGGCCAATCAGAGAAATGAACCTGGTCGCATCAAGAGTTGACATGTAAGTTTTAGTCACAGTTCGATGAGGTAGGAAAGTTGGCAGACACATGGGGAATATTAATGTCCTTGGCAGTGCAGGGAAGGGAGACAGGGAGAATAACGGAGGGAAGGGCAGGAAGGACGGAGGGAGGGAGGGAGGGAGGAGGGAGGGAGGAGAGAGGGAGGGAGCAAGCAGGGAGGAGAGAGGGAAGGAGAGGAGGGAGAAAGGTCTAGTGGCTAGTCAGTCCAGGTAAGATTGTGGAAGTAGGTTTTTAGGGCTATATATGGGGCTGTGATAAAGAAATTCTGGGCTAGGGACACAGTAGGTCAGGCTAGGAGCCAAGATGCGACCAAGCCTTGGTCTTTTGGACAGTCACCCACAGGTTTCTGGAAGTCAGTTTGTTCTAGTCCGCTGATAAATTACAAACATACCAAAGGTTTTGTCTACATGTTCAGTTTTATGGTAATTATTATGTTTTAAAACTGATAATACTCAAATATTAATTTTATTTCTTATAAAATTGATTACTAATGATCATTATAGGTAGGATTTGAATGAAAAGACAAAATCTGTGATTGATACAAAGGAATAGAGGACCCCATATCATTTTTGGCTGTGTTTGAGTGAAGATGGCTTATTTTTGTAACTCTATTATCTAGCTGACTTGCTGAAATTTTGAGCAAGTCTTTTTAAATACACCAAGTATCAGCTTCATTTTAAAAAACCTCTAGTCCACAAGGAAGAGCTAAGGGGAAACGAAATTTTAGATAGAAGAAATAAAAAATAACCTTATTGCAAACGTTAGTTCTTAAAACAATTGATACAATGTGTGTGCGCGCGCGCACACTTGGATTTATTTCCTTGAGTTCTGAGTTGGGGCTTTTATGGTGGAAGGAGGTACTTGCTACTGCTGACTGAAGAATAGAAGTCAATTAACCATCCTAGCAAAATACTGATTTGACTGTGAGGTAAAGTGGAGACAGACAGAGATTCAAATCTGAAGGTCTAGGTGGGAGATCTAAGTAGGCATGGGGAATCTCTTTCAGTTCACCAAACCTCCATGTTGTGGTTCCGTGTATAATTTCAGAAGAGTCCCTGACAATCCTTGAGATGATTTTTAAAGTTTTAGGACATGCAGCCTTCAGGATAAAACAGGAGTGCCTTGAGAGAGCCTTAGAAAGCAATTTTAAATTGTGGTCAGTCCCTGGTTTTCTTCTTACCATTTAATTATGTTGCTAATTATCGGGGCTATTGTTTTCATTCACCCCAGTTGGCCATTCTTCACCAGGGAGACTGGGCCCAGGATTACACAGGTCATTCACACACTCTTCCTGTCCTGGCTTCTTCTATTCTGAAGAAGAAGGCCAGCTAGAGAGCACTCCTCCCATGTAATTGCCACCCTGCTAGAAATGGGGGGTAGGGAGGGATGGCCATAATTAACAGCCACCTCTGATGACTCAGGCCTTAAAGCTGTGGCCTATGTGTAGGGAGGCTAGGGGAGGTAAATGAGCAAGCTCATTTTGATGGGTTCCATACCCACATTATAGAAGCATCTTTACTGTTGTCGTGGCACAGAGGCGAGGACGTATCCCATTAGCTGCACATTAACTACAGCTGTAGGTGCTGGGAACACAGGAGAGAGGTGTGCCACAGTCTCAAAACATGAACACCCACTCTGACTCATCTCTGGTTACTCCTAAAAAAACAAAGATGAATTCTTTTGTGGGTTGCTGGAAATCTTTTGTTTGTTTTATAGCATGCCCCTTGTCAAGAAGCTTTAAAAAAAAAAAAAACTTTTGGGGCTGGTGAGATGGCTCAGTGAGATATAGCACTAAAGGTGCTGAGTTCAAATCCCAGCAACCACATGGTGGCTCACAACCATCCGTAATGAGATCTTACACCCTCTTCTGGAGTGTCTGAAGACAGCTACAGTGTAATTACATATAATAAATAAATAAATCTTAAAAAACTTACATGTTATTAACAATATATACAAAACCAAAGAGCAGATAAAAACACAGTAGTTTAGTCTGACCCTATGTTGTGTGGCTCTGTCATCCATTTATATGATTTAAGCATCTAGTTTAAAGTCATACTGGTTGTTCTTTGTGCTGCTGTTGCCATTGTTTTGGATTTTCAGACACCACCTGGATTTTCTTTTATAATGCTTTTTTTTGATAATATGGAAACAGAAATAGTGAAATAGCATAATTTATAACTTTGCTCATGATACTTTGGGAGATGAACAATGAGACTAGACTGTAAACTGCACCATGCAGTGGTGTCTTTGAATTCTAGCTTCCGTCCTGATAGCTCCCTGAGTGACTATAGTCAGGTCACTGGAGGCTATGGGTGGGACCTTTTTTTTTTTTTTGGACCAGGACACATCAGGCTCTCGAATTTCTAATCCTAGTTCTTTGGAACAGACAGGCTATGCTAACCCCCAAACAGTTGTTCTCAGAAACTGATGGAGAAAAAAAATATGGCTGTGGTAAGTCTACTGAATCCGAAACCACTTATTGCCTTATTATTAATTAACTATTTTCTAGAAATAAAAACACTCTAATCCTTTGCCCTCCTCTCTGCTTCTCTTCCACTTTCTCTCCCCCTTCTCTTTTTCCTCTTCTTCTCTCCATCCCTCCTTCCTTCCTTCCTTCCTTCACTCCCTCCTTCCCTCTCTCCTTTCTCTCCTCTTTCCCTCCCTCCTTTCTTCTCTCCCTCTCTCCTTCTCCTTCCTTTCTTACTTTCTGCTTCTATGCTTCCTTCTTCCCTCTTCCACATATCCACTTCCTTCTGGTTCTATAAGATATTTCCTAAAAAGACAAGGCAGATAGAAATGAGCCCTTACCGGCGTCATTCATAAATAGACGGTTACTTACAAAATCTTCACTCCACTTCTACCTTCTAGAATTGAGTAGCTGACCCCATTCACAGTGGCTGTGGTGGATAATCAGAATGATGAGATAGAAATTGTTCAAAACTGTGCTCCATTTTACCCCCTGTTGCTCTGTTTCAATAGACATAAGATGAAAACTTGTCTCAAACAAAATAAAACAAAACCCACTTAAAACTAAAAACAACAGCAACCTGCCCAAGATAAAAATAATAATAATAATTGTATTAACTACCACCAAAACCTAAAGTTCCTTCCCATAAACACCAAAACATATATCAACAGAAAAGGAACTGGACCTACTTTGTTTTAGGCTGTTTGCTTTCTTTCCACTGAGTTTAGGCTTCTTGCCCTGAGAACTTGGGCAGTGGGAGTCACTTCTTTTCCTGTCTTCTTTAATGTGGACCCTGAAGCACAGAGGTCTGGCCCAGGCCAGGTGGACCTGAGAAAGCTTGGCTTCTGTTTTGGATCTGTGAATGGGTTAGGTCTGAGATGAGCTGGGCCTTGGTGGACACACAGATTGGCTATCTATGGTCAAGTCTTCAAAAGAGGGAATGGGACAATGAGCTGATTCAACAGACCCGGGAGCTTGGACACATGCTATCAACGTTGTTCTGTGTTTATTTGTCTTTCAGTGTTGGGATTTAGGGATGGTCTTTCTTCATGTTGTTTTTCTGCTCCTGGTAAGGGAGGGCTGAGGATGCCCCATATGGAGAAACTATTGTTTATGTGTATTTTTTGTTTGGATTTTCATAAATTATTCTTGATAGCTAGCCTTTGAAACTGGTGTTTGAAATCCTATCTTATTGATGAGAAAAGTAGTTCAGAAGGCTAAGAAGCTACCCCATATGTCAGACCAGAGGAGGCTCTGTGTGTATTTCAACTACCCTTGCCTGTGTCCTGAGCTCTAAGTTTGTCATCATAACTTGCAGCCTTCCTTACTCTAAGCTTTGACATCACTGTGCCTGTTGCCTGGAGATGAAGAAAAGACAACATTTCAAAGTGGCCATTCCCACTTTGAATAAAGTTCTTCACTTTATCCATATTTAGTAGTTTGAGTGGTTTGTCTGGTCTTCTACAAAGTCCTTTGGTAGGCTGTGACACCAGTCTGAAAGCCCACCTCCCAACTGGAAT
The DNA here is from genome assembly GCA_902729485.2 of Mus minutoides. Lineage (NCBI taxonomy): Eukaryota > Metazoa > Chordata > Mammalia > Rodentia > Muridae > Mus > Mus minutoides. The sequence continues at coordinate 1,073,682 of LR749842.1, forward strand.
GGGACACTTTCTGGAGATGCACATAGGGACCATGGGTCTCTTCTGATACATTATCCCTCCCTCCCTGCCCCTCTGGATATTTTCCTCTCGGTGCAGATCCAGGCAAGATTTTGGATGATGACGTTGATGTTGTTACTAATCCCTCTGCCAGTGAAAATTAAGCCGAGCCTTCTCTGTTTCCTCCAGGAAGAAAGTTTCCTTTTTCGTTTATGTTCGGTTATTACCCCTTGCTATCTTCTGACAAGCAATAATTGAGCCAGATAAGGTTTGGAGTTTCAAAACAAGCTCCCTGTGCATACTGCCCTTTCTTCTTTACAGAACCCAAGAGAAAAATGGAAAGCAAAGAGCCAATCTTAAAACGCCATATGGGATGTGTCAGCTACAGCAAGGGCACATTATTTTTGATCTCTATATTAAAGATCTTAGGCTCACAAAATCTAAAGCTCTGTTATTTAATAAACAATGTATCTATCTAGGTTTTTCAGCCTTGGGAGGACTGTTTCATGTCTCTGCTGCCCCAGGGCACACTGCTCTGTTCTCTATGTGCTCTTTCTTTGGCCCTGAGGAAGGATGCTAGGAAAGGTATTTCACTTTTTTGAGTTTAGAGTCCATAAATTATTCATATTTACATCCCTGGGAGGAAGGATATCAGCCACATCATAAACATCCAGTAAATGTTTGTTGAGTGATGTGTGATTTGGGGGTGACCCTCTTTGCTCCTCAGAAGGATATGGCCTCGGGGCTTCTTAGTAATGATTCTGCAGTTTTGTCAAAGATGTGCTGTGCACTCCAGTACACTCTGTTTTTCCTCTTCTTTGCACAGCTTCCCCCCTCTCCCCCAACCCCCCCCAAAGCTGGAGTCGTATTTAACTTTCTTCTTAAGTCTGTCTTTCTTCTAGTTTCCAAACATCTTGTGTCATGCTAATCCTGGCCAAGCTTACGTGTGGATCAGGCTGTGGGGTTTTGTATGTCTTGTCTTAATAAGGGTTGGCCAAAGCATTCTTTTGTTTTCTACCCCCTGAAAGGTTCTCTGTGTAACTTGGTACCTAGTCTATATCTTATTGAGCCTTCGTTTACTTGTTGGCTTTGAAGCAGTTTATGTACACAATGGCAAAAATATTTGATAGTGGAAAATACGAGTGGAGGCCAGGCTCTTGTTTGCCCATGGCCTTATTGAACGCAATGTGTCTTATTTTAAGTTCTATAAACATAACTTAGGCTTAATTTTCATAGTCAGAGTCCTTTCTTAGTAACTGCACTTAGCACAGTGTACACACACACACACACACACACACACACACACACGCCAACCCCCCTGGAGCTCACCCCTCACCTTTCCTGTCCATGTTTTCACACTTGATTTTTAGGGTTGACTAATTTTGGAGTCAAGACCAGAAAGGGAGAAAAATAGCAACCTTGGCCACAGTCTTCTCTGTAATCCTTCCCGGCCCAAACGATAAGGCGAAGAGGGTCTTCCGTTAGGGTAGCCTTGGTTTTTTCCCCTCTGGACCTCATTGTTTTCTCATCTGTAGCTTGGTGATGACAGGAGGATGCACACAGAGGATCTGGCTGTGAGTCTGGCAGGATAGGACCAGATACCAACAAGCCAGTTTGCCCAACTTGGTGAAGAAACAATCCCAGAAAGGGTTTTGAGATCTGTTCTCTGCCTCTAGTTCACCAGTGAACGGTGGTCTGTGGCTTCTGAGGTAAATTGTCTTACGTGGCAAGGAATGAACCCGCTTGGACCAGGAAAAAAAAATATGGTTTCAATTCGGCCACAGTAACAAAAACAACTGCTAAATCCCCTTTGAAACTGGTCTTTTGCAACATGGCTTTTTTCTTCCCTCAACTATAGGGAAAAAATTTTTTTTCTCTCTAAAGAAATAAAGTACATTTGGGAAATTGATGCATCTAGAAGGAAATGTTTATTTTTTCTCCTATCATCAGTGAAATTAATGGTTAACACAACAAGATGAGAACATGTCTAATATCTAGCAGTTTGGAAAAAAAAGAAGAAGGCAAAAGTGGATTTCAGATGCATTATAACTGGATGGAGCGTGTTTTTATATTCCATGTCAGAGAGTTTAGTGGTTCATCTGTGACACCTTAGAAATTCCTATTTATTTGTAAGATTAAAATGTCTGCTGTCCCGATGATGTGTGGTGTTGTGTCCCCCTCATCCCCAAATACATTCTGGGTGTCACATTTTAGTCAGCAGTGACTGTATCAAGCTGTGCTGACAAAATGTCCAGACATAATTGTTAATAAGCATTATCATTTTAAGCATGGAGCAGTTTAGCTAATGATTTATCTCTTACAGCACAGTACTCAGGGCAGCTGTACGAGTCGTCTCTTTAGCAAATCAAGTAATTTCTTTAACAAAATGTTAAGCACAGATGGGCCATAAGCTGTCAGTTAACTATTCTTGGGCCTGCATCTGCCGGCTTTCAATGCACTGTTTTACGCATCTAGCCAGTCACTTAGCCGAGGCTCAGTGAAAAGCTGAACCTACTCTGATTGGCAAATAAAATGTTCATTTGTCTCTTCTTCCTATTGTTTTGTTTTGGTAACACATGTCAGCAGCTCAATTACCCAGTTCATTAACAGCTCCCAAAGGACACGATGGCCAGCCTGTGATAAGAGGGCAATTGTGGCCCATATGGCCAATAATGGCCTCTTTCTTGGCAATTGTAAACAGAAGTCACTTGGCCCTTTGCCTTTCAGAAGTACCGTTTTCCTGTTCCCCCGTCAGCGTGCAAATTACCTTTCTTAGCTAGAATGAGCTAGTGGCTCTTAGGGAGCCTGGATACCCGTTGTAGCCCCAGCTCTCAATTTTAATTATGACTGACTTTTAAGCTCTTGAGGGGAAAGTTCTTATCATGGGAGTCTATTCTTAGAAAGCTGTTAGCCGATTAATTAGTTAACTAATCAGTTTTCCTAATTGAATAGCAACACATTTTCTTGGGGGATTTAGTCTCGTTTTTTCTGAGGGGCTTTAGTGGTAGTTACCATGGACTTTTATACATTATTATTATTTTTAACAACATATAGAGGTCATTTATGGGTGTGCATGGAGGGATATTCTGTGAGGATATAGTTGGATTCATGTTGCTAATGGAATTCTTTACACACACACACACACACACACACACACACACACACCCATCCTCCAAGACAAAGGATTTAAGAACCCACTGGACTAACTGGGTCAGTGTCAGTATATCCTAAAGCAATGAAGATTTTTTTCTTTTGCTTTGAAACCTTGAAAGGAAGTGCTTAATAAGCACGGATGGGCCAATTGTTGCTTCCTTCAGTGAAGTGTTAGCTGAAGAGCATTTCCAATGCTCAAAATGAACTATTAGCAGAGACCCGCAGATGCATGGAGGATTGGATATAGATCTTTCTATCCAGCAATGTTGTAACAGAGGAAGCCATTGGAGAGGCCAATGGACAGGCGCTAGCTGATGGCAGAGACTGCCACCTAGAAAAAGGTGTCTCTTTGTCAGGAAACTTTAGGACACAGGTGTGTTTGGAGCTGTGGAGCTCAGAGCCTCTGAGGCGCGTGGCTATCCTGCTAGTCTGTTTGCTAACTCTTATCTTAAGTAAACACCCAAGGGCTCATGTTGTGCACTTGAAATCTCTCCCTGGGAGAGGAGTGGGGGGGGGGCCCTCCTGGACCCATGTGCATCAGGCCATATTCATAACCAATCTGTACTCTCCTCCCAGGACGGCAGGCACTGAGGGAGTTGTTGAGTGTCAGGGTCTATTTGTGTTATTTTGATTAGCCCCAACCTGGCAGGAGCTTATTTTCCTTCTAATGACCTCATGCTGAGAGGCGACAGCTTCGAAGGGAAGTGCCTGGGTCTGAGAGGAAGGGCATCCAGGAACATTTAAACAAGCCCACAGACCAGAGACTGGGCAGGACTTGGGCAGGTAACAGACTGCAGGGGCTTAATTAAATTTAGTGTTCTTGAAAGTATATTTCCTTGAGAAAACCTTGCGTAGCCTTGTCAGAACCTACACACACACACACACACACACACACACACACACACACACACATACACACATGAGTAAAAATTTGCTAAGGATCCTTTTTAAAAATCACATTTGGGATGGAAATAATATATGAAATAAAAAAAAAATAACCATTGCTCACCTCATCGAAACCCATTGATTAGATTTTTAAACCATCTCTCTTTGTCTATCAGCTGAGAAATGGGGTGGGGTAAGCTTGGAAGAGGACGGGAGTTATCAGGAACGGAAGGGAATGTCAGTAAGGGGACAGGGACTGGATATATTAAAAATATATTATTATGTGTAGAAATATAGTGAAACCCATTATTATGTATAATTAATATAAGCTAAGAAAAACTTTGAAAAGTCAGTTGTTTGAATCCCAGTCTGGGATAAGAATTCTGGAAAGAATAATTTATTTCTTGGTGTTAAGTCATATAGCGGTTCTTGCTCTTATTTATTTATTTATTTATTTTTACTCTTTTCAAATGTTTGGCTTGTTCCTTTCATAAGTATGATTCCTTTATTTTCTTGACATACGTACAGTCTAAAAATGTTAAAAAAAAAAACAAAAAACATTGTCCTGGTTTACTTTGTAGCTTGTGAATTAATGTGGAAGAGAAGCACGCAGGTGCCGCCATCTCTGAACTGGCTTGGATTAACCCCTACTGTGCATCCATTTCAAACTCCCCCTCCTCCCTTCTCTAGGAAAAAAAAAGAAAGAAAGAAAGAAAGAAAAAGAAAAACACCCAACCTCCCCTTTCTCATCCACTCTGGCTTTCTTTGTGTCTCCTGCACCCTGCTAGGCAGGTGTCAGAACCCTGAATGAGGGTAAATGCCCTGTTGATGGATTCCACAGATGGAGCGTGGAAATCGCTAGAATAGGACTCAGCCACAGGCCATTTCTTGGGATCCAACAAAAGCCTCCAAATAAGTCAACAAAACTCTCAAAGATCACAAAGGGAAAATGACATTTGTCATTTACTCTGGGTCCGCGGAGGGAGTATCAGTCTTGCTTCGTTCCCGACTTTCACCCGAGTAAACACGGGAGAGGTCGCTCATGTCTTTCTTGCTTCGTTCCTGACTTTCACCCGAGTAAACACGGGAGAGGTCGTTCATGTCTTTCTCAGTGTAAAGGGGCGACTTCAGATCTGAAAATTGCTTACTGGTCCACGGAATGGTAAAAGTCACAGGCCCGGGGGAATCCTGCAATCGGGCAAGGGTGTAGCCAGTCTGCCAAAGATTTTCCAGAATATACTGTAGTTACCCTCAGATCCCTGTGAACCGAGTCCAGGAGTTCTTGGACGTATTCTTGTTCTTATCTTGTCTTTTTATCAGTGAGCTAAAAAGGGGACAAGATTAGTCCAGACAGATAGAAGCCAAGGGAAAGCCTGCTGGGGTCTGGTCTGGGGCCATCTTAGGGAAATGAAGGATGACTATGAAGTTGGGCCTGTAGAGATGCCTCCACCTTCTTCCTTGTCTGTAAATCCCATTGTATTATATCTAGGGCAAACCTAGCGTTTAAATGGCCTTCATGATTTGAGTCTTTAATTATTCAAATAAAAGGGCTTGCTGAGAAGACAGACAGTATACCAAATGCATGCTTGTGAATTACTTTGTTTCTTTGTTTCTTTTTCTTCTTTGCCTGTCTCCTGTCCCTGAATTATATTTGTCTAGAAACCAATAATTACAGAATTTCATGTGACTAAATCCCTATAAAATTGAGGCAAGATTTCATGTATAATAGTGTTAACTAGGATGAAATATTTCCCGAGGCTACAGAAAAGGTCACCAGGGGCTAAGGGACAAAGGCACACTCTCTAATTCTCTAATTCCGTCTTTAATTAAACTTCATGGTTAGGCCACTGGTGGTGGTACTTTTGCCTTTTCTTCCCAGTTCGATTTATTTTCTGAGGGAAGAATTTGTCTTCCAGTGGAGTGTGACAGTTGTCTTATTCCTTTATGTTTTTAGTGATGACATTCATTTCCCCCAAGTTCCATCTTAAGAGTTAATGTGCAAGAAATCAACATGATAACTGAAAATTCACCTTTGAAAATGCAAAATTAGCTGGAGGTAGACAAAGACACAGTGGATTTATAAAAATGCTGAGTTAGACATCTACTTACCCAGAAAGGGGACTATAGTTTCCAAAGGTCCTGGTGCATGTCTGTCTGTCTGTATGTATGTATGTATGTATGTATGTATGTATGTATTTGGATTAAATAACTAATGAATGTTCCTATGTTTTTCAAGTTCTTTATTCTTTCTCTTTTTTGTTTTTGAAAGATTGTCCAGCTTTTTACCAAATGCTTTGCAATAATAATAATAATAACAATAACAACAATAACTCTCCAAGGAAGACTTTAATAAAGAGATAAACCAGCTGTTTGTTGCCAACACTGGGTTACAAGCTGCCTCTGGAGTTAGGCCCAGGAAATGGTTTGTGAGGCCACTTGAGACGGGAAGGTGAAACTGTTTTCATCTTACATCTATCTAATATCTTGGCAAAATGGGTTCACTTTTTAAGAATTTTATTGTTTTTTAAAAACAAACAAACAAACAAACAAACAAACAAACAAACAACTAGACCTTGAACTTTTAAAGAACCTAGCGAAGTTTCCTGGACCTGAATTCCATCAGGAAAGTCTTGCATTTGGTGTGGAGTATTAGCGCAAGTGTGCTGCTCCTGCCAATTTTTATTTGTTTCAGGCAGTGTTTGAAAATTTGAGGGAAATGGTAGCAAAAGTGACTGACAGCTAGATGACTGGCATCTGAATTCCTATTTTGGTTCATTTCTGCCATGCCTCTTCAAAAGGATAGTGGTGTGTGTGTGTGTGTGTGTGTGTATTTGTGCATGTGTGTATGTGTTTGTATATGTGTGTTTGTATATGTGTATGTGTGTGTATGCTATTTAGGGTATACCAAGTGACAAGCAAAGCCTGTCTTCTGAAGTCACACGGGCCTGGGACAAATCTTTAATTGCATGATCTGAATAACCTTGGGGTTCTCCATTTTTTTTGCTGTGCCCAAGGTGATGAGTCTTTCTTTGCTTTGCCAAGAGAGAGAAAGGGAGGGAGAGAGAGATCTTCCATCATCTTAAAAAGTTTGATCCATGGCACTTTGAGAAATGGCACTAAAGGGATGTGGAAGTCAGAGACTGCACTGTGGAGAGAATTTGAAAACAGAGGAAAAACAAACAGGACAAAACATTCACAGTGAAGTGAACTTCAGGGTTGGGATTTAAAAGAATCTGTGAGTTGTGTTACAGTTCAAAGCAATAGCTTTACAATGTGATGCATATAGGTGTGTGTGTGTGTGTGTGTGTTTTAAATGAGAGCTATTCTGAAATTTGAACTTTGAAAATAATCTCTCTAATGAGTCGTAGAACAACACATTTTGCATATGAAGATATCAGTGAGAGCATATAGAGTTTATAGAGCCTAACAATTTATTGCTGAGACATCTCCCTGTCTAGGTCTCAAGTCACAGCATCAGGATTTTTATGGAGGAGGAGGAGGATGAAGAGGAGGAAGAAGAGGAGGAGGAAGAGGAGGAGGAAGGGGAGAAAAACCTTTTATTTCTTTAGATCAGGCTGCCTTTAAAAGGTTTGCTTTCCTTTCCATATTGTGTGTCAGATCTACTATCTAGTTTTTTCTACTAGCTTGATAATGCAGAATGTGGCTAAGAGATGAACTACAAGAAAATAGTCTCTAAGTCCTTCAAAATTGGGACTTAAGTTGAGATTTGCTCCTAGCGAAAACAGAATGATTCAATGTGAATTAGGCTGGTTCTGTACCAATGTTAAGTTTTCCTTCTATTGAGTAATAGAAGAAATAGTAGTATTTCCATCTTAGAAAGAGCTAGATTTTCCTAGCTGGTCAATTAACCTTGGATTGCTGACTTTACATATTTTAAAGCCCACATCCTTTTGGGGTTTACAGATGGGGAGAAGTTACAATTAGCTTGTAAAATTGTGGCTTTGTATTGCCAAAAATGATCAGTTGGTTCAAATAATTCTCCAGTCAAGAAATCAAGGAAATCATTTCCTCTCTGTCTCCTGAAATGCTGGTGTCAAGCACTTTTTACTTTGGCTTAGAAGCAAAACGAGGGATTTGTTAGCTCCTTAGAGAATTTTATTTGTGGTAGAAAAAGTTGTCCTGTTGAGTTAAGAAATTCTGAGTCTTTTTAATTGTTAACTTGAGGTAGGTCCTTAACACACACACACACACACACATACAATTTTTTTTGAAAAAATTAATAATCATTCTCAAAACACATAGATCTATACAAATGCTTAGAAAGCTTTGAAAATATTTTTTAAGAATTCATAGACCCACATACCTCTAAATAGATATTGGGAGGGTAACAGAGTCTCTATCTTATAGAAGTAGATTAGCAGAGAAGTCAGAGTCAGAAGAAAATTGAAAAATCTGCCATGTACTTTTTTTTCATTCAACTTGCAATTATTAAGCACCTATTGTGTGCCAAGCCCCCAGCACGAGCAAGTCAGAGAGAGGGCCTTGAACTCACAGAATTTATTTTCTGGGGATATTGATTGTTAGGTAAAACATGGTGGTCTTGACCTGCAGGATTAATTCTTGGTGGTGCTTATAAATCCAAGCAGCTTTTTTCTTCAGAAACCAGAGATGATTTTGATTAATTGACCTGACAGTGCATGGCACATCATATTTACTTGGGAGAATTTAATAATCCCAGAGAGTCCCCAAGGAAACATGAAAATTTCCACATACCTTTATCCTAATGGGATCAGAGTAACAGAACGTGGACGTGAAGATTTAGGGTTCTCACAGACAGGGGAAGCTTCTGGAAAGACTTTTTAACTCTGTTGAGCCTTTCACCTACATTCACTGTGAAAGAGAAATCAGAACAACGGCGATCTGGAATGGGGAAGAAAGGAGAACAGTCTCTGGAAATGAATTGCCTTCTTGGGAAATAGGCAATTTGCTTCTCCAGGAGGGTCAGACTCGCAGTTTAAACATGCATATGAAAAGGTGCTGGTGGTGTGTAAGATGTGGCAGGAAGCATTTAATATGCTTGGGAATTTTGAGATGTAAAATCAATAACGTGGACTATTTGCTAGAAGTTGTTCTTCAAGTGTCATCCAACATCTGTCTCCTTAGCCCCTGAGCTTGAGATGATTTTATATTAAACTACACGAGTGACAAAGCAGGCCCACGATGCAAGCACACTAAATGTGTCATAGATGGACATTTTACTTTTATGTGCAGTACACTTGCTTCCAACTGTATCAATTAGTGACTAATTCACGGCTCCCTCCTTTCAAAGTCCTTAGGTGTGCATCAAATATGGAAGTATTAAAATGTTAGAAAACGTAAAATCAGGCCTAGGGACTTGTTTCACCTTCTGGGAAACTTCTAACTCGTTCTACAATGCATGAAGTTTGAATTTCAGTAGGACAGAATTACATTTGGTCTTAAGACACTAGCAATACTGGGTCCAGAGAGAGGGCTCCACGGCCTGACAACCCGAGTCTGATCTACAGAAGCCACAGAGTGGAAGGAGAGAACTGAGTCCCCCGGAAGCTATCCTCTGACCTCCACATGTGTGCTGGTTCTCCAGCGCCCCCATTCCTCACCCTCAGAGATGTAAATAATAAAACTTAAAGAAGAACTCTAATCCATAGCTTGGCATGGCAAAATACACTTGCTATCCCAGCTGTCAGGAGGCCGAGGCAGGAAGATGATGAGTTTGACATCAGTTTTGACCACACATGGAGTTTGAAGCTGGCTTTGGCTAAGCAGTGAGACCCTGCCTCAAAAGGACAAGGAACTATAAATATAGAAGTCATTGTGTTTTCTCAGTGCTTGTCCGATCCTACCAGCCTGAGTTGTATATATGGTGGTGTGTGTGCGTGTGTGTGTGTGTGTGTGTGTGTGTGTGTGTGTTTACATGTCAGGTGCATACCTGGAAGTTAGGGGACAACTGTGTAGCGTCTCCTTTCATGTTTACAGGATTCCTGACGATCAGACTCAGTATGTCAGGTTTATGTGGCAAGCACCTTTAACCACTAGGCCATCTTGACACCCTCTACCTTGATGTTGACTTGAGGACTCTGCAGTTTTCTTCTTGGAGCGTCCATTGCCACAGGAAATCTCAATCCCTTCCTTCTCTGGAAGGCCGATCCCTGTCCCCAGTTCTTTGGGGGAGGTTTTAGGGTACATTTAAATGTGCCCAGGAGCAAAGCCACTGTGGCTCCTGCTTGTGTCTCAGACTCTATCCCTGATAGCTCTGGACAGCGCTCCATCTTTTGCCCTCATGTCTGGTAAGGACATCTTTCCTGTGCAGCACCCTCGGTTTGAACGTCTTCTAATCACAGAAACTTCTCCTTATAGGCCAACAGGTACTCTGTTATGGGAATGGATTTGTGGTGGAGCCACTAACACTCTCTTAGCATCTACAAGGAGGACTATGTACTACTACCTCTTCCCCATCAAATGGTGGCCTAGAAACGACACCAAACTTTTCAAGTTCTTCTTATAGCTTCTTCCTTGAAGAACTCAGATCTTGCTCAGGGGTGGTGGTGGTGTGGGTGGTGGTTGTGGTGGTGGAATAGCTCGTAGTGGTCCAAGCCTTTAGCCTTAGAACTCAGGAGGCAGAGGTAGGTAGAGCTCTGTGAGTTCAAGGCCAATCTGGTCTACAGAGTGAGTTCCCTGGGACAGCCAAGGCTATACAGAGAAACCCTGTCTCAAAAATCTTAAAAAAAAAAAAGCAAAACCCAAAACAAACCCCACCCACCCACTCCCCAGCCCCTCAAAAAAGAAGTAGGCTGTTCATGCCATTTCAATCTCATTCTCTGGGCCCCAGTTCTTTTTCTAGTCACTTGCATACTAAATTATAAAGCTTGCCGCTGACATTAATATAGAAAAAAAAATATAGGCTGCTTTGGGAGAAAGCACAGTAGGGTTCAGCTTCAGGGTCTTTGGTCCTGTGCAGTCATGCAGGGTACTGAGAGGGGTCTAAGCACTGATTAATGCTCTCTTGAAATTTGTGATAACTTTTGAACAGGGGGCCTACCGTTCCCTTTTTGCCCTGGGCTCCTGCAGTCAGGCAGCTAATCCAGGCTCCTACTCTGTCTCAGCAGAGACTCTGACTTTGAACTTCATTTTAGGGATGGTTCACCAGACAGTGTCTTCCTTTTGGATTAGTTCTTGAGATTACCATTAACAAAGCAGAAATTCCCCTTAAAGTATTTCCCAGTTTCTAGTGATGTGATACTGATTTTTAAAGATAGTATTGGAGCCTATAGTATGTAGGAATCCTTAACAGTTTACTGTTATTCATTATTTTTAGGCACTAAGTCGATTTTAAAATATTTTAAATCACAATTACTTAAAAGATAGTAAATTTTAATTTTAAAATTAAAATTTAGAGTTAGCATACAAAATAATTGGTTTCCTCATGGCATTTTCATACATGCATGACATCATACTTAACTCTCATTTGTTCTCCTCCATCATTACTAGAACTTTATCAGAAAATGAATTAAAAGCCAGGTATGGTGGCACACACCTGAAATCCCAGCACTTGGGAAAATTAAGCAGGAGGGTTTTGAGGTCAAGACCTCAAAGTGATAAATGCAGGCTTGAAAACGGAATAAGACCCGGCGTTTCCTAAGAGCTCAGAATAACGGATACTCATGGCAAATATTTCAAGGGGAATTTGCTGCAGGGAGACAGAATAGGAGAGGATATTGAAAGCCATTTAATAGCCCGATAGTGTGATACAAAGAGGGTTGGTGTCTTCTCATAGAGTAAGTACTTCTGGCTTCCAGTCACTGTGGCTCGGAAGACTTGCCTTTGGATTCAACTTAACCTTTTTTTTTTTTCTTCCTGTGCTTTTAGCCTCTGCACCTCAATCAGACGAAGGCTCCGACATTGACTCTGAACCTGATTTACCGCTGAAGAGGAAGCAGCGCAGGAGCAGAACCACCTTTACCGCAGAGCAGCTGGAGGAACTGGAGCGGGCTTTCGAGAGAACCCACTACCCAGACATTTACACCAGAGAGGAGCTGGCCCAGAGGGCGAAGCTTACCGAGGCTCGAGTGCAGGTACTGATGCCTGACGTCTGGACTTCCTCCCATTCAGGGAGGAACCTCCGGGGTCTCCTCGTGGGAAACTTTTACCATTGTTTGTTTGATCTTACCAAGTAGACCGGGCTGATACGGACCCAAAGGCCTCTTAAGTGCTGACCTTAAAACATAAAGCCAAGAAGTGTTTGAAGCCAAGAAAACCACATTAGCAACAGTGAACAGTGCTTAGAGTGAACAAGTATCTATTGGCTTTGGTTGTTGTTGGAGACCATGCTTATAGCACACAGAAGTTCACTCTATTCCTGTGCTCTCAACAGTAGGATCCAGATAGTGTACCAGAAACTATATGGTTCTTGGAGGGTGGTTCCCAGGTAATAGCAAACATATTTGGAGTGGTTATTTCTGCTTGAGGCACAATTTTCAGTCTTGTATTTCACACAAATTAACTCATGAATCATCACCAAAGCCCTTAGTTGACATAGTTCCCATCCCCAATCTATGGATGAGGAAATAGAAACTTCAGCTAGTTAAATAATTGCCTAAGCTAACATTGCTGCCTGCTCATATAGAAACCACGGGCTCCCACGTGTTTCATCTGTGGTCTTACCATGAGGAAAATGTGCAAAAATACAACTCCTCTCTTCTTTTACAGGTTGCATAGTTTGGAAGCAATTATATTATTTTTAAGATCCTTGTGATGCCTGAGTTTGGTTGTCAGCTTGACACAAGTAGGAAGAAGAATATGTCCAGCTGGGGGATTGCCTCCATCAGACTGGCCTATGAGCATGTCTGCCAGGGGCATCTTCTTGATTGCTAATTGATGGAGGAGGGTCTAGCCACTATGGGTGGTGCCATTCCTAGGCAAGTGGTCCAGGTTGAGCATGAGCCCAAGGAATCAAGCCAGTGAGCAGTGCTCCTCCATGGTCTCTGATTCAACTCCTGCCTCCAGGTTCATGTCTCGGCTTCCTCAAATGGACCAGAGACTGTAAAGCATAAGATGAAATGAATCCTTTCCTCCTCAAGTTGCTTTTGGTCAAGTTTATCACAGCAACAGAAAGAAAACTAGGATGATCATGTTTAATTATTTTTTTTAGATTAATTCATTTCTTTGTATGTGTATTATATCCAGAGGTCAGAGGACAACTTGTAGGAGTTTATCCTTCCTCCATATGGGTTCTGGGGATTAAACTCATATAATTTAGCTTGATTTCAGGCACCTTTAAGCAGCTGGGCCATTTCTCCAACGTTATGTTCTGAACTCTCTGGGAGGGCTTCGAGAAAAGGCTATTTTGGTTGGCATGTCTAACTCGAGCATACACTGACGCTTTCATATTCAGCAGGGAACTATCCCTTCAGATTGTTGGTATATTACACAAGACTAAGGGATTTCCAGAACTCCTGGTCATTCTATAAGTTTAGTTTTTTTTTTTTTTTAAAGATTTATTTTATTATATGTAAGTACACTGTAGCTATCTTCAGACACTCCAGAAGAGGGCGCCAGATCTCGTTACAGATGGTTGTGAGCCACCATGTGGATGCTGGGATTTGAACTTATCACCTTCGGAAGAGCAGTCGGGTGCTCTTACCCGCTGAGCCATCTCACCAGCCCAAGTTTAGTTTTTCTATCTAGAAATACCAGGCAACATACCTAGCATTTCATGGTCCAATTTAGGCTTTTGGACAGCGAGCTACTCAGTCGTTGACACGGTCCCTAGATTTATCAACACGTTGGCATGTCCACTACATTGCCTTTTCTAATGAAGCAGCATCTTTGAACTGCAGAGTCTAGGGAAAGGAATGGCTTTAATCAGTCTCCTGTATGGTCTAAGTCGTACCAGAAGAGTTAGGGGGAGAAGACATGGACTAGTAGTAGTGTTCAGGAGCTGCAGTCTAATAAGGGCAAGGAAGTCAGCATACAAATAACCACAGACAAACAAACAAACAAACAAACAAACACAGATGTTTCAAGTGCCGATAGAAATGCATCATGTGGATGGAGAAAAGGAAAGATGAAGTCTTGGAGAAAAAAAAGTACTTGTGCTTTGACACGTACACGAACATGATGCATGACCTTATCCATGTAAAATTAGACACACACACACACACACACACACACACACACACACACACACACATATATATAGTGAGAGAGAGAGAGAGGAAGGAAGGAAGGAAGGAAGGAAGGAAGGAAGGAAGGAAGGAAGGAAGGAAGGAAGGAAGGAAACAAAAATTGCAACAAGTTGAGTTCTTTTATCCACTTCCCTGGGACAGAGCACTCTTCTCTTGCACAGGACAGAAACCATCTTCCTTAGCCATGGACCAGGATACAGTTACTTTGTGTCCTAGTGAGATAAAATAGTTCTCTTATGTTGCAATACTATAACCATGGATATAACATACATTAGAAAAGCTATATCACATCTATTTGGCTCCTGATAGAGTTCTGTGGTTGCCCAGTTTAAGTGTGTGATGAGGCTCAGAGATTCCCCATGGAATGTCCACTCAATTTCAGGTTTTATCTCTTGTATCTCGTGGCTGAGCAAGCCAGCCTACTGGTGGGTTCTAAAGACTGATTTATAAATATCTTTGAATGCAGCATGAATAAAAGCTAAACTTCTCGATGATGAGACAAAAGAAAGATGAAAATCTGAAGTGTGTTAATCCCTGCTCTATCTTGTTTTTGTTTTTGTTTTTGCTTTTGTCAAAACAAAGAAGGAAACAGAATCAGTTTCAAGCCCACATAGCTTGTTTAGTTCTCAAATTCTCATCTGGCTCAGTGAAGGCCAGAGCATTATAATAATAGCCTATTAACTTTCAGAGGACACGGGATCAAACCAATAAAGAGTGGTTCATATTTTTCTATATGGTGGCCTCCCCTCTAAAGCAGGGCCCTCATTAATGTAACAGCTGTCTTAATGTGGCTTTAACCCGGTGACTCTTTACATTCCTTATGGCTTCTTTAGTTCCCTTGAGACACATCATGTCTTGCACCAGGCTATGATCTACAGCCTAACAAATTCCCTAGAACAACCAGCATATGGATCTTTTACTTAACCCAGCAGGAAAAAGAAGGGAGCAGTTAATCACTGATGAAAACGCCAGCAGAAAATGCTGGAGCGCTCAGGAAGGTCTGGGAAAGCAGTAGCTAAATCAACTCGGTTTGAATGATAGCCAGAAAGTGTGAGTTATGTTAATTTGGGGCACCTGGGAAAACCAAACCTCAAACCCTCAGACCCCAAACCATGTCTACATTCCATGTTCTACCCTTTTGAGGAAAAATAGTTCCAGTTTCTTCTGAATAGAGATGAAACTAAAGCTATAATAACTTAGGCCTTTGTCAGTGTTTCTGAGCAATTCATTTGGACAGTCGTGGGTTTTTTTTTGTTTTGTTTTGTTTTACTGCCAAATCTAAGCACACAACAACCTAAGATCCTCTGTTGGGTAGCAAAGGCTCTGCCTAGAAACAATGTCGGAAGAAGAGGAAGAGAAGAAGGAAAAACAATCAAACAAAGACAAAGACAGACTTCTTTGGGAGCAAATAATGGGAACGTGAAAGTGTACATTAGACAGAATTTCTTGCAAATATTTATGGTATGAAAACAGTTTAGTAAGCATTTCATCCCAGGATGAACTAGGCCAGTTTTTTAGTGTCAAGAAGAAAGAGGACATGAAGGGCAGCTACCTGTGGAAACAGCATTTGACCAGAGCTAGAAGGGGTGGCTTTTGGTCCCAGTTTGCCAAGAACATTTTGAGTTTGGACTTGAGTTTCATTTTTTTTTTAAGTATAGGGTAAATTATATCAGGTGATCTCAGTATGGGTTCAAGGACCACCAGGGTAAATATAGATGGATTTCTGGAGAGCTGGGTAACATGAGATTATTCACATGTGTGTGTGTGTGTGTGTGTGTTTGTGTGTGTGTGTGTGTGTGTGTGTGTGTGTGTGTGTGTGTGGTCTGTCTGTTTTCACAAGTGTTGCCTAGGGATTTTATATATAATTTCAAAAATCATCTCTCCCTTATCCCTTATCCCTAAACTGAAAGCTGCTAAGAGGGGCTGGAGAGACAGAACAATGTTTATGAACATGTGGTAACCTTGCAGAGGACCCCGGTTCAATTTCCAACACTTACACAGCAGCTCATAACCATCTGTAACTTCAGTTCCAGGTGGTCCAATGACCTCTTCTGACTTCCTTGGGCATCCAGCATGTGTGTGCATGGACATACATGTACAGTTATGGATATACATGAAAACAAAATACTTACAGATTAAAATAAAATAAAATAAAATAAAATAAGAAAAAAAATGGGGGAAACCTTATTAGGCAGCATGATTTCTCAGGATCTTCTGCACTACAAGTCTGGGGTTCTTAGGAAAGCCCCCCAAAGTTCTAAAGTCACCTAACATTCCTCTATAGTTTAGAAGGTAGGGTAGGTACAGAAAACCCTGAGCTCCATAATGGAATGAAACGATAGTCACCCGCCACTCTCCACAGGACATTGCTATGACTGGGTGTACATGTATCTGTGGATCCATGAGGACATGGCAGTCCTCCTCCTCTGCCTTCTCTCCCTCCACATAGGCTGGGTGGCAGCAATAATGGGAGAGAGGGCTGGGCAGAGCAGAGCATTGGAAGAAGAAGAAGAAGATAGGAGTGAATGAGAGGTTCCAGGGAACCGGCCATATGTCCTGAAGTTACCTACTTGGCACGGATTCTCCTTGGCCTGGGCAGTGCACATCACAGAAGCTGGTGTTTAATGAAGCATTTTACAGTCCTGTGGAATTCTCTTTCAAAGGATGGAGTATTACGGTTTCCTTCCCATTTTTTCAAATTGCATTTGAAATAACCCATCTGGAATAATGTAGGTTAGACTGCCTTGGAGGAGGAACCAAAAAATGGGAACAAGTCATTTATTGATGGGTAAAATTAGGCTCACACCATGGGACAATTAGCACTAATCCATGAAACTTGGAAGCAAATTTGACCTAAGCCACCATTCAAGTCAAACTGGCTCCCAATTATTTGAGGTGTTCTGTGGGCACTTCCCTGTTTACTAGTTGGCACCAAAGGCCTGGGCTGTTGACCACAGAGTGAAAAACACTAAGCCAGGCTTGAATTTACTTGGAATTCTCAGAAGTGTCCATGTGAGATTTTAATAGTGAGTATTTATTGAACATTTGTAGCTCCTAAAGGTTCTTTTAAGGGCTTTACTACATTGACCTCTTAAATGATTACAACTGTGTCTGGAAGTAGGTTTGTATATTTCTCATTTAGCAAATGAGAGAACAAAACTCCACAGACACTAAGCGAAACATTAAAGGTCAAAGTGGTGGCCAGAAAGGGAGGTGGGGTTTGCCTCTGACTGGTCTGCATGAAGCCTCATCGACTATAGAGCATCCCTCCATTTTTGCTGTGGGATACTAATCCTCCCCACCCCAACTTACAGGGTTGAGTCTGAACAAGTTAGTTACCTAATCCCGAAGGGAAATTTTTATGAAAAGTATATTCTTGGTTTTAAATACATTGTGTTTTTTCCCCCCTGTTAGTTATCATGATACTATAGAGAACTTTTGAATGATTTGAATTTTACCTCATATGTCCATCGGATATTATAAAGTAGAAATCCACTTGAAGATCATTTTTAAAGAAGTGTGACTCACCTTATTGATAGACACAATGGTAAAATAAAAAAAAAGACTTTGGACAGGTAAAAATGAGCCAGGCTGCTATTTATTAATTGAAATAAAAACTTGATTTGGGGTTACCTTTAATATATTTGAGATTATACAGACAATTACAGGCAATTAACTGGGTATGATAGTAGGCTATCAATCAACCAGTGTGTGCCTCCTGCCCCCACTTTCTTGACATGTCAGCAGCAATGGGAAGCCAGAAGATGTAGAGAGAATAAAATTACATTGAATTATAAGTCAAAGAAGTACATTTAACAGCTATGTAGCTGACTTTGTATACCTTGGTCCCTCTGCCTTACAGCCAAAGACACTCTTAGAACATCAAAGATAAGTTTGTTTTGTTGCTATGGTTATTTTTTCAAAATATCAAGGAATTTCTTTAAAAACATTTCTTTTCATGTGTGTGAGTGTTTTGCTCTCCCTTACGTCTGTGCACCACATGGGTGCCAGTGCAGGAGAAGCCTGGGAAAGAGGTTTGGATTCCCTACAACTGGAGTTGCAGACGGTTGTGAGTTATCACATGGGTGCTCAGAATCAAACCTGGGTCCTCTGGAGGAGCAGCCAGTGCTCTTAATTGTTGAATTATCTTTTCAGCCCCTGATAAAGAGAGATTTTTAAGAATTGTAACGAAGTCATAAATTATCTTTACCTATTGGGGATGGAACCATTGTCCATATTGTGCATTCACACGATATAGTAGATTTAGTGTTGATTCCCTATTAGAAATGGATGATTCTATGCTGAGTTATAGGAAGCTTCTGAGTATAATGGTAATCCTATGCTGAGTTATAGGAGCATTTCTTCTTCAGTTAGGTATGGGGTGATGGCACCATTCCAGTATCCCATGCTTAGTCAATAAATGTCTTTACAATAAGGTCATTTTAAGGACAGTTTTCATTTTTTTCCACTAGAAATGGAAGATGTTTACTGATTTTCAAAACTCAGTTTTGGCAAAGGCAGAATGCTATCCTCGTCATCACTATTTTTTCCTTTAGTGATGTGTCTAGCAGGTATAGGTGGTTCTAGAAATATTGAGGTTGGCATTGGCTAGGTCATTAAAATTCTCTGGTTAAATGGCCGGAAACAAGGAGGTCGGGTCTCTTGGGGCCTGGTTCTTTCTAGAACAGAGCTTTGGATAGCAGGAGCTTCGGCTTAAATAGTTTGGGAACCCTAAACTTACTGTTAAGTTTCTTTTTCCATAAAGATTTGGTCCTCAACTATTTTTCTTAATATATTTTTCTTTATTGTAATGCTTGAGTTTGAACCTGAGGCCTCTTACGTGGTAGGCAAATTCTTTACCATTGAACTATGTCACCTAGCTCCTTCTAGTCTGTTTTTTTTTTGTTTTTTTTTTGTTTTTTTACATAATATTTTTATTGATTATTTGGGAATTTCATATCATGAACCCAATCACATTCACTTCCCAGTCCTCCCAGGTATGGCTCCCCATCCTTTTGACCCAACCCTCAAAAGAGGAGAAAAAGTTTTTTTTCAATTGTAGCTATAACAGGTACTATATACCATAAATGTTTAAAAATAAACCCCTCATGGGTTTATGCTATGTCTCCACTACTTATTAGAATCAGTTTGGGGAAAAAATGAGCACAAACTTCAAATCCACAGCCACCTTGGATTCTATCTTTTGAAGGTCCTTGAGGAAAGTGGTGATATTTCATCATTATTACTTGAGCAAAGCCAACGTCACTTCTCGGCCTTGGGCTATGGCATTGGTAGAATGCACTTTGAAGCAGTGATATGTTGAGCTTTGTGGGGAACTCGAGCATAGCCAATTCTGGTCAATCCAACTGGGTTTGTTTATCTAAAGGTTATAGAAGGTAGTGAGTGGGTAGAAAGCTGAACAACATGCTTCCACAATATCCAAGTGTGGGTTTCTGAGTGCTTCATGGAGGGGTGAGTTGGAATTCAGGATAGTGACTACATTAGTGATGTCACCTAAGGGCATCTAGCAGTTCACTTCTCTCAGGATAGCACAGAAATATGGAACACAGCATTTCCTGATCAGAAGATCTTTTAATCTTTGCAGCTTTATCATGTAAAGATGAACTCCAGTGGGTGGTGGGGTAAGTACTTTCAGGTGTGAATTCTCACCCCTAGACTCTTCTTCCATTAAGATGGATTGTGCCAAGCTCTTCCTTGGAAATGGCTTTCTTTCCATGATGTCCTGGGAGTCCTGATAGTTTTGTCTTGTAGGAAGAAAACACAACCAAACGCAGGCTTGAAATTGCATGTTCCTGGTTCCGCTATACCTGGTGGGGATTTATTAAGCCAAGGGAAGCTCTAATTCAATTATTCATCAGCATGGGGAAATGCTAGATTACCTTCTTTTCCCCTTGGAAACATAAGGATTATTAAAAGTTAATATTTGGGACTGGTGAGATGGCTCAGTGGGTAAAGGCACTTGCCACCAAGCCCGATGACCCGAGTTCAACCCCTGGAACCAGCATGGTGAAAGAGGAGAATGGGTTCTTGCAAGTTAGCTCCCACATGTATTCTAGGCAAGGATTTTTCTCTGTTAAATTCTCCTTTCTTAGCCAGGCTGATCAAGTCTTCCTGCCCTCCACTGTGACCTCTCTCTAGAGAAATACTCTTTATGACAATCATGACCGTCTTTGAAAATGAGCAGAATCTTTGTCCCCACTTTAAAGTTTGCTCGATTCCTTGACTTCCTAGTGCAGAGCTTCTGTGTCTCATGAGCCATTCTTGTGGGTTTTGTGGGGGAGGCTGCCTAAATCCCAAAATCCCATCCCCTCCCTCCCCTCCCTCCCCTCCATTCATCTTCAAGTGCTATGTTTTCTCCCATGTCAAATCTCAGTGAGCTTTTTCATAAAAATATTAATAGTTTTAATTAATAGATATCTTCTCCTGTGGTATGGTAAATACTATGTGTGCGTCCTGAAAATTTTACTTCAAGTTTTATTTTACATTTTAATTATTCAGGTTTAAACCATAATTGGGCAAGATCTCAAGGCATATTAAAGACATCTATTGTATCATTCGACACGTTAGACATTCAGTTATATTTTTGGTTGTTATCTTTTTCTCTCTTCCTTTGACACAAGAAAGACCTGGGCTTTGAATTACTGGAAGAAAAATTATTTTCCAACAGATTTTTTTCTGAACATAGGGTGATTGGTATAGGGTTGAACACAGAGCATAACAGTATACAACACAGATACTAAAAGGAATAATAAACTATTTTCATGGCAAAAATCTTTCCTTTTGTTTGAAGCACTTCATCAGCATCTATTCTGATTGAGATCAGTGTGGTATGTCACATTTTTGAAAGAGGTGGGAAAACGGCTCTCAGTGTATGAACTTTTGTTCAATTCATGTAACTATCTAGGACAGTGTTTCTCAACCTGTGGGTCATGTCCCCTTGGACTGGGGGTTGAGTGGCCATTTCACAGGGGTCACCTAAGACCACCAGAAAATACAGATATTTACATGATAATTCATAACAGTAGCAGAATTACAGGTATGAAGTAGCAATGGAAATAGTTTTATGGTTGAGGGTCACCATAACTTGAGGAACTGTATTAAAGGGTTGTAACTTCAGAAAGGTTGAGAACCACTGATTAGAACCTATACTTAACACTGATTATAGACCTACAGAAATAGACTGATAGCCATATATAGCCCAAGACTTGGTGTATGTAATTGGCCAGGTCAAATTTAGGACATGTGCTATATGTGTGAATGTTGGTGTGTGGGGTTGTCCCAGTGCCTCATGGACTTCCCGGCAGGCTGTGGTATGAGGATGAAGGGCACTGATAACAGCAACAAAGGCCATTTCCTGTTTGGAACCCTGCTTAACTGTCCCTGACCACTGTCATCACCAGCTTTGCTAGAGATGATGCAAAGCCATGTAGGGTCCATACAGCCCCTTTCCTGACCCCTGACATTTAACTCCCCTTTCACCCCAACATATCACAGAAGACAGAGGGCTCTTGCCTGTATTTCCCCTGTCAGTAAGGGGCCTTTAATCTGTTTTACCATGAAAAATTCATTAAGAATGTACTACTATTTCATCAGTGAAATCCTCAAATTTTAAATTAAATCCATAGGTCTGGTTTAGCAACCGCCGTGCAAGATGGAGGAAGCAAGCTGGAGCCAATCAACTGATGGCTTTCAACCATCTCATTCCGGGGGGATTCCCTCCCACCGCCATGCCGACCCTGCCAACATACCAGCTGTCAGAGACCTCTTACCAGCCCACGTCTATTCCACAAGGTATCTAGGAAGAGAAAAGAGGGGATGAAAGTGTAACTCCTAGTTGTTTTCCTTTGGCTGTTCAACACAGTGAATTTTGTCTGTGATGCTGACTGACATTGATACTGTTGGTGTGCCAACCCTGTGACATCAGCTTTCACATACCTGCCATGCCTCAGAAATAGTTTGTGCTACTCTTGAAGTGATGTAGCATCATTTCACTGGTCTAAAACCAATGCAATGCAGTGTAACATGGGATTTTTTTCCTCCCCTAGTTGCAATCAACTGAGGTTCTCGGGCTGTAACTAGTTGCAATAGTGATTCAGGGAAGGTAAACTTTGGTAAAGTCATCATTCATCAGGACAAGGGAGAAATGGGACAATGTTTAAATTGTAAGACTATTAGTTCAGAGTTGTGAAAGATAGTGTTTTCTACACTTGAAACTCTGGTGTTCTGGTCATATGTTAGTGCCTCAAAAGTACATTTGATGAGAACTTTGGCACCTATAGTGATTACATTGTGTTCACTACCCAAACTGTCTTGTCAGTATTGCCAATGTGGTATCTATGTTCATATTTGAGGTGTTGTACCACAAGCATTCGCATGCATAGTTATGTGCTTTTAGACAAGTGAAGATAGAGGTACCTGTATTTGTTGTGTGATTTTATATAGGCACGGTTGGAAATGCACATGGAAGTTCACGTACTAGCTGACCAATGGGTAACCATTAGTGGTAACTTTTGCATTGAACTTGCTCTGCTGGTCTATCTACCAGAGACCAACATGGTTGCTCATCTTCTTCATTTCAGCCGTGTCAGATCCCAGCAGCACCGTCCACAGACCTCAGCCGCTTCCTCCGAGCACTGTACACCAAAGCACTATTCCTTCGAACGCAGACAGCAGCTCTGCCTACTGCCTCCCCAGCACCAGGCATGGATTTTCAAGCTATACAGACAGCTTTGTGCCTCCATCGGGGCCCTCCAACCCCATGAACCCCGCCATCGGCAATGGCCTTTCACCTCAGGTCAGTCCCCTGTTTCTAGACAGATGATTTGCCGTTACCAGAACCAAATAGTCAATTCCCCGAGGCAGCGGTATAATGAAATTGCCAAATGTAAACCATAATGTATTCCTTATACGAGCCACATGATTTCAGTTTTCAAGTTTCCTTTCTCTCTTCCCTTTCTACTGGAGGCATCAAAAGTTGTTGCTTAGACTTGAAATTCAAGTGACTTCTAACGCAATCATGGAGACTGTGTTTATGCTCAGTTGTCAAGGCATTTGTCTTGTGTCTTTCCTGTCCCTCGCTCGGAGCTTTGGCTGAAAGCCTTACAAACCTGCTGGGGTTTCTTTTCTTTTGGGTTTTTTTGTTTGTTTGTCTGTTTCAAGTGGCATTTGGTCATCTGGCAGAATTTTGAGTAAAAAAAAAAAATCCTCATCAGAAAACACCAAAGCTCAGACAGAACAGTTGGAGAGAAAGCAGAAAAGTTGTATATATAGAGAGATGAGGAGGGAGAAGGGAAAAGGGAAAGGGAAAAAGGGAGGGAGGGAGGGAGAGAGAGAGAGAGAGAGAGAGAGAGAGAGAGAGAGAGAGAGAGAGAGAGAGAGATCCAGCTGAGGACTACAATGAATGAGTTATAAGAGCACAAATTAAGAAAATTGCTAGTCTTTGGGACTATATAAATATTTGGACATTGTAATTGTTTTTCTAATTTGCATTGAACTATGAAGTTTTTCGTGGGGGATTGCATTAATAAATTGCCCTGATAATTGCATGTCAGAGGGATGGTTAAATTTCCTACATGTGGCATCTGTCTGAACTTGACATTATTAGCAGTTGTTTAAATACAGATAGCTTGATTTTATTAGAGAGCAGTTGGCCCAGGTGGCAAGGAGAGCCACCCACTAAATTTGGAGAAATGTCACAAAGGCATTGCAATCTATAATTGCAATCGTGGATTTCTTTGGGGCCGAGAGTGAGAGTTTTAACAGCTTTATCTTTTCTCTACTTCTTTTTTTCCTCTCCGTGGTTAGAAAAACAGAGAGAAGCTCAGGATGACACAAATGAAAAGCGAAAAGACAATTATTCTCAATTACACACTAATCACGGACTATCACCGCTGCCTAAGCACTGAGAGGGTGTTCTAATAGGCAGAAAATGAGATTTTAATGGCACAAAGGGTGGCCAAAATAACGACTCGTATATCTTTGCCTTCCCCGGGTTCTTCAACTTGTGTGTATCTTCGGAGCAGAGCTCTTGGGCTCTGTGCAACGGTGATAACTCTGAGCAGCTGAGAAGTTCAAAGCCACAGGAGTTGAAAAGACGGGATGGCAAAGGCAATGAAATAAACATTTCCGCCTCAAGGCAAAAGTTCATAAATCCTTTTTTGTAACAGTAAATGTAATTAAGTTTTATAGATTCCTATAGCACATCCCGGGCTTAGGGAAAGAAAAAAAAAGCAAGAGGTGGCTTTAAACCTCAGCGGGGGAAATAACAACAAGAAAACAATGGAAGGACTTTTAGCTCCTTTGATTTCCAAGTGCTGGCATTTGGGGATGTGATTTTACATGACAATGACAGGCTTCCTCTCAAACAGCCAGCTTTTTAACGCTCAGAGTCTCACGTAGAAACTTTTTCCAGAGTTTACAGGCAGCATGGAAAGTTTTAACATCAGTCACTTGGAGGCCAGAAAACCAGCTTTCTTTCTTTCTTTCTTTCTTTCTTTCTTTCTTTCTTTCTTTCTTTCTTTCTTTCTTTCTTTCTTTCTTTCTTTCTTCCTTCCTTTCCTTCCTTCCTTCCTTCCTTCCTTCCTTCCTTCCTTCCTTCCTTCCTTCCTTCCTTCCTTCCTTCCTTTCACTTATTTTTACGTGCATTGGTATTTTTCCTGCCTGAGTGAGGATGGCAGATTTTCTAGAATTCCAGTTAGAGCAGCTGTGAGTTGCCATGTAGGTGCTGGGAATTGAACTCAGGTTTTCTGGAAAAGCAGCCAGCCCTGAGGCACATCTCCAGCTCCATAGAGAACAACTTTTTTTTTTTTTTTTTTTTTTTTGAGACAGGGTTTCTCTGTGTAGCCCTGGCTGTCCTGGAACTCACTTTGTAGAACAGGCTGGCCTTGAACTCAGAAATCCGCCTGCCTCTGCCTCCCGAGTGCTGGGATTAAAGGCGTGTGCCACCACTCCCGGCGAGAACAGCTTTTTAATGGATTAATTTGGTTGAAATTTTTCCATGAGAGGAAACTGTGGTGGGAGCTGCTTCTGTGAGAGACAGGATTCCATCAGAATGTCTTAGAACTTTATTTGTAATGAACTTTATTTGTAGAACTTCCTTTGTAATGAAAATAGCATGACCTTAAACTCTGCATATGACATGATTAGTTTCTTGCATGCAATAGTCAGGGAACGTGGCTATAGAAATATTACCTAAGCAGATGCATTAAAAATTGATCTTCCAGCCATTAATGCTCATCTTCAAGGAAACTGTCAATGACTTCACAGTTGGTGGCAGGGTCTGGTTATTTCATACCTAGCACTGAAAAAAAAAATCTCATAGGCAACTTTCCCTGTGTTTATTTTCTCTTACATACCATATCAGTTCTGTACTTACATTTGCTAATAACTAGCCGGTTTTGCGTGTGTGTGTGTGTGTGTGTGTGTGTGTGTGTGTGTGTGTGTGTTTCTACTCTAGATACCTTAGGGTTCTATGCTATCTCCGTTCTTACAGTGTTCCCACCAAATCAGAAAAATGAGAACAGTGTTCTTAGGCAAAGCTGAGGACAAGACAGGGACTGAGTGACTCAGAACCATCCGAACATATATGAAAAAAATAACAGAAGAGAGAATTGGAATTAGAACCCAGATTTCTACAGCTCTTTGTACTGGTTGTTTTGCCTCAATGCCTCTATTGAGGTAAAAGATACCTACAGTGGTCTTGGTGGTCCGGCTTCATCAGGAAATAGCATAAAGAAAGTTATGAGTTATGACGAACCCAAGTCCAATGACATGCTTCACCTACTCAGTGAAGAGACAGTCAAAACAGCGTGTGTGTGTGTGTGTGTGTGTGTGTGTGTGTGTGGGTCCTCTAGTTCCTGCTTTACAGAGACTCCATGGCTGACACGTGGATTGGATCACGTGATTCTGAGAACAGAACTGGTGACTGTCACTTCTCTAGTCTCCACTTGCCCTTCTGCATCCTACACCCTGCCTTGTCACCTAGCGAACAGGCACATTCAATGGCAGGATTAGAATCTAGGGTTCTTGGTTGTTGGTTTAGAATCTAGTCTTTTTGTTGAGTGGAAAAGAAGCACACTTCAAAACAAAGCAGAGACAGGATTTTAGTCACATTTGAAAAACCTTAGTAGAGACTAGTTTTCTAAGCTGGCCTGTTGTTGTTTTCTGACTTTTTTTTTGTTAGTGCTAGGGGTTTAATTTAGTTTTTGGTTTTAGATTTATTCATTTTATTTTATGTGTATGAGTCATTTGTATGTATGGGTGTACGTGTGTCCACATGTATCCCTAGTGTCCACAGAGATGAGAAGAGGGTGTTGGATCCCTTGGAGTAACAGGCATTTGAGAGTCACCATGTAGATGTTGAAAATTGAGTCCAGTCCCTGTGTAAGAGCAGTCAGTGCTCATAACTGCAGAGCTCTTTCTCCAGCCTCCCCCCCCCCCCCAATTTAAGTTTTAAGTTTAGGTTAATTCAGAATTGTTTTTGATAAGCCTGACTGGTTTTCACTTATCTTTTAATTTCTACCTGTAATAAAAAAACATTTTGTGCTGACTGTATTGCCAAGAACCAGTCTCGGCTTGAAGAGGGGTTTGGGGAGGGGTAAAATTAATAATTCAAAGTCAAATTGTGGGTCCAAGCTGACCTATGTTCTGTTGGAGATGACTTTCCAGTCTTCTCTCTCTCTCTCTCTCTCTCTCTCTCTCTCTTTCTCTCTCTCTCTTCTGCTTGAGACTGCTTTTTACATTGCTCTCTGTGTTTTGCTGTCTCGAGGCAGCTTTCTTTTGAAACTCTGGATAGCTCACTTCTTGCAGACCAAAAGCCCAGTTTTATTTTATTTTATTTTTTTACGTATTGATTCAGTCATTACCCTAGGTTCCCTTTTGATTACCCCATGATTCAGCATCCCATGACCCCAGCCCCTTGATTCTTAGAAAGGAGTAGCAAGCACACACAGGCAGTAAGATAGTTGGATGGGACCCCACTCGGAAATCCTGACCACACCTGGACCTAAATTAGCTCTGTCCCAGGATGACCTTGAACTCAGGAATCCATCTGCCTTTGTAATCATAAACAAACAAACAAACAAACAAACAAACAAACAAACATCTTAGCTGGGCAGGATCTGGCCTTGAGGTCACTACTCCCTAAATCTCTTTATCGCCTTCCTTACTTTCTTTCTGATAAGCTGTCTCACAGTACTCCTGCCTTGGTTCCTTTAGATCTGTGAAGTTCCATATACAATTCATATTGCATTGTTATATTTTGCATCATTGGGAAATTATATATTTTCAAATCATGCTTTCGACATTCTTTCCCACAGCCTTGAGGGCTGTCCTGAAGGTCACAGCACTCTACCATTTTGCTGAGACATAGGCAAACCCTCGTCTCCTGGACTCAGGCTATCTCTGATTATCATGGAATCATTAACCTTGGTAGAGGGAGGGATGTGAAAGTATGTACATTATATTACAAACAAGCCTTACCCCCACAGCAACCACCAACCTTCGTGGAGACCCACATCCTGCTGGCTCTGTTCTAGAGGCAGAAAACTATGTCATACTATCCCTTACATAGCCAAGCCAGACTCAGCACTGTATAGAACTTTTTCCAGGACAACCACCAGTGATATTTTTTTTAATACATTGACAACAGGTTCTTTTTACATTGTAAGTCTTTCTAAAAATTAAGATAGATGGTAGTGTACAGATTTTCCGTCTGAAGTGTTTTTTTGAATGATTGTGGCCAATTCATTGTAGCTATCTTTGGTTGAGTCTATTTGGCATATTTAAAATATTTGTGTATTCTATTTGATATTTTCCCCACTATCACAAATGGTGGTACATTGTTGACTATTCAAACTAGCAGGGATTAGAATGTATGCATGGGAACAAATGTGTGGAGGTATTTTCTTGTATTTTGTTTGTTTGCTTTCTATTTCTTTGCTTTTTATTTTTCTTGGCACAAGGTCTCACTCTATTCCAGGTGGGTCTAAGATTTCTAACAATCTTTTTACCTCAGACTCCCAATGTTGGAATTACAGGTGTGGGCCACCATAATCAGTTGACATCTAGTTTTAAAATAAGGAATAATAGACACATCATTTGCCATATGGTACCCACCCTTTCTCTATCTGCCTTTTCCTAGTTATTCTTCTGTGAACATGAGTCAAACATTTCTGTTACTAGTCTCTGTCAAGGGAAGCATTATGTTGTAAGAAGTTTTCAATGGGCATAGCCACTGCCCTTGACCTGCTTGTCCTGTAAGCATGGCCAAATGGTTTCACAAATGGAGGGCTGACCTCCCATTTGCTAGCAAAGGCTGGATCTGTCAGGAGACTTGAGGCAAGATTCTCAGAGACAGACAGGGGCAGGGCAGGTTAAAACCTCAATATTTTTTACCTTCTGAATAGTTGTCTGATATATTTAACCTTTCTAGGAGACAGGGCTTAGAATGAGGCTCCAGTCTACTATAACCCCATCCCAAGAAGACCACCCAACTCTCCCTCATGAGGTCTTTTCCTGGTAACAGTAATTTTCTTTTGAAAGGTTATATTCCCTTGCTGCAAGGACAATACAGAACCCATACACACAAATTATTGATTTCCCTTTCCATAAACACTGTTCTCAAAATCTCACTACATATGTAGGAAATACAGAGGACACTGACTTAGAAATTGGATTGCAAGGAAATATTACCACAAGCTCAAGACATGAGGCTCATTAACATGTGACCCACGTTCTTTTAATTAGCTTTCCTTTGCATGAAATACTACCTCTAGTGCTTCCCCATCCCCAAAGCACACATAACCCACACTCCCAACATGGGCAATTAGACGAAGAAACTTTATAAATTCATGTCCCGCCTCCATCGACTTCTATAAACTTTGTAGGATTTGTCGAGAGCTTCCAACAAGCCCTTGAATGAAACACACTATCACTTGGTTACAGGGGGTCTAGGGAAATTCTCTATTGTTCTGTCATCTATGAAAACGGGCCAACTTGGCAGCATTTAGGGTTCATCAACAATTGCAAATGATTCTTCAAATGTTTTGGGTTTGGTAAAACCTAAAACATATTTTTGCCAAGTACTTTTTCTCCTTAATTTTTCAAACTGTGTATTTTAGGGAACATTTGATCCATATGGTTTTGATTCATTTACTCTCATATCACTGTTTTTTTTCTTTCTTTCTTTTCTTTCCCTGCCCCCCCCCCCACAGAGCTATTTGATATACAAGAGACTTTCCTAGACTCAGTTTAAAGCCCTCTCCTTCATAGAAGGAGGAAGCGCCGTTTGCAACCTCAGAGGCCATAAATTCTGAGACCCACTCCAGCAACACTTAAAACTACATTTGGTATAAGTCTGGGTCATTCTGAGCACACATTATGTTTAGAGCTGATGGGCAGAGTTTCATTCTGGCTTATGAGTGAAACCAATGACAAAATAAGAAAATAGGCTTAAATTACCAAAAAAAAAAAAAAAAAAAAAAAAAACCGTTTTGTTTTAGAGAACATTTAACTGTTATTAACGGAACCCTGAGGTCAGAACTTCGCACAGAGGCCGCCTTTCAAATTTTGCCCAGGTCTTGGGTAAGATGTAATTGAATAACCCATACACCTGTCCTGTGTCATGGCTAATGTCCTGAGGGGCAGAAATTCTCATAAAGATTTGTATACCAGCTTAAAAGTCTGCTCAGGACTCCGCACCTCCGGAAGAAAGAGTTGGTCTGCGGATCTCATCAGCTTTGTTGACCATCCATCTAAGTCTGGTTGAACCGTCACGTACTCACAGTCTTGCGATCTCAGGCCTGACGTACAACCAGAAAGAGTGACTGAATCTCCACACTGACAAGGTGGTGACTGAGGGCACAAGAAGCCGGGTTCCACTTCTGTACTTATTCACATTTCACAAACGAAAGCCTTTACCTCAAATTCCCATCCAGTTGCTTTTAAAGAAATAATGTTAAAATTGCGATTATTAGTGTGTAATGTATGTAAATTGCATATTTGGTGTCAGCCATGCTTATTAGGCAGTTTCGCCGTTTCATGCATATATGTATTAGACTATCGTGGTCCCATTTCAAATTAGATTTCAATCGCTCAATACAGTTTCTTTGGACAAACATTTGTTAATGCTGAGACTGATTAGGGAGAAGCAGCTAAGTGTTAATATGTACACATTAAAGTCAGGACTGCTTTTGATACTGCTTGTATTTCCCTTTTGACCACAGAGTTAAGCGTGCGCTCACACGTTTTAGCGGCAAAGGCAGAGTGATGGCGGCTTGTCCATTAAGATACAAAGAAAAGCTTGCCACAGATGAACCTGTTATATGGATGGACTTTGGCTGTTAAAGCTAAGCTATTAAGAACAGTTACGATGGGTGCTTACTTGCTTCGTCTGTTTTAGGGAAAATCTTTGCTGTCAGAAAATTTCTGCCCTCCCCTTCCCTTTGTGCCCTTTCTTCAAGGTAAACACAGCAAAGTTTCCACTATTGGTACAGCCAGCTCTCATCTCAAGAGAACTGTTTCTTTCTGGACGTTTTAGATACACGTTCAGAAGCTATTTGCGGCTAGTATTATTGATAAGCCATTTGTATTGTACATTTGACATGCAGACTGCTGATCCAATCCTGTGCCCTCTTTTTACATTTTTTATTGTTCCAAAAAAAAAAAAAAAAACCCAGCCAAGCAGGTGGTCTGCCACACCAGCCCAGTTCCCAAAGGAGCCGCTTCCTTCCTCCAGACTTTTCCAGAAACTCATCTGTGGAAGAAAGACGAGGTTTTGATTAAGGAGATTTGCTGGGTGTCAAACAAAGCTGGAAGGGAGACGTGTTCCGTTGGAAAGCGGCTGCTCTCCAAAGCCTCCGTACCTTTCTGGTTCTTTTCTAAAGCCACCCATGAGCTCATTCCCAGGGCTTGAGAGACCCCACATGTTTACAATGACTTCAGACTGTTTACGATCATAAATGAACCCATTTCAGCTATACCAGAAGAGCTCTGGGACATTTGTGTATTTCCAGCCTTCCACATCCTGCTGGGAGGATAGGGGACTTCTGCTCCCTGGTGAATATTATTGCTGTTAATTCCTTTGTTGGATCGATAGGAGTTGTCACTGACTGACCTGGTGCCTTGAATTTTGCTCTACAGGTTGAGGTCCCTAATCCTTAAAAATATGAAGAGGGTCCTGGCATGTAGTAACTCTAGGTGTGGCCTTCTGATTTATTTAGATGTGGACAATTGTGAGAGTGACAACAGGCTAGCCCAAATCTCCTTTATAGATGGAGGGCCCACAGTAGCCAACAGCAGCATCAGGAATCGGGATCCCTAAGAGAGCCACAGGCAAACCTTTTCTGCTGAATTTGTTTTTGTGTATGTCTACTGAGTTGATATAAATAGCCATTCTGTCAGCTCTGTCTGTCCGTCTGTGTGTTAAACAAATTAGACAGTGGCCCATGGTCTTTTTTTTTTAAGCTCATTTGAATTCCTCTAGCCACTGAAGAGGAAAAGAAAAATTGAGTGTGATCGCTTAGTTTATAACTAAGCTACTAGAATAAAAAGTTTGTCCTCGTAGTTAGCAGGATGCAGACGAGCCATGCTAGGTTCCCGAGCAAGGCCTATGGTCTGAATCAACCCTTTATATGTGGTTGGAATGCGATGTAAAGCTTTTAATTTATTACTGCATTTGCAAAATGGCAATATCTAGAGAAATCTGAATACTTGCATATTTATTCAATTACGGGCTGAATGTATGCTTTGTGTCACAAACACAGAAGACTCGATTCAGTCATTAGTTGTGTACTATTTTTTTGTTTTTTTGTTTTTTTTTTCCCCCTCCCCTAGAGAATCTGTCTGGGTTTCATCAAAGGTGTATATTTTTCAGTGTATAGGGTACTATTTAAAAATGGCTCTTGGCGTTCAGGTTGAGGTTGGTACGCTGGAATTTCTGAGACTAGTGATTGTGATGTCCCAATGACCAGTCGAAGGGGTAGGCAGCTGGGAGGCCTTTTGAGGGAGCGCCATTGGAAAAATGCACTTTTCTTTATGAGGTACTGCGTGATCCTTCTACACATGTCGACAGTGTGTAGTGTTCAGATCAGCATAACTGCTTTTCTACCATTCTGACAGAGTGGGAACATCTGGCTGTTAAATATCCAGTTATTTGTTGACAATCATAATTAGAATATTCTGTTAATTTTTTATATCAAATTTGACCTATAGACCCACAATCCATCTCTTTGTCCCCCTGCCCATTCTCCTACACCTTTCTGAAAACATTTTAATCGGGTTTTACTGTTGTTTCTCCTGCTCTTCCTTCCCCGCCTCCCCCTCCTTCTCCTCTTTTGCTTTGTAGATGCATTTTTTGAGCTTCCCCATGTAAGTGAGGACATGAGGAGTTGGGCTTATTTCACTTGACATATGAGACTGTGAGGTGTGGGGATGGATGGACAGACAGATGGTCAATTGGCAAAGTGCTTGTTATATAAGCATTTGGACCTGACTTCTTATACCTAGCACACATGTTAAAAACTGGACACTAGGGTGTATACCATAGTTCCAAGATTGGAGAAAGAGGGACTGAAGGATCACTGGGGCTTCAGGCCATCCAGCTAGCTTACTGGACTCTGTGAGCTTCAGGTTCCAGGAGAGACTATGTCTCAAAAATCAGATGGAAAGTGATGGAGGAAGACACTCAAAATTAACATCTGCTTTCTAAATGTATGAGAATACGCATGTACCCACATACATATGGACACGTGCATTCATAGACAGTGTGCTTTGTAGAATCACAAGGTAGTGTTTTTAGGTTGAAGGGAATATAGTTTTTCTTTTGTTGTTGTTGTTGTTGTTATTGTTGTTGTTGTTGTTGTGAGACACTGTGCAGCCAATCCATGGTGCTGAATTAACCGAAGTGTCTTTTTAAAGAAACAACGGTCCTTTTTCTCACACAAAATACTCATGTGTCCCTGAAGTAACTTGCTCTTAAAAAGTTCTAGTTAACCTATTATAATCTGTTCTGAGGCTCATACATGGCCCCCATGGAGCTTATCCCCCGCCTGTGTTCCTCTGTGGGAAAACCCCTGCTAGGGCTCAACCTGCCTCTGTGGATGTCACACGACTTTATTTATAACGTGCTGAATGCCAAACTATCAACATTTAAAGGAACATTTCCCAGGAAGTAATGAACGATTGATAACACAGGTGGAGACTCAGCTCATGGCCCATTCATCTTTAAAACAGTTCACTCTTGCACAGGTGAACATGTTTTTAATTAATGTCAGATATGCCCTCTGCCTCTGCACATTCTCTGGCCTCTGTGTAAGGATACAAGAGAATGACCAACTTTAAAGAAAAGGCTACAAACTGACTGACTACTAATGTTTAGGTAGGGCAGATAAAGGGGCAAATGAAAGAAAAAGATCCTTGCTAGTCACTTGGTTGCAATTCTCTGATCTTAACAGAACGCCAAGATCAAAACTACTAGATTTCAAGCCATCCTTGATCATGTCTAAGCTCTGGGCGGAGGGAAGAGTTTTAGGGAGAAGGGAATGCACACTCGCTCTCCTACTTCCTTTCCTGAAGGAGGTGGAGTTGAACTCATTGCAGGCCAGCAATGTGGGTTTCTAATTTGTTGGAAGCTATTTATGGGTCTTAGGTTGAGCTATGTACCAAGTTTGGTGAAACGAAGGGTAGATGCTTATCAGGGTGGATCCACTCTGCATTTTCTTAAATGCAGGTTTAGTTTATAGGAAATTAGAGAGAAATTCCAAACTGCCATCTCATCAAAGCCCCGAAGGATGCCCAAGCATAGAGATTTTCCTTTCTATAGTTAGAACTCCCAAAGGGTCAATTAGCATTTAGCAAACATATCCTGAAGCAGTCACGGACCAAAACTGATGTATGTTTTTTGATCTTCCACAGTCCAGTTCTCAGTCAGGTTGCTTCAGTAGTTTGAGAGCACACTCTTTAGAGGTCTACTGTGATTGTGAGAAAGTAACTGAAATGACAAGAGTTAACAGCAGGTAATGCTATTCCTCTGTGGAAAGAAAGAGTTGGAGACTCTGTGCTAAGTGATGAATGAGGGTGTCTGACCCACATCTGTTTTGCATTAGAATGGAACATTGCCCTGACATCCTCAGGAACATTTGTCAAGATTCCCCGGACAGAGCTTCTGTAAATTACATGCTGCGAATGTGTCAGGGTCAGATAAGAGGATATCATTAACTTCCCAAGTTTACGCAGGGCTCTGTCAGTCCATGGGAATACGCTATGGGCCAACAATTTTTCCTTGAGCTATTTTCTTATATTTTTCATTCATAGAAGGAAAAATATATGTGCCTTATCCTCCAATATTGAAGTGTTCCTTTCTCATAAATCATATTAATTATAGACATGGTCCCAAAGCATATTA
This sequence comes from Mus minutoides, assembly GCA_902729485.2. Classification (NCBI taxonomy): domain Eukaryota; kingdom Metazoa; phylum Chordata; class Mammalia; order Rodentia; family Muridae; genus Mus; species Mus minutoides. Next base: position 1,108,323 of record LR749842.1, read on the forward strand.
AATGCAGGCATGCGTAAATGAATTAAAACATATGAGAAGTTTATTATGTCCATGGTGGGTCCAACATAGTCTAGTATCTATTGTATTTAACAAGCAGACTTTTTTTTTTTGTCTAGATAGACTGAATCTTTTCTTAATAGAGTACTTTTTTTTATGATGATAGGTAGAAATGACATGACTGTTCATCATTGGCTAGAAGTAAACTAGATACACACATATGCAGGCATGTATATGTATCCATTGAGAGCCGTTTCTATTTGCTTGGCTGAGGATATAGCTCAGTGGCTGAGTGCTTGCCTACCATGTATGGGGCTCTAGGCTTGGTCCCCATCACTTCAAAAAACAAAAAGAAAACAAGGAGAATAGTGACAAAAATACTAAACAGTGCATGGCTATCAACATCACTTAGCCTACTGAGAAACAGGTACCGGAAGGAATTCAGAAACTGAATGTGATTTCTGTGGTTGGTCTCTAGACAGAAGAAGACTTCAATCGAACACTTCCTACCATGCGCTTTGCAAATGAAACTTGGAAGTCCTCGTGGCATTGGTACCACACGTGTCTGGCACTCATTGCCTTTTTTACCCCCATTAGACTCTGCTACTTGTGTGTAATACATGAGCTAAGGATTAAAATAATAATAATAATAATAATAATAATAATAATAGCATATCCTTAGCTAAGCAGGTTCCATACTTCTCTATCTAGTTAGATAGAAGTCCTCCTGCCCCTCTGCCTGACTCTCACGATGGATGAGAGGTCACTCTGCAGACCCCAAGAGAGACCCCTGCCTTTAGGCAACTTCCCTCTTTCTTACAGCTTTCAAACGGACAGGACCCCAAATCTAATTATTTAGATGCTAATCAGTTGCAGAATAATTCCTAAGGCATTTGAATCTGAAGATGTTTTCTGAGCCGCATGCATTGTTTGAAATTGAGGTTTTACAGCCCCAAGAGCACACTTGCTAAGATTTAACCATGAATGGACTCCAGGGATACCTATGTTGGCAAAAGGCACTCAATAGACTTTGTTTGTTTGTTTGTTTGTTTGTTTGACTTTAGAGATGAATCACATCTTTAAAAAATGTGTACTCAGTAGAGTTTTGGAGGGAAGGGTAACAGGATCAACAATGAACAACTGTGTGCACCACACACTGAAGCTTTTTAGAAATAATTAACTAAATGTGTGCTGTTAAATTCTAAATCAGAAGAACATCTGATTACTTGAGAGCAAGAAGAATAAAGTCCGGAGCATGAATTCCTCCCGAGGCTAAAAGAAGCGTCTATGCACACCCCCTAATTTGCTTTGTCATTTTAGATCTCTGATAAGTTCTGAGTATTTCTGAGGGAGGGACGGCAGCAAAGTCACAGTGTCTGTGCCAAGACAAATATTTTCCAGACACATCGTTTTAAATGTAAATCTTAATTTGGCCCATAGGTTTTTTTTTTATCTTTTATATTTAATCTTACAATAGGGAAATTAATTCAAGAGAAATGTGGCATGAAGCAGTTGTAAAGAGTTGCTTTCTCCTGAACCATGTAATCTCCCAATCAAGATGTAAACAACCTATTTAGAATCCTGAAACTTGAGAATGAGCTGCAAGCGATCTTCAGAAAAAAAGTCTCTAATAAAATGGGCGATGGGAGAGCGGGAGGAAGGATGAGAAGTGTGGGCCCAGAAGTGAAAAATTTTTGGATTTGTTTTTAAAGGTCACCTGGGAAACAGGTCAGAGGTAGTGCCTGGGGGACACTGTAGGGGCCATTCAGAAATGTGGTTAGTAGAGTGTCTTAATTCAGATGCCTTGATTAGAGGCATGTTATATAACTGGATGTAAAAATCAAGAGTCACCGGAGAGTGGGAGGGAACAGTGAGTAGAAAAAACATTGCTTGCCGAGGCTGAGGACCTGAATACCATCCCCAAGATGGGCATGGTGGAAGGAGAGAACCAACTCCTGCAAGTTGTCCTCTGACCTCCATAGTCATGCTGTGACACACTTCCATCACCCTATACCACACACACGCATGTTCTTGCATGCACATGTGCACACACAGAAATGCATATGCACATACTGCCAAACAGTCAAAGCGACCCTCCTCTTTTCCCCCTAGGATAGAACCTTGATGTAAGGAAGCCTCTCTTCCTCCTAGTTAACCTCCATCACTTACCTGTCATTTCCTAGAAATATGGTCAGCATCTGGGAGGCAGAATAGAGCAGCTTTGAAATTGTTTTCTTCAAAACTATTTTTGGAAACAAAGCAATTGTGCTTCCCCCTCAAAAAAAAAAAAAAAGCCAGCCTTGTAGTAGACATAGATTATTAATGATATAGTGTGTGTGGGGGAACTAGGGACTTATTTTACAACAAATGAGGATTTTATTTTAGCCTTTGAGCAACCAGTTGCTGTAAGAAAAGCATTCATGGAAGACACACTAGAGATGTTCTTCGAGAGTTGAGGGCCTCGTGGCATTCCATGGCCATATTGGGGGGAGGACTAAAAAACTTATTTACTAACTTCTTGTGCATAAAAGAAGTTTCCACAGTTTCCCTTAAAGCACATGAATCATAAAATAGCTTTTAAGGAACCATACATAAAAGTGTAACGGGGCCCTTCCATGGAGATTTGAGGTTTTGAACCCTGTCAAGGGAAAGTGGGGCCGTTCCTATTCATGTGTTCACCTCCCCCATAGATATCTACTTTAATTTTTAAATGACAGGTTATTAAAATGGTGGCTGCCTCGAGGTTTAGAAATATAAATCACTGAGAAAAACAATGATAATTATTTACTAGTCTTTCTTTCTTCCTGCTCCTCCTCCTCCTCCTCCTCCTCCTCCTCCTCCTCCTCCTTCTCCTCCTCGTGTTCTCCTTCTCTTTTGAGACTGAGTTTCTCTGGGTAGCTCAGGGAAATCTTAATTTTGAAGTCTTTGTGCCTGAGCCTCCTGAGAGCTGGGATTTTAGGACCTTGGTGTCTTCATTCCCAATTTTTGGTCCTTAAGTTGTAAGGATCACAGTGGAAGTAAATATTGGTGTCACAGTACCACTCTGTTGGGCTACCTCAGGCAGGGAAAGGGACCAAGGGCAACTGGTTTCAAGTTCTTTTTCTTCCTTCACATCAGTCATTGGGCTGTGGAGCTAAGGGTATTCCTAAACCAAAAGCAGTTATTTAGGTCTTTGTTTGTTTGTTTAAGATAAGATGTCATTATGTAGCTTTGGCCAGTCTGAAACTGCTATGTAGATCAGACCTGTTGGTTTGAACTCATAGAGATCCTCCTACCTCTGCCTCCAGAGTACCGGGATTAAAGGTGTGTACCATTCCACCCTGCAAATTCTTTAGAGTCTTAAAGGCAGTCTATCCGGTGTCCTAGAATCTGGTGTCTTCCAATAGCTAACCCAAGTTCTTAAAGAGAAACTTTGTTCTAACTTTTTTTTTTTTTCCCAACACAAATGCTGCAAAAAGTTGAAGCACGAGCAGGACCAGACAGTGTTGTCTTGTTGTTTTTCTCGTGGGAAGAGCTGTTTAAGACTTTGGATAGTCATGGTGGTGCATACCATTAATCCTAGCCTGTGGGAGGTAGAGGCAGGTGGATTTCAGTGAGTTCAAGACCAGCCTGGTCTACATAGTGAGTTCCAGGACAGCCAGGGCTACACAGAGAGATTCTATCTCAACAAACAAAAATCCTTCCCATTTTGTTTCCTCCCCTTGGAAGAAAAAAAAAATGTTACCTTTTCCTCCAAAGTTATGCAACTAGAAATGTGTGGCAGGGGATTTTTAAAGTTTGTCACAAGGATGTACATGTTTAGCTCTTGCATGTGCTTTTTGAATAAATTCTGCCCCAAGTTCCTTAGCTCTTAAACTCTGACTATACCTATATATTCCATCTCTTTCTTAAAGTCACATATGGCAAACTGAGTTTAAAAAAAAAATCTTCCTGAAGATCACCATTCATTTAAAATTGAATTTCTTTTTTTGTTTTGTTTTGTTTTTCTTTTTGTTTTTTGAGACAGGGTTTCTCTGTATAGCCCTGGCTGTCCTGGAACTCACTTTGTAGACCAGGCTGGCCTCGAACTCAGAAATCCACCTGCCTCTGCCTCCCAAGTGCTGAGATTAAAGGTGTGTGCCACCACTCCTGGCTCTAAAATTGAATTTCTTTTGACCCAATACCACTGGATATTTTCTTTTCAGAACTGATAGAGTCAAAATGGTCTTTCCTAGAGGTCTATTTAGCATAGTTAATTACAGCACTTGCACCCCTTTCAAATGAAGAAATCAACTCAAACATAGTTGTATAAGCATTATAAACTTATAAACATGGGCATGATCTTGCTAGAAGCTATACTCAGGATTAGTGTTTCTCAACCTGTGGGTCACGACCCCTCTGGGGTCAAATGACTTTTTCATAGGGACATCATATCAGATATCCTGCATATCAGATATTCACATTACAATTAATAACAATAGCAAAATTACAGTTATAAAGTAGCCACAAAATAATTTTATGGTTAAGGGTCACCATAGTATGAGGAACTATATTAAAGGGTCACAAAGTGAAGGTTGAGAACCTGTTATTGTGCTTGTCTTCCTGGAGCTGTGAGCCTATGGATTTGCACTCCATTTTGTTAAGGTCATTTGCTTGGAACCCCCAATAAAACTATGCTTAGCTTTTCCACATATTTTGCCACATAGTGCCAAGAAACCTCAATCCCTGGGATGGTTTTCAGAATTTGAATTTACAGTGCTCTACTATTATTTGCCTTTCTACCAGTGATTAGAAGAGAAGGCAGAGGGAAGAGTGACCTTTTGGATGGAGAAAGGTAGTAAGCATCTTTCTGGGATGCTTATCTTGTGGCCCATTAAAGAAGGATCAATTAAAAACTTTATTAAGATTTTGTTTACTTCCAAGGTTACACAAGCTTTCCCCAAAGGAGGTTATGGGATCTTGTTTTTTTAATCCAAGTAAGAAAGCTTTATGGGGATGTAGGAGTAGCTTCAAACCCCACTGTGATAGAGCCCTTAGATCTAGGGCTGAATCTCCCATGTATAAATGCAGCTTTGTTCTTAGCACAGAGGGCCGTGGTCTAGTTTTATTTTATTTTTTAAACCGCAGGACCATGATGGGACTGTTGTGCAGCTCAGGGGTACCTCACTAGTAGGACTGTTTGTTTGTTTTTGAGAAGAGGGTTCTCTACCCGCTAATAGGTTGCTTCTGCAGTTGCTTTCTGGGGGGACAGTCACTTTCTCATGTGAATATTTTCTACTTTGGAATGAGTTTCCCTCTGAAATTCCATGATGAAAGGACTGGGAGAGCCATTGACTCTGAGCTTGAGAAAATCTTCATGGCACTGATCAGAGAGCTTTTGCTGTACGATGACTGTTTTTTAAGGTGGCATATTCCTTGAGGTCATTTTTCACCTTAAAAACTCCTATATGTGTCCCTTTTAACACTTCTTATAAGCCAGATGTGAGTTTAAGAAGAAAGGAATCACCTGGCAGTAGTAGTATGTGCTTGGAAGATCTTTTGATTTGCTTTGGTTTTTGTGAGATGGGGGGTGTCTTACGTTATAGCACAGGTTAGCCTCCAACTTGGTGTAATCTTTTTGCCTCGGCCTTCTGAAGGCTTGGATTGTAGACCTTGACCAGCCTGACTGCCTGCTCAGGAACTCTTTGGCCATTTGTTTGATACCATTAGCTTCTAAGCTGTGCTAGGGTAGGAAAGTAGCGGGTGTCACCTCTCTTGGGTCTCAGAGATCAAAGTGGAAAAGTGAAATCATAGAGTAGGCTTAATGGGAGAAGCACAAGGGGGTACTGGGGAGGAGGAGGATCTCTAGTTGCTCATCCAGGGTCCAAAGCGAAGCTGCTTTCAGAGAGAGCTTGATGAAAAGAGACATAGAGGTCTTAGGATACATATACAAAAGCTTGACTTAAATTTATTTTTTAGTTTTTGCAGTCCTGGGGGTGGGGTCAAACACATACATGTGTATATACCTACACACACATGTGTACACACATATAAGCACTCATATACATACATGTACAAACACACATATGTGCATACACACACATACATGCAAGTGACTTTTTAATTGCATGGTTGGAGATGTAGATTTTTATACTTGCTCAGCATGTATAATCCCTGAGTCCAATTCCCAGAAACACACACACACACACACACACACACACACACACACACAATCACTTGAGTGTCCAGATGTACTATATTAGATGGTTTTCTCTCTAGACTTATATAACATCTCCCTCTGTCGCTTCTTTGCTTTTCTTTTGAAATTCCAGTCTGATGTTATCACAGCAGACATGGTGTAATCTCTCCTTCTCCTGTCTTCTTCCTCTCCTTCCTTCTTTTCCTTCTCCCTCCCCTTCCTTTTGCTGAAACTGCCGTCAGATGTTATCTTGGGTGAGGTCATGTGGCTGCCACTTTGAATCGGGGTCAAAGCCCTCAGAAACGCTCCTCAATGGCTTTCTAGAGACATAAAAGTTGGCCTTTCGAGATCTTGCCCTGGTTCGGGGCTGCCATCTGTTTCTGCCCACATTTTAACTTCTGCTCTGCCCGTCATTGCAGGTAATGGGACTTCTGACCAACCACGGTGGGGTACCGCACCAGCCTCAGACCGACTATGCTCTCTCCCCTCTCACTGGGGGCCTGGAACCCACGACCACGGTGTCAGCCAGCTGCAGTCAGAGACTGGAACATATGAAGAATGTGGACAGTCTGCCCACATCTCAGCCCTATTGTCCCCCCACCTATAGCACCGCAGGCTACAGTATGGACCCTGTCACAGGCTACCAGTATGGGCAGTATGGACAAAGTAAGCCTTGGACGTTCTAGGGGGTAGTTCCTCCTGGAAGGGAGAGAGATCACCTCTTGTTTGAGAATGGGGAACTGGAGGCATGTTTAAGCCTTTCAACCCGGTATCATATTTTTGTGGCAAATCCAGCTGATTGCTACAGCACAGGTTCCCTTGGGTAATTATTTGCTTAACTGATGTCAATAACATCTTGCAATTATTAATTGCTGGGACGGAAAACCGGATTGTCAGTAGGTAAAACACGGAGGTTGGCCAAAATGAAATAACCTCTAGCATTAGAAACACATGTTCTTAATGAGGTCAGCGCCAGGATCATATGGGGATAAGCCCGGGACACAGAGTTGTGTCAAACTTGTCTCAGGAATAAAAATATTAATCTCGATCCTTTGATACCGTGGTATTAAATATGACATTGTCAGCCTGTAGCTGATCTTGCCCCTAACTGTGAATTGTCCCAGCCTGACCTAAAAAGCTGCATGTGTTTCCTTACAGGTGCCTTTCATTATCTCAAGCCAGATATTGCATAAGTGAACTGTCCACTTGGAGCCCTGTTTCCGGCCTCCACAGACTAGACATGAAGAATCTCCTCAGAAACAAAACAATAAAAAAAAAAATTAAAAACAAACAAAAAATAAATGAAAAAAAATCAGCTTTTGGGGGAGGTGGAGACAAAAGAGATTGATTTTCTTTCTCCAGTAGTTGCTTTCAGATTCTTTGAGCATATTGAACAAAAAGCAAGGGAGACAGGGAAGACCCAGAGTTATAAAATGCACCATTTTAAGACAGTGATGTAACTGGCTACATATCAAAATGTCCCCAAATCTTTGTTGCTGGTCAAAGAAACTAAAACATTCCGTGTGTGTGTGTGTGTGTGTGTGTGTGTGTGTGTG
>LR749842.1:1116132-1357597 GCA_902729485.2 Mus minutoides
TGACACACTGGAAACTGATATGAAAATCAACACCACCATTTTATAGGGCACTAGACTAGATGTGAAGGATCTCCCCAATAAATTATTACCATACCTTCATTCGTAACCTAGTTATCAACCCATGTCCCTGACATGTCTTGTAAAAAGATGTTGGATAATGAGAAAAAGCGTGTTATCTGCTGTGGGGATAGATGGATGTCATTTACTTCCCAAGTCACATTGATTTGGAGGCCCGTTGGTGGGGGGGAAGGGCATGATGTAGAGGAAGTGACACCCATCACATATCTGCTTCTCAGCGTGCAATACTGTGTACCTCACAGATGCTTTGGCGATGGCCAAGGCGATAGAAATGAAATCAGAAGTATATTTTTGCAGGTGTTTTTATTTTTGCAGCCCATAACTCATCGTAGGAGAGTGCAGCGATGTTTGCTCGTTGCCAAACAATTCACCTCCTGCTTGCTCCTTTTGTTCAGAGACCATGTCTGAGAATCAAGCTCTCGATAGCGATGGCGTTTACATTCGTCTCTTTTCTACAAAAAGGCAGGGCTAGAGCAGCAATGTCCACACGGCTCTCATGTACTTTTAAATTATACAATGATACCCAATATTAAAGGATGATAGGGAACAGGTTTACATACATTCATGTGGTGACATTTAGGATGTCAATAAATCTGTATTTTGAAATGTTAAGAGGAAGATGAAGGTGGGCAGTGCTGTTATTTATTTCTTTCTATTCTTGGAACCATGAATGAGGTAGGCACAAATACATTCCCTTTAGATTTAAGAACAATGAGGTAGTGTGTTAGCAGGACTAGACATAGAACTGAGCTATTTTATACGTTGGGCAAGGGTGGTGGAACAGGAGACATAGTATCTTTGTGTTGCAGCCTCAACCAACAATGATGTGTTGTAAAAATGTCTTTCATGTAAAAAGTGCAGTAAATATTTACTATTTATAATGAATAAACAGTTAATGAAAATGTGCCCAAAATTGCTTTTTTTTTTTTTGGCTGGGGGTGGGGCTGAGATGGAATGCAGAGTGAATGAGAAAGCTGGGTGCTATGGACCCATCCTCCTGCTGGCCCCTGGTACATGAGACTGTGACGTGGACAAGAGTTACATATAAACACAAGGCGCTGGCTTAAACACACTCTGCAGGACTGAGTTTACCATGTCAGGGATGTGGAATCTAGAAGTGTGCCCTCTCTCTCCATCTACCCTCTTTGGTTTCTTTGGCTCTCTCAGAGATGTCAATTCCTTTCAGCCTTGTTTATAAACATGCACCCCAGTATACCAGGATCCAACTTCATCTCCCAAATTTCTCCACATTGAAAATTTTATTTTAAAGACTTTTGTTTTAGCAACTCATTTCAGCCTTGGAAGGAAATAGCACTGTCTACTTCTGTCAGAGTTTCCCTTTCCTTCTTTTCTTCCCTCATTCCTTCCCACACTTATTTCATGAGAGTCTAGATGTGCCAGGCATAACACTAGACACTGGCATTGTGACGGCACAACGTGATGAGTCAGGGGCCTGAACTTGCTGTTTCAATACATTTGGACTATTACATATTACGAGGCAATTAATCACAACATCTACTAAACCCTTGTATTCACGTACTCCTCTCAATGTCTCATGTGATGTCATTTCAACTGTGCGACAGTCATATGTGGCAAGAAATTGCTGTATTGGGTAACATTGATGTGGAACATTCTAGAACGTTGTGGTAGGCAATTCTGTTGGTCAGTTGATCTAAAACACATAGGATTTTAACTATCCCAAAGAAATGATATACAGTAGGTAAAAGTTGCCAAATTTTAAAAATGCCTATACCATTTTTAGCTTTCACTTGTCCTTCTGATCCACCAAGTTGCTCTTTTTCTGACAATTATCTTTTTTTCTTTAAATAATACAGTTGTAGAAAAGGAAGGTGATTGTCACCAAACACTTGAATTTTGTCAATTCTCACAGGAATCCTGTGAGATGGGTGACTTTTCTTCTCTTTTACAGCCAAGTGGACCCAGGTTGTTAGGTTAGGCTGGGCTCATACCACACGCAGGAGCAGCAGAAGCAAAGTTCAATTTCTACCAAACATTGGACTAGAGGCCGCATAATTTTACTTCTCCCAAAAGCTACTTCAGATACTCATTGCATTATGTCAACCGAGTCTTGTGCCAAACCCAAGTTGAAAACAGGCATTTTTAAAAAGTAATTCATTCTCGGTGCATGAGAGATGTGCTGCCAGGACTCGGATTTCACAACAGAAGCTGGTCCTCCCAGGGCCCTCTCCTGCCTGCCTGCCTCCTGACCCCAGGACCTGCCATGTGGGGCCCAGCTCTCCTTCTGATATATGTCTTTATGCCCTTCTCTTATTTCTGGATGTCTTCGAAAACTATTGCTCTGTTGGCAGTTCTCATGTTCAAAGTCTCCATAGATCTTTCTTGCTCTGATTTTTCTTTTCGTCTAATCAATCTCCAAGAAAACGAACGCCTGACCTCCCCTGGGCTGGAGTCCTGGCTCTCATCTTTTGGAACAAGCCACACTGAGGACTCTGAACCCTTGACATTTAACTAAGCTTGATCCTGTTTATATGTGAAGTTCCCTCCTTGATCATATCACCATTCATGTGCATTTTAAAAGGTTAAAAGTAAAAAGTACAACCAGAATTAAAGATTGTCAGATTGTGGCCATCCTATGGTCAGCTTGAAGAGTCATTCCTATGCAGTTGTACTAGGAATAGATATTATATTTCACAAATATTTTATTCCTGTAACTCAGTCTGGTGGTGTATTTACACAGACACACAGACACACAGACACACAGACACACAAACACAAAGACACACAGACACACACAGACACAGACAGGCAGGCAGACAGATGCAGACAGACAGATACAGATAGACAGACACACACATACACAAATATTCAAGCACAGGTGAAAGGGATGTTTAAATGGACAAAGTTTCTTGCTCATGGTTGTGAGTTTAGAAATGGAGGAGGGAATGGGTAAATGCATGATCTGTGGATAATGGATGGAAGAATCTGTTCTCACACTGTATCAGTTTGAGTTAAAATTAGCACACAGGACCAGAGCCAGGGTCTCTATAGAGGTAAACTTAAGCTGGGGATAAAGAATTGGGTCTTAGTTATTGTTAGCGAACATTTTTTGGTGTTCAAGAATTCATAGCTAAACAGAGCTAGTATCAAACAAGAAAGCACCAGTGTCAAGAGGCAGGATGTATGACAGACCTGGAGGTTAGCTTTGGATGAGATGTATGAAGGAGATGGAAGAGCGTGTGTCAGGCCTCACTAGAACAGCTGTAATCTAAGCCACATTTACCTTTTCCAGAGTCTTCTCAGTATTGCTGAGCTCATCCCAGGAGCTTAGAACCAAGTCTCTCCCATAATAGGCATCATGGACCCACCTGTGGGATGAATGAATGAAGAACTAATGAAGAGCGACTCTTCTTTTCTAGACAAGGGGAAATTTGATTCATGCATGACCAAAGGCTGAGGTTGGATTGGTACAAACACCAAGGGAAGCAGTGGGAGACAAGGGGTCTAATAAGCCAGTATGTCCCCTATTATAGTGTTTCTGATGGACATTGGGTGTTCAACAGGAAATTTGTTGAGTTTAACACACACACACACACACACACACACACACACACACACACACACACACACGGGAGTGGGAGGATTGGTTTTAGGTCCGTCTTTAACCACAATGGAACCTTGAAGCTTCATCCACATCACCAAGTACCTTGTCACACTTTGAATGAAATATGGGGACACACAAGTCTAACCTTCCCCATTGGCTCCTTGCCTTCCATTTCTCCTCTTAAGTCAGAGAGCAGGGTGTGGTGATTCAGATGGCCCAGTGATGGTGTGTGAGATGTGTGGTACAGTTGGATGGTCAAGGGAGTTGTTTTCACACCATGGCCTCTTCAGCAAAAGGCTGTCAAAGCTTATTCAGTAGATACCAGTCCTGCTTGGCTTTTTCCCCAAGAAATGTAGGGACATTTTGTTTTCCAGGTTCTTGTGACCTTGTGGCATTCTGGAGAGCTCTTGGAACACTATTGTCCTGTTCATCTGGCTTCCCCATTCCATATAGGTCAGGATTCATACAATACCTGAGCCTCAGGAAGGATTCCCGTTCGTGATGGATCATTTTATTATTTGAATGTTGCAGGAGACAGGCTGTGATTTCTTTCTTTCCATTACTTATGAACACATTGCATATTTACTGAGCTCCAAGTTCATGCTGGGAGGTGGGGCTTCAATACAAACAAGACAGTTCCTACTTTCCGAAGACTACAGGATAGAATGCGCACAGTCAGTAGGGAGGGTTCAGACGCCAAGTAAGGTGTAAGCAGTGCCTTATATAGGACCCAAGGAGAAGTTCAAGCTCCAGTAAACACTGGAATGCTTCTCAGAGAAACCGTTATGGAGGCTGGATGTCTAAGGGTAAATCAGAAATGACTTGGGCAGATATAGTGGCGAAGGGCAGGTTCTGTATTTATTTCAGGTTGGCTTCTGCATTTCCAGACAAAAGAAGTCAGGGAGATCAGACTGGGGCTGAGCCTTCCACATGGGCTAGTAAGGAGCGTTTACAGACAGACTGCTATGAAAAGCCATAGTGACTTGGACTCCGAGGATCTCAGATGAGGTAAAGTCTTTTCTAAAGACTTTATTGAATGCTTTGATCTTGAGGGCAGTCGTTAAAACATAAGGAAGGGACATATATGTGATGTGATGATCACCTTCTTAAGCTGACCCCAAAAGCTATGGGAGATGTGATACTGGCTCACTGTGGGCCAACTGCACTTACATGGAAGAAGGTCTCTGCTGGAGGTCTCCAAGCTACACCATGTTAGCCCTGTCACAGGCTTGCAACACTGCAATGTCCTTCCGCACCTATGCTTAATGTTCCAGGGTGGCCAGTTACCCAGTTGTGAAGACTTGCCTGTCAATCTTTATACTTAACCTTGCTGACTTAAAGAAAAGTTTGTCTATTTTCTTTTTTTTTTTTTTTGAGGTCTGACTTTACATTTTTCTTTGGGACAAGTTACAAAAGTCCTCATGGCATGCATATGTGAACGATCTCTAGGTTGTAAGAAGGGAAGGGAAAACCAAGGGCTCGGAGTTGTACATATAGATGACGAAGACGCAGTTTTGGATATCAAAGGCTTTCCTTCTTTCTTAGGTGTTTTATAGGGCAGATTATATTCACTTTGAAGATGTCAATCCCCTTCTTAGGGGCTCAGAAGACTAGACTGCTCTCGGGGCCTAACCCATTTCTAGAAACACAGGTGTAAGCTGAGTGCCGCTGCGAACTATGACTTTAATCAGAGTCCAAAAAAAAAAAAAAAAAAAACCCAAAAACCCCCCAAACCAACAAAAACTTGAATTGGGCATCTCGATAAACAGAGATCATTTATAAATTTGAAGGGGTACAGGGTAGAGGGTTGTGTAGCAACCTGGCCACCATAGGAAAGTGACTGTATGTAGGGAGGGTGAACAAGGGAGGGAAAGGGGGCGGGCGAGAAGGGTAGGAGAGTCATCTCTAATGGGGCATGCAGACATCTCAAGGAAACCGCAAGAAGAGGGATCTAGGGGCTAAAGAGAAGGCTTAGCAGTCAAAGACACTGGCTGTTCTTTCAGAGGTCCTGGGTTCAATTCCCAGCACCCACATGGCAGTGGCTCATGACTGTCTATAACTGTAGCCCTGTGAGATCTGATGCCCACTTCTCGTGTATAGGCCACTTCTCATGTGCAGACAAAACATCCATATACATAAAATAAATGAAACGTTAAGAGATGTTCACAACATTAAAAAGAGGAAGAGGAGGAGGAGGAGGAGAAAGAAGTCTAGGGGCAAGAGATTCCCAGTCATAGCTTCTGCCCTCCTACCCTCTTTTGCTAGGGTCCTCACTGGCTGAATCTGGTTAGAACTGGAAGGCAGAGGAATCAGTTTCAGCCTACAGCAATATCCTACACAGAGAAGATGACAGGGAAGGGAGGGTCTGGTTTCAGACGGAAGTCTCCTTTGCAATCTGAATGTGTTTCTTCCCCTCTCTCCAAATCCTTTCCTTTTCAAGTGTATCATGGCAGTTGTCAGATTGTCCGACTTGTTTCTTCAATGGAATAAAATCATTGCTGTTTCCACTTGGCTCTTGTGCAGCACAGGCAAAATTCTTTAGAAAGTATTATTTATTTGTTCTTTTGAATTGGCATACAAAATATTAAGTACAGTTTCATTACAGGATTTTTGAACATCATCTGCTTTTGGATGGCCTTTCTTCCCCATCTCCCTGTACCCTCACACCCTTCCACCATGTGGACTCTGTTCCACTTTCATATTCTTAGTACATGTTTTATATTACCATTCCCCCTTTCTCAATAACTCTCTGTTTTCTCATGGTCCCATTTCTATTTTCATGACCTATACAACCACACTCGCACCCACAAACATATAAACATTAAAAGGCAGGATGTGCCTATGTGAGAGGACACCAGACACACCACTGTATACCTTCAGCATAGTAGATGCATTTGTTTTCAGTTGCGATCCATTTAAACATTGAGTTCTATAACTGTGTGCTTTCCTCTTTAAGGCTTTCTGATAGAGTGATATAAATTGAAACAGCACAAAAGGCATTTATTTAGGAATTTGGTTAATTCACTACATCTGTTTTAGGTTCCAGATGTTGGAGAGGGAAAAAAATAGATCATAATTCCTATATTCAAGCAGCTCTGATGTATGGGTGAATTTATAATATAATTTGTAAAAGCATTTGATGAAAGCTAAATTTTCGTTTACTTTTGTACTAAAAATGAAGAAAGGACTCACTAAAAAAGAATTACGGTGAAACACGATTATATAGAAAATATGGAGGCTGCTTAATAAAATCAGGTTTGCAGCAATCACAAAAGCAATTGCTAATAAATGAAGTTACATAATAATTATATTTCAGAGGACTCTGTATCTGTTCATAAGGACTTTCAGACATTTCTATTTACTAAAACGTCACTAATTGGTATCTTAAATTACTTCATATTTGATAATAATAAGACATCTTTCTTGCTAAAATCTCTGTCAACTTGATTGTATTCCAATTATAAGAAAATCATGACCATACATAAGCACTGCAGTTCTTGTGTTGAATCCAGGAGGAGGAAGAACGAAACAGGACCTGCTGTGTGTTCAGGGCCAGCCTGGCCTACTAGAGTCCCATGATGTGACTGACTACTTAGTGAAATCCTATCTCAGAAATGCCAAAACTAAACCTAGAACTGAAAAATAAACAAAGACAGTCCTCTTACTCTGGAGAAAGCTTAACTGTTATTCTACTGGTGTTAGGGACGCTGAACTCTTATTTTTCCCCTTCATTATTTAACAAAGAATACTTAGGAGCTTGTAGGAGTATGTGTGTGCATTGTATGTGAGTGTATGTGTACATGTTTGTGCGTGTGCGTGCTCGTGTTATACACGTGTACCTGCACATGTGTGCAGAAGCCAGAGATTAATGACTTGCTCAGTAATTAATTAATCTCTACTTTCTTCTTTGAGACATGTTTCTCACTGAATCTGGAGCTGACTGCTTGGCTGGAATGAGTGGCCAGATAGCTCCAGAGATCTACTTGTCTCTGCCTCCCCAGACATACACCACCTCACTTCTATTTTTAGTGGGTGCTGGGGAGTTGAACCTGGGTCTTTCTGCTTGCACAGTGAGTGAGTGCTTATATGCACTGATAACATTTCCCTAATTCACATTTCAAATGTCTTTTTTTTTTCCTTAGAGAAAAAAACGTAGAAAGAAGCAAGTCTGCTGCTTCTGCCACCTCCTGCATTACAGTATCTCTGGCATCTACTTTAAGGTTTTAATAGTTTTGGTGGCTCTCATGATTTAGGCTTTGTTTGTTTGTTTGTTTGTTTGTTTTCGGTTTTACGAGACAGGGTTTCTCTGTGTAGCCCTGGTTGTCCTGGAGAAGGAAGGAGTCCAGAAAACACAGGGATTTCCTAGTCAGAGGGCACACAGCACGCATGGTGGCTGGATTTGAGATACAGTTTTGCTTGTTTGAGATACTGAACTTAGGACCTTGTTTCTGGTCTATTTGAGGCTGGCCAGGCTGTGTTAATGTCAGGTCTCCCCAGAGGCCATAGTCTGGAACTTGCATTTGATTTTATATGAGATGGGAAATTGACCAAAGGCTTCCAAGTAGAGGAGAGACATCTGTCTTCCATCCTTCGTGGACGATAGCACTGGCCAGAGGCAGGATTGGAAATGCCAAGCAGTTGGCACTAGGAAACTTGACCTTAGTCTTGGAACCAGCCAGGCGCAGGTTTAGATTCTAATTTGTCTGTTGCTAATTGATATATTCTGTTAGCCAGTGGCATCTCTGAGCTGCCACTCAGAAGTAGAAATTGAGAGAGTAACTCCATCCCTGAGGATGGAAAGATAAATTGGGATCATTTGCTGTGTTTCAAAAGAGGTCTAGAACATGTAGTGAGGCTCCAACACAGGTTGATTCTCTTTCCTTACTCATTGGGTAGAGACAAAAGGCATGATACCATACTTCTTAATGAGGGAGAGTCTAAGACGGAGAGGCCAATGTGCTGGTGACAGTAAGAGAGAAAAGACCTTTGGGCCTTCACTCAAAAAATCGCAGAAACTCATGTTCTGATTTTCTTCCCTTCACTACAGTGACATCTATTTTGAAAAGTATTTATTTTCACTGTATATGTATGTTCTCTTTGTCTGTCTGTCTGTGTATATACATGCAAGAACCCACAGAGGCCAGAATTGTAATATCTGACATTACCTACTTGTTAGGCATGTTGAAAGAAAAATGAAGTCCTATTTGTGAAATGTTTTATAACAGGAATGTAAATATTGGGATCCTCCCTTGAAGTGGTCACCCACCCAAAGTCTCAAGCCCTTTGCCCTATTAGGGTAGGGGGAAAGCTGTATTTACCAAAAGAACCTACACAGCTTACGAAGTGCTGTCTTACAGTGAAATGCACTGTGGGAAAATGTTGAGTATGGCAAATCTTTATCCATTTGCATAGGTTCTGTTTTCTCCTTGTAGTGGTACAGAGTTCAAAGTGGGTTTCCAAAGATGCTCAGACACTGAAGGACTTAGCTGGGAGTTGGCAATAGCATCCACTGTCCAAATGACTGATATCATCCCACAGGAAATCAACATCAGGACATCAATGTGTTTCAGTCTTCGGAAATACAGTGTATATTATCCAGTTTCTCAGTCTGCGTCACAAAATAGGAAAGTCGTTCAGAAAGGACACAGCCCACTTGACCTTTGCCAAATGATTTAATAAAGTGAGAGCTTCATGCGGAAATATGAAAGAGCCATTGCTGGTAAAAACAGACTCGTGGCTGGCCTCTTTCAGATCCTCCGTCCTTTGCATGTGTTTCGCAGACTTATTAACTCTTTAATGTTTTCATAATGGGTGGCATTTGGCCCTGGGGGCCATCTTGACAGCTCTGGAGTTGGCCTCCATTAGAATGGAGATTCTAAATTTCCCAGTTTTCACTGCCTTTCGGCACTCATCTTGATATCTTTGTCTGTATAATTAGGCAAACATGTTTCCAATTGCTTTTATGTGTGTACACATTCCACCCCTTTTACTGCTATCTTGATGGATGTTTTATGGGATAACTTTTCAATTGGGGGGCCTCGTCTCCGTACAGAGGTGCCAACTTTTGCTTCTGCATCCACTTAGACCTCTATCGTTTCCATCTGCAGGTGTAACTGAATCTGAGTCTCTGCTTTCTGGAGGAAGCCCGGGCCTCCTGGGTTTTCTGACCGAGCACTCGATTATCCTACCATTCCGCTCACGGTTGCTTATTCTTTTTTGGTGTTGTTCTGATTTTAGAGTGAAATGTAGATCTTCTTGCAAGAATTTGGAAACTACAGAAAAGTTTAAAGGAACTTCTTGGTGGTTTTAGAGCTACCCAGAAAGTTGCAGCCATTGGCTGCTATGATTTCTTCCCAGAGACCCCTCTGGCCCTCCAGGCCCATTGTGCGTCTGGCTTCTCTCAGTGATACCAGGAGGCTTTGATTGATGGGAATGCTCTAACCTTATCTCTTATCTTCTTACTAATTTATTTGCTTATGTGAGAGAACGCTCTTATTTGACATACTTTAAAAGGTATTTTCAGTGTGTGTGTGTTTGTTGGAACCTCTATCTGTCTATTTATCTATCTATCTATCTATCTATCTATCTATCTATCTATCTATCTATCTATCTATCTATCTACCCACCCCCTCTATCTATCATCTATCTATCTATCTATCTATCTATCTATCTATCTATCTATCTATCTATCTATCTATCTATCTACCCACCCCCTCTATCTATCATCTATCTATCTATCTATCTATCTATCTATCTATCTATCTATCTATCTATCTATCTATCTATGTACAAGAGCCCAAGAGCTCACAGAGGCCAGAAGAGAATATTATATCCCCCAGAACTGGAGTTACAGGAGATTTATGAGCTGCTTTGTGGGTACTGAGATATGAACCTGGTTCTTCCACAAGAACAGTAAGTGATCTTAGCCACTGAGTCATTCTTTCTAGCTCCTTGTCTGTCATATTCAATGGTGTTTCATCTATGTTAATAATGGCAAAGGATATATTAGATGCCCAGTTAATACTCATTTAATGAATAAATAAGTTCATTATTTTAAATCACATTAATGTTTAGAAATGACAACATTTTAGTGTTATTTTTGTATTTTATTTCTCCTTATTCACCGAATTCCTTTTTTTAAAAAAAATTTTTCGAGACAGAGTTTCTCTGTATAGCCTTGGCTGTCCTGGAACTCACTCTGTAGACTAGGCTGGCTTGAACTCAGAAATCCACCTGCCTCTGCCTCCCAAGTGCTGGGATTAAAGGCATGCGCCACCACTGCTCTGCTACCGAATTGCTTTTTTATGGTCCATCAGCCAAGATGTCTGGAGAATACCGTCACAACAGATGACCGAGCATCATAGTAGTGTCAGACATCAAAGGATCCTTTGCCACAGTCTCTGCATTTGTCACCAGGACAGCTTTGCTCCATAGAGTGACTCAGAACCCTGGCTGGTGAAGGTTTTTGTTAATATCTATGTTTCAGTGTGACTGGGGTAGGAGAGGGGATGTAGTGAGTTGGGTACTCGTTCTTCCAACTTTAGCCCAGACATGCTACATATACCAAAGCAAGCTTTACAGGCTAAATGGGGGAAATGTGCATTCCTAGCACACAGTGGGGAGAATCTGGAATTACATGAACGGTAGCACCGGTGACTACCACACAGCTTAAACGCACATTTTGGGGAGTATGAAAGGCAATTTTATTTTATAGCATTGACCTCCTGTTTTATCTGTCCACATGGAGTCTTATACCAGGCTCTGCTCAACAGGTTCTCTCCATATTCAGTCAGACGTAGTGTGTATGTAGTAGCTATACTTGTATGCACCACCCCCTTTTGCTACTCAGATAGAACACTGAGCAAATACTACTCTGTCTGGTTTTGGTTGTTGGATTGTTTTGTTTCTGCATAGCTCACTTGGGAGAACTTTCTGTATTGTATTCTATAGTTCTTTCACATTAGCGTTTACTTCAAAATTTATTATAATTCTCATGGCCATCTGATTTCTGAGAGAGAAGCAGGGTGCTGGCAATCTCTTCCTCTGATGAACAAGGCAGACAGCGCACTTCGATGAAGCTGTTGTGGTACAGTGTAACGAGAACCAGCTTGTGTTGGCTTCAGAAAGATCTGCTTTGTAATCCAAAATCCCACTGATTAGCTGAATGGGCAACTCATTAAACCTCATGAACCTTGGCTTTTCTCAGTGATAAAGTGAAACTATTAATTCATTTGACTGGGAGTATTTTGCTTACAACCTAATGGCTGTTTGATAAATTTGCTGTGTGAGTGTTTCAAGGGATTGAATATAAGGCTTGCCACATGAAGCTTGTTATGAAAGAAAACAATAGTTAGCAAGTATGCAAATCTATGGAAGCACATCTTGTATTTTCATCTTTTTAAGATTTAGCTTTTAATTAGGTGTATTTGTGTGTATTTGTACGTGGGCATGCACACATGAGTGCAGTGCATTCAGAGTTCAAAAGAAGCCTCTGATGCCCTGCAGCTCGAGTTACAGGTGATTGAGGCTGTCTGTTGTGACTGCTGAGAACAGAACTCAGGTCCTCTGCAGGAGCAGTGTCCGCTCTAACCACTGGGCCATTGCTCCAGCTTCCTTCATTCTCATTTCTGATCTCACTTAACTTGAATTTTATAGAAGAAAATTGTCCTTTATTAATTTCATGATCTTAAATTAGTAATTCATAAGAATATGAGTAGAGAGGTGTGGATATAAAAGTACAAAATTATCCTACCTTGAGGCCCCTTGGGCGGGCGGGCGCGTGTGCGCATGCAGAAACACACACACACACACACACACACACACACACACACACACACACATACACACACACACCATACCTTTAGACGAAATGGTGTAAATCTCTAGGAGTGGTACTAGTTTATTGCTTATGATTTGGAATACTATCATTTCCACTTCTTAATCCCCAACTGGAAAGTACCCACTGGAAAGTCAAATGGGATGGACATAAGGAAATATTAAGTATTATTTGCTAGTACTTGTATTCATCATGATTTTGCTGTCATTTGCACCTACACTATGGTAATTAATTTTATTTCTATAGATTCTGCCAAGAGTATGCATAAGATTCCTTTCCATGTTTCTTGCCTGCCCTATCCTATATTTTCATTCTATCCCATCCCACTAATTTTTCATTAAAAGAATTTTGGTCATGATCTTTGTATTAATTTTATGACCCATTGACTTGGCAAAGATACTTGGTTTGAAGAATATGGCCCTAATGTTTTTCTTTTTGTTCTGACCTCTACCTATGACAATCCTGGCGTTGCTCACGTTTGTATATTTACCAGAGTGACATGCTGTGCTTCTGTTTATACCTCATCAACCAGAGCAAGCTGCCTAGTCCCTGAACCATGGGGCCCTGGACTCAGGCTGGACCAGAGCAAGCTGCCTAGTCCTTGAACCATGGGGCCCTGGACTCAGGCTGGACCAGAGCAAGCTACCTAGTCCCTGTACCATGGGGCCCTGGACTCAGGCTGGAGTCAATAAAGCAGTTTAAACTTAACGCATCTCAAATGGAAGTCTTTTTTCTCTCTTTGTGAGAATTTGTTTCTAAGTGGATTAGTCCCCATCTGAGCAAAAATTACTATCAAGTGTTTAGTTGAACAGCTATGGGACTCTTCTGTCACATTCTCCGTACAAAATAGCATTGCATTCTACTGACTTTGCATTCAAATGTGTATCTGGAGCCTAAAAACCTCTTGTCACTTCTTGTGCTGACATTCTTTTTGAGCCAGAACTCAATCTTTCTTAGATTTCTTCTTAGTGTTTCCTGAAAGAAATTGGCTTCTACTCCCCCACCCACTACCCCTCCCCCCTGCCTAGTCTGCACACAGCAGCCAGAGAGTAGTCCTTTTAAATGTATCATAAGTCATGGCTTTAGTTGATTTGTATGAGTTTCTCATCCAAACTGTCGTTTGTGATCTGTATGTGTGTGCTGAGTGGTGGATGCATGCATACCGAGGTACACGCTGCTCTGTATGCAACAGTTTTCTTCCTCTAAGTTTTGGGATCTGCAAATGCTATGTGGTCTCATTTGGCCCTCTGTCTTTTCTTCTAATCTTCTCTAACCACACTGGCTTCTTCACTGTTTCTTAGTGTTCTAAGCACTTTCATCTCCATCAGGGTCTATGCATCCTTTGTGTCATTGAGAATTGAACCTATGGCCCCATACACGGTAGCCCTGTGTTCTACCCCTGAGCTATCTTCCTAGGCCTGCAGCCTTTATACTCCTTCCACATTAGTCCCTCCTAAAGCATTATCTCCCCAGATAGTTTGCAACTTTGTTTTTCTTGGTTGACATGAAACTCTTCACTCCCTCCATGCTTTTTGTCATCTTCAAAGACCCCATGGGTTGGTTCAAAATAGTAAACTCTTGAACAAAAGAAGGCTAAAAATAAGAATGGGGAAAACATATACATTGCATCCTTTCGGTTCTTTTATTGCACATAGAATATCCATTCTAGTTTACTGTCACCAAACCCAGAAGAGAAAACAAAACAAAACAAAAAACCGGAACATTTCTGTCTAGTCCCCCAAAGTTGAGAATATCTGTCCATTGCATTTCTTATGCACAGATAAGCACACCCAACATGTCCTTCTTCTTAGTATTCTACTTACCAAGGCATGGTATATATCTGACACATAACATTGCAAGCAAGGATTGGCTTGCCATTTCCTTGTGCCATTTCTGGCTGGATATGAATAGATTGTAGTCAACTCTAGGATGTTGCGTGTTGGTGCCTCCATATCCCCTGGAAGTGGACTTGCTGTGGAACGCAGCTTGATTTTCAGTGGGCTTTATGCTCACTGCCTTAAGCTATCTTCTTTCTCCCTTCAGCATTTGTCCACACTGACTCCCGCCCCCAGCTATTGCATGGAGGGCATACAGGATGGGCACGGCAGGAGGTAAAGTAACTGTTTATAGAGGCACTTGCAGGAGCAGATAGCTTGCCCCCTTGGACTGCTGACAGAGGGGAACAATTAATACAAAATTCTTATGCTTTTTCTGGATGGTGTGCTCTGCTATAATCCTTTTAAGAGAACTTTGAATAAAAATAAAAGCGCCTGTGAGTCAGTACCAAGTTTTGCATCTTTTATAACTGAAGGAGCAAATGAGAGCCTGTTAAATGCTTCTCAACGTTAAAATGCATGCACCCCTGAAAGCTAAGCAGAGATCAGGGTTGGACCTTCTTAAAGGTAGAATCAGGTGAGCAATAAAAAAAAATCTAATTCCAGAAGATAATTTAACATTCATATCTACCCTTCTCAACTTTTATTAGCTTCAGAACATCACAGTAGTTTTAAATTTTTTCTTAGTATCCTTTCTCTTCCATAAATTCTATTTTACTGCTTTTTCTTTTGAGATCGGCGAAGTTACAGGATTTTATCATTTTTTTCAAGCAGTAGATACTTGGTAGACAAAAAGTCTACTGTGAAAAAGAAAACAGGAAGACTAAGTTGTAGATAGACTGGAGCAAAACAGAGAACGAAGTCAGACCCCAGAGGAAAATATATGGATGAGGGAAAACCCATAAAGTAAAAAATACAAAAATGGGGACTCTCACTTAGTAGTGAGACATTGGCTAGCATGCATGCAGCTCTGATTCTACCCCACACTTCCCATACCTGCAAATTAAAAAAAATGGAGAAAGAAATGAATGACTTTGAATGACCTAAACAACACACACACACACACACACACACACACACACTCACACACACATACACACACACACCATACACACCATACACACCACACATACCACATACAGCACATACAAACACACCACACAAAACACTGCACACACAGCACACCACACAAACTACACACACTATACATACCACACACACCATACCACATACCACACAAACATACACACACCATACATACACCACACACACTACACCACACACACATCATACCATACATATACCACACACATTGCACACACACCATACCACACACACATCACATTATACATATACTTTACACAATACATATACACCATACCACACACACCATACTATACATACCATACACACCACACACACCATGTACACACACATACACACACATACAACCACACCATACACACATCACATACACACCATACCACACACACACTACATACACCACATCACAGATGCCATACACACATACCACACACATCACACACACACACACACACACACACACACACACACACACACTTAACAGATTCTATCTTCCATTCAAAGATGTGCCAAATTAATTTCACCAGGTTGGTTAATAAATATAAGACAAATGGCTTGTGCATCTTGAAGAGCATTGTAGTTTAATGCCTCACATCCAAAAGTGTAAGAAAAGCCCAAAGGTCCTGGTATCTAAAAGCCACCATTAAGTGACTAAGTCTCCACTGTCTGGTTTTATCTTATTATCAGAGATCTATCCTCAGAACCCAGGGCACTGATCACATGAATTCAATAAGGAAGGGTGGCTTTCAGGACTTCATTAGTCCTCGATACATTCTCTTAGACTGGCTTTGTTTTGTTTTGTTTTGTTTTGTTTTGTTTTGTTTTGTTTTGTTTTGTTTTCCCTCCCTGAGAAACTGAAGAACTGGCTTGCTTCGAGAAGGCAGAGTTGCTGCCTACAGCAGGAGACTCCCAGTGCTATTGTTTCTATCTGATCTTGCTCAAATTCATCAGGGAAAATTAACCTTGGCAGTTTAGTCAGTGACTAAATCTTGATATTTTTCTGGCTTAATTCATAACATAACTGTAAGCTATTGCCCTGTGTTTATATTTCCCATCCATTTCTCACATTTCCAAAGCATGCCGATATGTGATCCGGGCAGTTTAGCTACCATAATTGGCATTTTTCTTGGGCCGAAAGGAAACAACCCCCTCATCCGCCATACTCTTTTAATTTCTGAAAAACAACAAGTAACATGGTTAATCCCCCTTTTTGATCTTTTTTCCTTTTGAATTTTCCTTATATTCTTTCCCTCTTTTAATCTTTTACTCTCTTTTTAATCTTACCATTCTGCCCCACCCCGTTTATTTGACTTCTTATTATGTATTGCTTTAAAAGAACTGGTCCAGTCTATGGAAGTCAGTCTTTAGAGTCTGTTCAAAGACCCATTATCCACATTTAGAGGCCTTGCTATTTCCTTAAAAGAAATTTCATTGTGGCCCTTGCGAACCTCCTTTCACAGTATTAATAGAAATGCAAATCTTGTTGACAAAATAGCGTTTAATTAAATTGTTTCTCACAATAAGTTTTTAAACAGAATTTTCATTTTCTGCATGCACGAGTAAGGGAGGAGTTGTCTTAAACTCTGTAAAGCTGACTATGCATTTACTGATTCAAGTAGCTTTTCATTCAGAAGTGTCAACACACACACTTTTCTTTAGTTGTCGCCAGACTTTGTTATGGGAAGAGTGGTGGCCCACCAGCCTCCTTTCAGATGCTTGCATCTTTTAACAGCCGATCTTTACATTTTTCTGATATGATTTAGAGATTTGCATCATAGGGCTGTTGTACAATTTGGTATACTTTCAGCTCCAGTAGCTAGTGGTCTAGGATGACTGTAGACTCCAGGAAGCTATACGTGATAACGTATGTTCAGGCTTCCCCCATAACTTGAAAGACTTCTTTAAGGTGAGTTGCCCATTTCTTTTATAAGACACATTTTCAAAACATATCCTACAATGTTTGGCTGCTGGTTTAATATTACACCTTTCTCTTTCATCTTTCTTTTTACTACAAACCCTTAATGACAAACGCAGGCGGCTCAGTGATACCGTTTACCTTCCTCTAGCACGTGTATTAGTCATCAGACAATCAGTTCAAGGGTCAGGCTTAGGGAAACAGTTCCAAGTGAAGGACAAGCGGGTCACAGAGGTGCGCTCCACTTCAAAGGCGGCGGAGGCCGTGCTCGCCTGGAGGACCAGGCAGGAACAGCTGGGATTGTCGTTGCTCGAAGACTGAGGGGGTGTGTGCTTTGAGTGTGTTTGTCGTTGTGATTGGGTTTCACTTCTGTGTAAAACAACAATTAACTTTGGAATGGTTTTGCTGGTAAAACATAACAAGTGAGGCTCTATGGGAGAAAAGGCGTCTTAGAGCAAGCGGGAGCGGGCATGATTTAGGACAAACTACCTAAAGCCCCAAACCAAAACCCAAACGGAATGAACCAACCAAACAAAAATTCCCAGAAGTCGAAACCAAAAAATAAGATAAAAGAAATAAACACTAAACCTTGACATTTCTCCACGCTGTCAACTCGCACAGGATTGTGGGGGATTTTAGCATCTGCTGAAGTAAAGACAGGTTCGCCTTTCCTCGGGAGTGAAGTTATGCTATGGCTTCTCTTGTTTGGGAGCTGAGGTGAAAACAGATAATTTTGAATCTATTCCTAAGATTTTAGAATATGATTTTTATACTTTCTATTTTTTCCATAGGAAAAAAGCCTCCGAGATGAGAGTTTTGTTTGAAATATATCAGTATGTAAAACCAATTAATTGGTTTAATTTGAAACTTTTATCACTTTTCTGGTAGAACATTTGGAGTGGGGACGGCTTGTTACTCTGTTATTAAAATATGTTTCAAGTAGGGTTGCAAAGGACATGCAGATGTGTTTTTGGTCCTTAAGGCATTTTAGTTTCAGTTTGGAAAGTGAAGCTTTGTCGTAGGGGGGGTCTCACGATTTGGGAGCAGCCACTTATATCCAGCCAAGAAGTTAGAAGTCAGTGAGTGGGAAGAATATGTCTCACCGAGGAAGGTTGCTCACATGAAGTAGTTCATTGACTCTTGAGGGAGCTACTGCCTGGAGAAGAAAACTAGACCCTGACAGCTCTCAGTGCTTCTAAACTACAGGGAAAAAAAAAAGAAAAAAAGACCTGGGCAAGTCAAGTCAAAAAACGCAGCAGACGAGAGAAAAACCCGAAATCCAAACCATATGCTGATGTCCTACTCCTTCCTTTACTTTGTCACATTGCTTCACTCTTCCGGGCACCAAGCGTCTTGTTGGGTTATGGCTGCTTCGAGAAAGCCATTTCAGAGAAAGATAGTTTTTAAACCAGGCACTTAATAAGAATAAGCACTGGAACAAGGATGTGACCAGTTCGTGTCAGAGAACCATTGCTTTGGAAAGGAAAGGATTCTTTGAATTCTAAAGCAAAAATATAAGTGCTAAAAGTCTCTCTCCTACCTATCTTAGGGGGATGCTAACACTTTTTTTTTTAAAGCTATGTCCAGCCTGGAAAGACAAACTTATTGCCTAAATGCAGGTGGTAGCTGAAGGGAAAGAAACAAAGATCAACTTCTAAAAGCCAAACAAAACCAAACTTGATTTACTTCCGCTGGCCCATGAAATAGCAGCCTGGCCTATGTGGCTTCCCCCTTTGATTTCATAAATCAGAGAAGATTGGGTGGCAACTAACACACCACTAATTTATCGTGGGGCACTGGTAATATTTCTTTTGGATTATGTTCTTTTACATTATAGGCAGGAAAAGGCAGAAAAGCGACTTAAATCAGGAGTGTGAATTGTTCGAAGGAATTTGTCACTTCTGATATTATCTGGCCGCAAAGACCATGGGTTTTTGCTTTTATTGGGAATTAACTCAGAGAGAGTGCAGGGAAGCAAACCATACTCCTACCCTGTCTATAAGGGGATACCACTGAATATGGAAATGCATCAATTCCACTGTTGTCCCTCTTCTCCCCGCAATTGAATTCATATGCAATGGGAAAATTATTAGCACAGCATCTGTAGGACATAATTACAAGGCTGTGTTCTGGCCTTGCACGGAGGGCTGGGAGTTGAAAGCTGACATTTTTCCTTCCCGTGATTTGGAAATATTCATGAATCTTCTAACACAGAGCTACTCTGATTTTTATTGGTTGTTATTTAATGACACAAGTTATTCTTATGAATACACAAAAGTATACTTTCAATTCAAATTAAGCTAAGGCAAAGGCATGGTATATTTAATATTTATTTATTCACAGTGTCTTTCATTTTCTGGCTTAATTATTTCAGTGGAGTAAATGTTTATGTCCCTTCAAAATTCACATATTGAAGTACAAAGGTAACAGTACTAGAAAGTGGGACCCTTGGGAAGTATTTTGTCCAAAAGGGCAGACTTTCATGGCAGGACTAATACCCTTACTAAAGAGACTCCAGACAGAGGTCCTTGTCCTTTCATGGTGAGAAATAGTTGTCTATCAACCCAGGATGGGGTTTTACAGAGTTAAACAAAGAATTCTCAACTGAGGAATACCAAATGGCTGAGAAGCACCTAAAGAAATGTTCAACATCCTTAGCCAACAGGGAAATACAAATCAAAACAACCATGAGATTCTACCTCATACCAGTCAGAATGGCTAAGAACAAAAACTCAGATGACAGCAGATGCTGGTGAGGTTGTGGAGAAAGAGGAACACTCCTTCAGTGCTGGTGGGATTGCAAGCTGGTACAACCACTCTGGAAATCAGTTTGGCAGTTCCTCAGAAAATTGGACATAGAATTACCTGAGGATCCAGCTATACCACTCTTGGGCATATAACTAGAAGATGCTCCAACATGTAATAAGGACCCATGCTCCACTATGTTCATAGCAACCTTATTTAAAATAGCTAGAAGCTAGAAAGAACCCAGATGTCCTTCAACAGAGGAATACCTACAGAAAATGTGGTACATTTACACAATGGAGTACTATGCAGCTATTAAAAATGATGAATTCATGAAGTTCTTAGACAAATGGATGGAGCTAGAAAATGTCATCCTGAGTAAGGTAACCCAATCACAAGAGAACACACATGATATGCACTCACTGATAAGTGTATATTAGCCCAGAAGTTCAGAGTACCCAAGACAAAATTCACAGACCACATGAAACTCAAGAAGAAGGAAGACCACAGTGTGGACACTTTGGTCCTTCTTAGAAGGGAGACCAAAATATCCATGGGAAGAGATACAGAGACAAAGTTTGGAGCAGAAACTGAAGGAAAGTCCATCCAGTGACTGTCCCACCTGGGGATACATCCCGTAAACAACCACCAAACCCAGACAATGTTGTGGAGGCCAACAAGTGCTTGCTGACAGGAGCCTGATATAGCTGTCTCCTGAGAGGCTTTACCAGTGCCTGACAATTACAGAGGTGGATGCTCACAGCCATCCATTGGACTGAGCACAGGGTTCCCAGTGGAGAAGCTAGAGAAAGGACCTAAGGAACTGAAGGGGTCTGCAGCCCCATAGGAGGAACAACAATATGAACCAACCAGTAGTCCCAGAGCTCCCGGGGACTAAACCACCAACCAAAGAGTACACATGGAGGAAATCAAGGCTCCAGCTGCACATGTAGCAGACGATGGCCTTGTGGGAAATCTATGAGAGGAGAGGCCCTTGGTCTTGTGAAGGGTCGATGCCCCATTGTAGGGGAATGCCAGGGCAGGGAAGCAGGAGTGGGTGGGCTTGTGAGCTGGGGGAGGGGAGATGGGATAGGGATAGGAGGGTTTTCGGAGAGGAAATGAGGAAAGGGGATTAAATTTGAAATGTAAATAAAAAAATCTAATAATAAAAAAAGTAAAGAAAAAAAGGAAAAAAAAAAAGAGAGAGATCAAGAGAGCTGCAGCCTGCTCCTGCTTTGATCCTGGACATCATAGCCTTCAGGACATTATGAAATGTTATTGTTATTTTAAGCCAGTCAGCTAATTGCATTGTGTTGTAATATCCTGAATGTACCAGGACAATAACTTTTCTTTGAGATGAGTGACCACCAAGGGACCCTCTGTGGTTGTTTTGAACATAGCTTGTTTGAGTGTCAATCTTGGAGTTATGGAAATCACACTTGGTACCAACAAACCTTGCACTGTAGACATTAATAAATATAGGTGACTCCCCGTCTGTAACACTATCCCTACCTCTCTTATTGGTTGGGTTCAGCTTTACCAATGCATATATATATATATATATATATATATATATATATATATATATATATATATGTAGTGTCTGTTTCACAATCTGTCTCTCTGGATCCTAAAAGAATATCTGACTTATAGTACATAATATAGTTTATGTTTATACTATATTATCAGTATAAATTAGTATATATTAGCATAAATTTATATATGTAATATAGTATATATTTTATATTATATATAATATTTATATATGTCTTACTCAGGGTTTGTATTCCTGCACAAAACATCATGACCAAGAAGCAAGTTGGGGAGGAAAGGGTTTATTCAGCTGACACTTCCACATTGCTGTTCATCGCCAAAGGAAGTCAGCACAGGAACTCACACAGGGCATGAACTTGGAGGCAGTAGCTGATGCAGAGGTCATGGAGGGGTGCTGCTTACAGGGTTGCTTCCCTTGGCTTGCTCAGTAACTTTTTTATAGAACCCAGGACTACCGTCCCAGGGATGGCACCATCTACAATGGGCCCTCCCACCCTTGATCACTTGAGAAAATGCCTTACAGCTGGATCTCATGGAGGCATTTTCTCAAGGGAGGCTCCTTTCTCTGTGATAATTCTAACTTGTGTCAAGTTGACACACAAAACCAGCCAGTACAATATATAATATATATTTTTCTCTATAAATATATAAATATAATATAGTATATAATATAAGCTATAGATAATATATAATATAATATAAATTTTATGTGATATATATATATATATATATATATATATATATATATATATATATATCACATGCATATATATTTGTTAATTATTTCCTATAAGTCAAATACTCTTCTAGGATCCAGAGAGACAGAGATATCTGAAACAGACATGATTGGTCTTATGAAATCTGCATTGCAATGCCAAAGACAGTCAAGATATGGTTGCCAAGTTGAGTTACAAAGATAGGAAGACAAACCATGCAAGAGTTGTTGTAAAGGAGAGGTTGGATGTAGTATGCTTGCATAGGTGAGATGTGAGCGGCTTGAATGGAAGGGATGGCCCTGTGATGATCTGGGGGAAGCAGGTTTTAGACCAAAGATTCAGAAATCTGGAAAGGAGACAGACAAAATCAATACAGATGGTGGATCCAGAAAGAGACAGTAACAGGTTGTGAGTATGGAAAAGCTGTGAAAAGCCACATCATCCAAGGCTTTATGGGCCAATCAGAATATCAGATTGCATTTAAACACTAAAGCAAGGTGCTGGAACTTTATGGTTTTCGGGAGGCAGCTGTGCTCACCTCTAGACTACCGAGAGAGCACCCTTTTGTTTTTTTGTTTCTAAGAGTTTGTTCTGGCTGTTGGATGGAGATGTGCTGGTGACTGAGACCAGAGGCTGCCAGGTTTTGGCACAGGTGTAAGGTTATCAGACAGTTCTGCTTACAATCCCAAAGTCAGCTTATTTAACTTTATCATGAATTGGAGAACTGTACACAGCAGTCGCCCACCTTAACCACAAGTCTTACCTTAGTGCATAAATGATTATTTATTCCTTTATTGCAATACACTATAATGATTTAGATTGTCAGTACATCTTAGATGTTCATACCTCAGATATGCAGAATTCATGTGAAGGAGGATATCTATCTATCTATCTATCTACCTATCTATCTATCTATCTATCTATCTATCTATCTATCTATCTATCTATCTCTATGAATGAATGATGAGCTGTGGTGAATGAATAGCTGACAACGAACGTATGAGAAGATGTCTTAACAAATGCATTGGTTATTGTTATAGAAAAAGATGCTACAGGCTTCAGTTAGCCATGTTGATTTTATTAGCACAGATAAAATTCCTAGGGAAAAAATAACAGTAAAAGCTGTTAGCTAAAGTTTCTAGCCAGGTATGGTAGCAGATCCTAGAACTCAGGAGGTAGAGGCAGGGGTGTCTTTGTGAGTTCAAGGCCAGCTTGGTCTACATAAGTGAGTTTCATGATAGCCAAGGCTACAGAGAGAGACCCTGTATTGAAAAAAAAAGGCTCTTGCATTGTTTTATGCATTGTAAACATCCTAGGAGATAGGTCTTAGTATTAATACCAATACTACTGAGTCACAGAGAGATAGAAAGGGCTGGTAGGATGGTTCAGGTAAATTGCTTCTCCGGAAAAGCCTGATAACCTGAATTAAGTTTCTTGAACTCATGATGTAAGGAGATTGCAGACAGACTCCTGAAAGTTGTAATTAGAAGGTGTCTATTGTTAAGCCTGAGGACCCGAGTTCTAGTAGAGTAATAAAGTTCTCAAAGGTTGTTTTCTGGCCTCCATACATGCTGCTGCTCCCACCTGCCCCCAAATAGAAAAATGTAAAAATATCTTGAGATATTGGCAGTAGAGCCTTTACCACATCCCGTACTGACTCTTTTCAGTGTGGTGCCACATTCCCAAGCCTTATGCTCATCCTTCCTTTCTTCTTTACTAAGAACCTTATTTCTGGCAATGCAGAAGACAACAGAATTAGAATCTCATAAATATTCATTTGCCTTTCCCCCACATTACTCACACAAGGATGTCATAAAGACAACACTAATGAGGCTTTTGCCAATTCTAATTACCAAAACCAGTTATTTTTATGATTTAGATTATCCAGCCTTTAGTCTCCCACGTTTTCACTGTGAGAACACGCAGCCACTTTCTGGACCCTCTTTCTCTAGTTAGGTTTGATCTTGTTAGCCTCTGTTCTGTAAGTTATACCACTCCAGGCCTCGGGCTGAGGTCTCCAGTCATTTTTCTTGTCTCAAGTTTGATTCTAATAGATTCTTTAGGAGGGGCTTTATCTTTCCTCAGTTGTTGGTAACAGTTTTTCTGACCTCTCTGTACTTGAGACCCAAGTTTGTGGGATGTAGAGCCTTAGCCCACTCTCTTCACTCCTTGGGAACATTAAAAACGCCAGTCCCCTTTCTTGTCCCACAAATGTCCCCGCTAAAAATTCTGAAGATAATCTAATTTCCTCCCACTTAAAAATCGCATGCCTTGTGGCTCACACAGCACTCAGGAACCTTTTACTTTAAACACTAGACATTTTACTGGGATGGACATGGTGTGATTGTTCCTTTTTTAATGGTTCCCTGTTCCTGAGAATCTTACATATTTTCTATTAGGAATGTTTGCAGAATTACAGTTTTAAAATGCTCATTCCACTCCCTACCCCAGCTTTCTTCTGCAGAGCTCACCTCAGTGGGATCCCCTTTCTCACCTCAGTGGGATCCCCTTTCTCACCTCAGTGGGATCCCCTTTCTCACCTCAGTGGGATCTCCTTTGCTTACCTTCAGTATGTTTGTTAGCTTCTTTAAAAACTTGTAAGCCTTGATTTCACCTTCCCAATTCCCACAAAAGACCTTTTCCCCCTCCCCCCTCTATTTCTCATAAAGCATCTTTGTTGTGTCTGCGGAGTCTTGTGTTCATCTAGTTCAGCCGTCATCTCTAAAATGGGTTTCCTTTGCTGCTAGTTCTCTCTTGAACTCTGTCACATTTCTTCTGAGACCATTCGCATTGGTATTTGATGAACTTTTCATGCTGTAGATTTGTGTGTGTGTGTGTGTGTGTGTGTGTGTGTGTGTGTGTCTTTGTTTTGATCTGCTGGGGAATGACAGACTTGTTTCTTGTGTTTTTGTTTTTTTTTTGTCTTTCCTGTTGGTAGTTTTATGTGGCGTCTGATCTTACTGCTTGTTCATTGTCCACTTTTGAGTGAACTTAGCTTTCCTGCAATCTTAAGTAATGTTAGTTCAGAGAGCATACCATCATCCCAAACCTGCTTCCCTTTTGTTTTCCACACATTTGAGTACAATGGAGGCTCTTTTTCTATAGTCTTTGGAGTTTTTGCTCCCACACCACTTTTATCTGACACCTCTGTTTCTCTCATTCCTCTTGTCCCTATTCTGTCTAGTCTTAGCTGGATTCCGAGCACTCTGCTCTTTGACATGGGCTCTGTTCTTAAAAGCAGTCTGGTGGCCACTAGTTCTGCAGGTGTGCAGGGACTACCTGGACCAAGCTCTTACGGCTGCCTGGAGAGCAACTTGTCTACTGACAGCTGGAGTATGTGTGACTGTATCCAGCTATTGATTTTAAGGTTTTAAAAAATTTATACTTAATTAATTAGATAATTAATATTATTAATTATCTAATTAACTAATATTAATTAGATAATTAATATTATCCTCCTCCTTCTTCTCCTTCTCCTCCTCCTTCTTCCTTCTCCTCTTCCTTCTCCTCCTCTTCTTCTTGCCCTCTTCCTTCTTTCTCTTCATCTTCTTCCTCTTCTCCTTCTCCTCTTCTTCCTCCTCTTTTTTTCTTTTCTTTTCTTTTTTTTTTTTTTTATACATATCTACTTCATAAACCGCAACCAACCAAAAAATCCACCCTGGATCTCAAGGCCTTATATACCCACTGAATTTATATACCCACTGAAGAATCAGACATTGGAGGAAAAAGGAAGAGATTGGGTAGTCTTCCACTTTCTTCCGAGGTCCTGGTGTAATCTCTTTCAGGCTGCTACAGAACTTTTCCTGAATCCCTTTAAGGTCTCGGTTTCTATCACTACCCACCTCCTTTCCAGCCACTCCATCCAGCTGTGGTAAATCTCAGTCCTCCAAAATCCAGGCTGCTGTGACACCACCCTTCCACCTTTTCTGCTGTTTGATATTCTGCATTGTACCTTAGTCCAGTTTCCTGGTGGGAAACTGTCTGCATGCCTGCAGTACCTCTGTGCTCCTCTTACTGGCAATGTTCTTGCGCAAACTCCCCGCATAACTGATGATGTGCCAGGTAAGAACTTCCAGTCCCTCCTGCTTTTGTACTCCCCTGCATCCGAAGACCGATGCCTGGTTTAGATGAGTTGCCTTCACAATGAGTCCATGAAGTGTATCTGTGCTTTGGGGTTTTCTTGGATTTTGTTTTGTACTTCCAGCCAGCTTTGAACAACCTGTGTAGCCCAGGCTAGCCTTGAACTCACGATGGTCATCTTCCTGCTTTGGCCTTCCACGCACTGGGATTGTAAGTGTGAGCTACCATGTCCAACATTCCTCTCAAGATAGTCAGTCTGGTGGGAGGGATGGGTTGAGGAATTGTTTTCAGGTGAGAAGTGTAAGGGAATGAGAAGCCTGAGCAAAAGCCATGTAGAAAGTGTTTGAGCCGAGATTTGGGCTCTATCTGGTCCCACACGGAACCCTCAACGCAGAACCTTCAGGTGTGAACGGTACCAGCTGGCTTACTGTAATGAAAGATGGTGAGCCTTTTGTGCAAGGTACTAATGACTAGACATTTTGGGTCAGTGCCTCTCCTCTGGCTAAACATAAGTTTCAAGAGGAGCCTTGGTCTGTTAGTACCTTTAGCAACAAGGGTACATGGCACATACCCTTAGCAACAAAGGGATCCAAATATGGACATGGCATCCATTGTGCCCATGGCACTTCAGCCTGGGTCTGCATGTCATGTATTTCCATGCCTTATGCACTTTCAAATTCTAGATGTTCATGTTCTATACGTAGAATGCCTATAGGCTCTCTATGCAAACCCCACATATAGAAGAGCATACGCTGACCTGTGCATGTACATGTGCGTAACTGTGATCTGTGTTGAGCATGTGTGTGTGTTTTCAGAGAAGCATGCCTA
Organism: Mus minutoides; assembly: GCA_902729485.2. Lineage (NCBI taxonomy): Eukaryota > Metazoa > Chordata > Mammalia > Rodentia > Muridae > Mus > Mus minutoides. The sequence continues at coordinate 1,143,407 of LR749842.1, forward strand.
TTTATGAGTAGTACCTTTCCCATTACACTTTGATTCATTTTCACAAGGGAAGAGAAGGGTAGGCTGCATCTCATTTACTTGGAACAGGGCTGAAGCAGAACTTGACTACTGGGGATAGGATCTGTGAATCTTCTAGAAAAAAAAATGTTCCTATGAGACTTGCATGTCTACAACTGGAGATGGGATAAGGGAATTGAGTTCTTTCCCAAGAAGGGTGGATGGGTGTGCAGAGTGCAGTGGCTAATTTTTGTCAAATCGCCCACAAACCTAAGCAAACTTGGGAAGAGGGAATCTCACTGAGGAATTGCCTCCGTCAGATTGGCCTGTGGTCACATCTGTGGGGCATTTTCTTAATTGCTAATTGATCCAGGAGGGCCCAGCTTAATGTGCAGTGCCAAGCCTGAGCAGGTGGGCTTGGGGCTTTGCAGGAAAGGTACCCGAGAAAGCAGGGAAAGTAAACCAGCAAACGACACTCATTCCTGGTCTCTGCTTCAGTCACCGACTTCCAATTCCTGCAGTGAGTTCCTACCTTGGCTTCTGTCCATGCTGATCAGTAACTTCTAAGGTAAGAACAAAAACAAAGACAAAACCAAAACCCCTTCTGCTCCAAGTCGATTTTGGGTTTTCTCATCATACCCATAGAAAGCAGACAAGAATGGAGAAGTTGCATTTCCTTAAAAGAGTCTAGCAAGCTAACCCTCATATTTAAAGTGGCAAAAAGTGGCTTTTTCCTTTCTAGGATGCTTTTAAAAATTATTTATTTATTTACTTTTATTTTATATGTATGGCTGTTTTGCCTGCATGTACGTCTGTGCAGCATGTACATGCGGGGCCCGTAGACTCCAGAACCCTTGGAACTGGAGGTACAGGCAGTTGGTAGCAGACATGTGGTTGCTGGGAGCTGAATCAGTGTCCTCCGGAAGAGCAACCAGTGAGTGCACTTAACCACTGAGCCATCTCTCTAGCCTCTGAAGAAGTGGCTACTTTTATTTATAAACAGCAATTGAATTTTAAAGAATACAAGAGTTGCAAGTTTTGGAAAGTTTTCACACTTTAATGCTAACAAGGGAAGGTATTTTAAAGTTTTGGGGGCTGGGGAATAAAGTTCAGGCAGTAAAGTTCATGTCATACAAGCATGAGAATCTGAATCTAATATCTAGAACACTAATCAAAAGCTGGGGCTCGGGGAGGTTGGTGTTTGTAATCCCAGTGTTGAGGAGGTAGAGAGAGGAGGGTACCTGGGGCTTGTGATCATCCAGCATAGCCTAATTGTGAGTCCTAGACCCTAGTGAGAGACTGTCTCAAAACCAAGGTAGGCAACTCTATAGGAAAGATACTCAAGGTTGACCTCTGACCTGGACCTGTATACACTTGTGCACATGAACATAAATACATAAAGATACATTCTTCGAGCTGTGTAGAATCAGCACAGGTGTTGGGAGCAGTGGAATGATGGACTAGTCAATATTTCAAAGTTAATTTCATTCAGATTTGCAGTTCTGGGCTGGAGAGATGGCTCAGTGCTTAAGAATCCTTCTGGGAACTCGCAAGGGCCTGTGTTTGTATACCAACACCCATATAACAAGCTGGGTGTGGCCTTGTATGTGCCCATAAGTCAGCCTTGCAGAGGACAGAGATAGGAGGCTCTCTGGAGCTTGGTGGCTGTCATCATGGCTGAAAAGCATAAGCTCTGGGTTGAGGGACAGACTCTGCCTCAAAGGATAACGTAGAGAGACAGCAGAGGATACAAGATGACCTCTGTTGGCATCTGTTCTCCTCTTAACTAACATATGTGCACGCATCACACATATACGTCATGGACACATACGCTAAATAGAGACCAAAAAAAGCAAATAAAAATTAAAAAGATCTGCATTTCTGTGGTTTCTTTTTAGTTTTTTATTTTGTGTTTTGTTTCTTTAGTGAAAATTCCTATGGAAGGGATGGTGTCGAAGGACCTTTTTCTTTAGCACGTATCAAGGAAAGTATCATTAAGTGGCCCTTGACAGGTTCAAATGTACGTATGTTCCTTTTTTAATTTTCTTGTGTGGCTAGAAGTTATATTTTCCCTCCTGAAGAAATGCAGATAGGGTATAGGAGACATCCTAAGTCTCTCAAATTGCAGGACTACTTACTCGCAGTAATTGTTTGCTCCTAGGTTGCTATCTATGGAATCTGATGTCAACTTTCCAAAAGAGTAAGAAAAAGAGGAGGGGGAAAAGAGGAAGGAGTGGGGGAAAGAACAAGGAGGAGGGAGGGGAGGAAGAAAAAGGAAGATTACAAAGGCGCCATTTCTTTCATTTCTTAATTTGAAAGGATTGTTACAACCTCTTTGTTTCCTTCCCCAGCCTGGGCCCTGCAGGCAGAGAGTGGAGGGTAATTTTAGAAGAGAAGGCCAAGACCCTGGAGGTCACAACCTACAGCTTCTATAAGCAAAGGGTTTTTATTTTGCGAGGAAATGTTTTCTGTGTTCCCTAGCTATCTGTGGATCTGACTGTGCACGGTGCCATCATTGGCATCTTCTGAGTGGTCCTACTCCATGTCTTGGGATACAACACACGAAAAGCTTCCGAGAACATGCCCGACTCTTTCTGCATTTCTGCCTTCCTTGTCCTCTCTTGACCTAGAATATTTGGTTTGCATACATGCCTTTTTCATTGGAGGCTGCTGACAGTGACGTTGTTTTGCTTATATTCAGCCTCAATCCTAATTTTTCAATTTTGGAAAGAACCTGCTTGAAGCAGAAAGCTCTTGGTGGGAGACACTTTCTGTAGAATTCTCACCCATTCCTGCGTCCTGAATCCTGAGTTCTAAGTTCTGTGGTCTGGAAGGAGCTATCTTCTCCAATAGGGAATCAGCTCACACTTTCTGTAACTGACTTTTAAGGTCTGACTCGAGCTGACATGAAAAGCTGTCATTTTGGGGGAAATGTCAAGGGTCAGGCATGTCTTAATTCAGTGTGAAACTGAGGTAGAATGTGTGCTTTTATGGGCTCTTGGCAAAAGGTGTTTTTTTTTTTTTCCAATAAATGAGAAAGAGGTCTCCTCCAGACTCTCCACAGCCTCCTAGGAATTGACTTTAACCATGTGATGTGAGATAACTTCTTCTCAAAGAATAGGTCCATTTAGGCAAAAGAGGATTTTCTCTTTCCCACAACCAGAAAAAAAAGATTGTGCAGAACTTCTGATCACATGTCTTCGTAAATACATTTCATGGCTAAGTGTGTGTATATGGGCTGGGGATGGGATGGGGGTGGTGGGGAGGAGCCGGGTGCATACCATTTTCTTAGTTAAAAACTTCTAAGACATGGAACTTATTTTGTCCTGTGGCTTGAGAAGCATTCTAAGATGTAGCCTCTTCTTTCTTTGAAGAGCAAAATGGCCGCATCATCAGAAAGTCTATCGGATAGTCTGCTCACACTAATGAGCTGCTGGAAACGAAACGCCATCAAGCCAGTTCCTCTGAGACAGAGAATGTTCTGGAGAGGGCCAGAGTGAAGTCTGGGTTTCTTAGGCAGTAGAGAAGAACTGAGACTCTTATGTAGGTCTTTTTTTTTGTATGTAAGAAAAACAATTGCATTCAGTGTAAGGCAGGTCTACTGAGGAAAATGAGATTTCTTTGGGGGTTGGATCAAGTTTCACTTAATTGGGGTTCAAAGATAGCATTCCTGCTCCTCAAGTCAGTTGTCAGTGTTCAGCTGTAAAAGTCCATCTTAACTGGTACGCCATAATAGGCAGTGGGCTTTAACTGACTTCAAGCCATACCTGGGTCCTATGAGTTTATTTCTGCTGTCTGAGAAGCTGTAACAGAAAATGGGAGGTGTCTGTGTTCAAAAATGTGTATTCATAAGATAAAATAGTTTACCTCCACTGTGTGCATGTGTGCACGCACACGAGTGTGCACTTGTGCGTGCACGTATGCATGGTGTGTTTAAGAAGCAACAGTCCCTCTCTTTATATCCACAGTCGTGGAGACTGACCCTCTTTTTAGTAGGCCCATCCTTTGCACTGCTCTGTCGTCAGAGGCACTGGTCTTGGATTGTGTGTACTAAGATGTGCCTGTCTCCATATCCAAATGCCTCTTTAAGGCTACAGTACAGTGAGGAAGAAGGTCCTGGGGCTACACGAACTTGCCTTTGAGTGAACAGACCATCTTTCCTGGAACAAGCCATCACACATTCAGCAAGGTCCTTTGCACTTACTTGCCATTACACTCGGTTCTCAAAGTGACACCATGACCTATTACTTTAATTTTTCTTCATTTTTATTAATACTTGTGCAATTTTACATATAAATGTCATGTATACTAACCACTCTGAACTCCTACATTTATGTCAGCCGTGTTTTTCCTCCCCATAAATCCCTTACTCACATATTATGACCTATTTCTTGGGGGCTAAGTGCACACAAGGGATGGTGCCAGTAGAGGCCAGAAGAAGCCATTAGATCCCCTTGGAGCAGGGGTTCTCAACCATCTTAATGGTGTGACCCTTTAATACAGGTTTTCATGGTGTGGTGACTCCAACCATAAAATCATTTTCATTGCTACTTCGTAATTACAATTTTGCTATTTTTATGAATCATAATATAAATATCCTTTATGCAGGATACTTGACATATGTCTTCTGGGAAAGTGTTGTTTGACACCCCCACCCCCCAAAGGGGCCGAGACCCACAGGCTGAGAACCACTGTAGTGGAGCTGGTTATAGGTGGTAGTGAGTAACTTGGCATGGGTGCTGGGAACTGAACTCAGGTCCTCTGCAAGAGCACTAGAGGATCTGACGCACTGAGTCGCCTTGCCGTCCCTCATGACCTCTTTCTACCATCATTTTACAGATAGGAAAGGAGTCTTAGAGTAAAGGATAATGACCATTGGGCCCTTATTACAAGGCTGAGCTCTAGGAACTTCTCATGAACTACTTTATTTAGCCCACATCTGATTGTTTGTGGTATCACCGTTCTTGTTTTATAGGTGTGAAATGTGACTCACAAAGACCTGGGAGCTGCTAGGGGTTCTCCATAGGTACAAGGCTAAGATAGGATATAAAGCAGGCACTTAGTGCTTCAACACCCGGGCCATCAATATTATGTTTGTGTTAATCTTAGAAAAATGCATGCCTAAGAACACATAGGGAGCAAATGTTAAAAGCTGGCTTTCAGCTTCAGGAGTCTGTCTACACATCTCTTACTCCTTGCCCGTACCCTAGTCCCCAGTCTCTGGTTTGTCTAGGATGCTCTGTCAGTTGCAACTAGATATATGGCAAGGGAAGATGATATAGGGCTGGCTTGCCAGATGAACATCGAGGAGCTGATGGAGCCCTGTTTGGAGAGGGAGGTCACACTGTGGGTGCACCCTGTCATGGGAAGATGTCTCCGATGTAGGCTTGGCTAACACCCTTTCCTGGTTTACACTGGGCAAAACAACTTTTCTCCTACTCGGGTTCTCTCTCTGTGAACTGTACCAAGCATGGTTTGGAAAAAGATTTCATGAGAAAGCACTTGAAAGTTGTTATCTCCCCTGGTCCTTAGTTCTCTATGTCCCCTTAGCATGATGCCATGGTCATTTAATCATGTACTAACTTAGACACCAGTGTGTAGCTTTCCTGTCTTTCCTATGGGGCCAACTGGAGAAGCCCTGCTTATGCCTTCTGTAACAGGCTCACCAGACATGATTGCTAGGTGAATTTTTTTTTTTTAATGTAGCAATGTCCTAAGAGCTGTGGGAAGAAAATAAAAATTTTGTGCTACAAATGATGGAGACAGCCCCTGTTTCCACTTGATTTGATTCACACATTTCCAGCCTGCAGAATCAGATCTATTGCCTTTGAATTCCTTTGCTGTTGTCCAATGTAGTGGGAGCACAATTTTCTTTGAGCAGTGTGCTGCTGTAGTAAAGCTGCAGATATGATTCCAGCATCACTGCACAGCCTGGCTGATGTGCTGATTAAAGGAAAATGCCATGGTGAATTGGAAGATATTTTAACTACTATATCTAATTACAAAGAAGAACATGTTACTTACCCAAATCTGAATGTGTTCTATAATAAAAAACAAGAGCAATTAACAATCAAACAAGCAACTGCCTTCCTGACAGGCAGATGACACAACCCAGGACTTGAAAAATGTAGAGAGCTCTCGCTTGACGAGGAAAAATGAGATGGTCCTTCCAGCTGTAAGGTAAGATCCAAGGGCCCGATTCCTTGTGGTTAAAAGGCCAGGGTGGTATTCAGGAAGCTGAGGACTCTCTGTGTTTGCATTTGTGTTGATGAAGCAATGCGCTGTCTATCTTTAACATGGCTCAAACAAGTATTTATGATTTCTCAGACATTTTGACCTAGAAAATATCTTTCTTGTGTAATTTCCTCAGAAGTAAGTTGTTTTTTAAATGCATACTTAAGGAGGTACATTTCTTTGCTGTATTATCTTATATGCAGAATTTCACAGTCTTGTCCCTAGGCTATCCCATTGGGACTTGTGTGGCTCAAAAGTTAATATCCATAAAATGCCATAAACTCTAGGGATAAAATATCCCAGAGAAGTTATATACATTTTCTAATACACACAGTCCTTTCCTGGAATAGGCACTGAGATACGCTCTCTGTCTCTAAGCAATGCACTACCATGCTCTCAAGAAATGATGCTCCTAGTCCAAGAAAGGTGAATCGACTTATTGGCACCCCAGGGTCCTTCGTATACCGCTGAGGTCTCTAGACACATGTGCATGATGACACTGGCATGAGTTTCTTAACTTGAGGCCCTATCTTTTTAAGCATCATATGTAGATAAAATGCCTGAGTATTTGCTTAAAATGCAAAACCCTGGGCCACATCTCAGACATTCTGAATCAGTAGTTCTAAGGTGAAGTTCTAGAATTTTCACCTGTAAGCAAGCACCATAGTGACCCAGACACAGGCTTCTCACACATAGCATTTAAAGACATACTTATCTGGAGGAGCATTAGCTGCCTCTCTCCATTTACTTTACCTGAGAACCCTGTTAATAAATGTTCATGTTCCCCAATACTTGTTTGTATGTACATATATCTATAAATTGTATAGTTGGTCTATTCTCTCCTATACAGATTTTTTTGCATGTGAAATATGTAGAGGAATGAAAATTAAAGATATTAGAATGTTCTCAAAAAGAAACAAGGAGTATTTTGTAAATCTTATAGGGTTGGAACTGGAAATGGAATTCAGTGATAGAACTTGAGATGCTGGTCTAATACACAGTAGAAACAAAAGAAAAAAAAAACTCTGTTTATGGGTTATTGTAGCTTGTTTGTTTTCATGAATGTAGAGATACAGTTCACTCTTATTCATCCCCGTGAGTTATATTTGAGTAAGAGCAATGTAAACATATATACTCATTATTTAAGCAGTCATTTGAAAGTCTGTATCCAAATTCAGCTTACTTAGTAGCTGCAAGAATCCATTTCATAGCTGAAATTAATACATTTCAGAGTCATTAATTAAAAAAACTATATCCACAGCTGTGCTTTCTAAACTCTGAGACTACATTAAAAATTCCACCCATTAGTCATGCAACATTTTAACCAAAGTTTGGCTGTTAAGTTTTTGAATTCCCCGACATCATTTAGGTTTTTTGTTGTTGTTGTTTGTTTGTTTGTTTGTTTCAGAACAATCAGGTGAGGTGTTAGGAATCTATCTAAAGTGATCCCTCTATAGCATGCACTGGGCATGGTGAAGCATGCCTGTAACAAACATCTTCAGGAAGGAGGAGAAAAGGTCAGAAGTTCAAGGTTATCCTTAGGTACCTACCTAGTTTGTGGTGGGCCTGGATTAAATGAAATTCTGTCTCAAAAACCAACATCAACAAAAGCCAAAGTGACATCAGATTTTAAAACTTTTAACACATGACTTAAGATACTTTCATCTTGATGAGTCCAAAAGACAGGAAAGGTCTTTCCCAGAATTGATTACCTGAAACCCAATTTTTATACTGATGTATAGCTTTCCTTTCTGCTAGTTAGTTACACATCAAGGGAAATATTTCTGAACTTCTATTTTCAAATGCTTGAAATTTAATGCTCAAGTTAATTTTGGAGATCAATGTCACATCTAAATTACTGATAAATTATAATCGTTCCATTGGAAGAACTAGATGAAATTTAAATGCATAGGTAAGAGGACATCTATAGACACCTGGATGGGCAACACAGAACTCAGAGCTGCTAACCACCATTGAATGGGGTGAGGCAGTGTGCGCAGACAGGGTGGGGGTAACACAGAACTAAGAGCTGCTAACCACCATTGAATGGGGTGAGGCAGTGTGGGCAGACAGGGTGGGGGTAACATAGAACTAAGAGCTGCTAACCATCATTGAATGGGGTGAGGCAGTGTGGGCAGACAGGGTGGGGGCAAGTTGGAAGCACTACTATCAGTGTAAAAGAAAAATTTCTTTTAAGTTTGGAAAAATGTAAAAGTCACTTAATTAAAATAGGACCAAGGAAATTCTTTGGTACCTTTATTTGCTATTCCAATCCCATGACAAAAACTTGGTGAGCCTTTTTATAATGTAAGTGCTATACGTAATTTTTGAGGTGGTAATATAATTACATCCTTTCCTTCTTCCTCTTCCTCCCTCCAAATTCTCCCAGGTGCCCACCCCAATCTCATTTGAATTTATTATTAGATGTATGATACTCTATGGATGTTTTCAGGGATGACCATCGGTATTGGATAGTTGGTGTGATGTTCTGAGGAAGGCTATTTTTTCCACTTTCAGCCTTCTTTGGTTTGCCTGTAGTTCTTCCTGCAGAGTTGCGACCTCATGATGTTCCCACCCCCACAGTCCACTTTAGCTTGTCTACAGGTGTTTTCCTCATTCTGGCCTCCTTTGGAAAAAAATACGTTGTTTTCTTTTTAATTTAATTTATTTATTTTTTGGTAAGTGTTATCTTTTGGAAAGGTTGGTACTTGTGATGGTGACCTGAGAACCTCTCTGTATTCCTGGCCTTCAGTTCTCTGCTGAAATAGCCAATGGTTCTGGGATAAATTTGGAGTGCAATGATATCTCTTTGATCTTAGCCTGGATTTGTTTGTGCCAGACAAAGATGGCTTTGTTTTGTTTCATTTTGCATCTGTATCTTTCACTATTACACAAAAAAAACCCCAACGCAGCTTCAGAACCTTCCCCAGTAAGTGCAGAGGAATTTTGAAGAGCCCTGGCTCCTATACAAACTCAAAAACTGCTGAAGAAAAAAAAAGAATCAGTTTGGATTTCGTGTTCTGAAGGAACAGGTTGTGAATGTCATGCTAACCATGGTATTTGATGGTATGTGAGATATTAGACAGTATCTTAGGGTGTGTCATTTACTTTGGTGAGGTTACTGGGGGCTTAGATAAAGACAAATAGTTTGAAGAGTTTTGATAATGACTACTTTGTTTGGTTGTCCTTTAATGATATGTTCTTTGTGTTTACTGATGATACTGAAGACCTTGCAGTGGGGACAGAAAAAGTCTCTGTTCTGTCACTTGTGTTATTTTCAAGGAATACTTTCTCTGTCATACTCTCCTCAACTTGTGTGCCCACTTTGTTACATGGTTCCGTTGAGAGCAGATTATTTACTATCTTAAACTGCTTAGTCTATGTAAAATGCCAAACTTCTCAAGATGCTGCACTTGACCGAAGGTAGTAAGAAAGGACAGGGGCTACTGAGGAGCCGGAATGCCTGGGGCTTCTGTCCCTCCCTCAATTCCACAGGGGATCAAGTCACACTCTAGCATCAGCTCATATATCAGTAAAGCACAATGCATCTTTTCTAATATCTCAAAACAGAATGCCCAAAGCTGTCTTCCTCTATCCCAGTAATCGCTTGGAGTGTCTCCTAAGGGGCATCCTAGCATGCTACAGATGATAGGGCACAGCCCTCACATTATTAGGACAGATGATGCCAAGAGTCCAACCTTGACCTGGGGATGTTAATCTGGGCCTGTGATACATCAGATGAAACACATGAGATCTCTATGTGTGTGCACATGTGTACCTGTGTCCACACAAGCACACACATTCTCCCCATTTTCATCATGACTGAAGAATCACCGCAGTCAGTGTTCTCGGCAGCACTGCACATGTGTCGTCCATGATCCAAGTAAGAAAATCCATCCTAACAATTCCCACGCGAGTGTCTGACACTTGAGGATGACATTAGAATGTAGAGAACATGCTTTAAACATGATCAGTTTTTTTACCCTTTATCTTTAATAAATTGACATTACCTTACCGGTGAATCCCATGAATGCAGGGCCACTCATCTTGTCTGTGGCTATGATGTACATCTCTTTAAGAGGTGTTCACAATAGGCCTTCACTAAGTATTTGTCGATGAATGCCAGAAGGAACGGATGGTACATAGTTTATGGGTTGGTCTCTGACTGACAAATCCTTCTTTCTCCTCACTAGTATTTCTTCTGCACTGATTTCCTTGCATGTTACTTACATGATTTTAGCATGTTGTTTTGTAGGTGTATCTGTGCGCTATTGACTCCAATGGCAGCAAGAGGGTATATACTCTGACCATAGATGCTCCGTTTTGGGTGTTGAATGCTGGAGGTACTGAATACTGCTAAGTACTCTGTGGGTGTTGGCTTATTTACTTCTCATACAACCCCACAGGTGGATCTCACATGCTCCATTTGACAGCAAAAAGAAGCCTAGAAAACTGAGTAGCTTGCTGGTGATGATAGAGGAAGTTTATTTCTGATCTGTGTTCTAGAATTCTACAAACTAACCTATTTGGGGAGGACAAAATACTAGGCATCCTCTATTGTTTTATAAATCCACATTTTCCAACAGCATATGTCTTCTTGGGTCCATTATTCTAAAATACCCTTAAAGACTTTCTAGCCCCAGGTCGTGTTGTCCACATGACATCTCCTATAGCCACCCAAAGTATATTCAGCCTAATTCCTTTTAAGTTGAATTTTTATGTGAATGAAAACAAACAAGTTGTTTTTAGTCCTTAGGAAACCTTTCAAAGCTAGTCTTGGATTTATAGGTAGCACCTTCCTTGTGTAGAAAGCAAAAATTCACCCTTAATTTAATATATTAACGAAACAGCAGTTCCATTAGCTCCAAAGAACCAATCTTGAAGCTACTTGAAGGCTTTTTGGAAGAACACGAACTCTTAGTAGAAAATTCGGTCTTAAAACATGTTTATTAGAGATTCAAAATCTGCATAAGGATTTTTTTTTTTTTAGTTTTTGAGCAGGAAATTTTATTAATAAGTCCATTTTGCATTTTTTTGTGGTACATAATTTCATGGGGGAATGACATTTTCTTCATCTGAAGTCTCATATTATACAAAGTTTTCTCAATATAAGCACCTCAGTTCTTTTTGGGGGGAGGGGTGGCCTTAGGTGTTTCACCCTTCACCTCCTCAAAATGGGAAATCATCTGTAAGCTTTAAGAGTGCCGCTGTGGAAATTACTCATCCTCAGAGAATTTCATGGTAATAACCACAGCCACATTCCAGGTCAATTAAGTGTGCCCGGATGGCTGCAGCCTGCTCTCTCTGTATCTTGCATTAGTGCTGTGTGTCATTAGCATATCACATGTCACAGTCTCCTTAATCCAGTGTGAGAAGTTTCTCCACCCAGGCCCCGGTGATTTCAAGGCAGACCCTTGTTTCTCAGCTATAAAGGCAATCCTATAATCATGATCGCTCTAATAGGTTCTGTAGCTTCTTCTTCTTCTTCTTCTTCTTCTTCTTCTTCTTCTTCTTCTTCTTCTTCTTCTTCTTCTTCTTCTTCTTCTTCTTCTTCTTCTTCTCCTTCTCCTTCTCCTCCTCCTCCTCCTCCTCCTCCTCCTCCTCCTCCTCCTCCTCCTCCTCCTTCTTGTATGTTTGCCTTTAAAACCATGGAGGAGAGACATTCGATTGTGATTGGTGTGTCTTGGAAACAGGAACCATCTGGCTTTCCCCAGTATTCACAATGGCTTTGTGAAAGTATCTGGAATTAAAATACGTGTTTGTCCAGGCAAAATTAAGTCTTTGCAGAACAAATAATGTTATCATCTGACTATATAATAGAAGACATTATGTGTGATAAACACGGAGTCTCATCAGAGCGATTGTATCAAGAGTCATTTTCCTGTGAAATTTGCTCAGGGCCCAAACCACTCATTTATTTTAAAGAAGCATTTGTTTGAAACAGCACTGCCTCTCTGTTAAGACTCATGTGACCAGCTGCACACAGACAGGAAGTTCAACCATGAGTTTGGGTGGGGAAATCTCCATGCTTTTCCTCACTACTCATTAAAAAAAAAAATCCTGTTTTCTACTGGTCAGAAAGACAAATCAGAAATACTTAAATTCTGGCTTGGAAGCCTATGGAAAGTCATGATCTGTAGGCCAGATTTTATCCTAAAAGGTCAAGCTTGGGCCCGTCTTCTCTTGAGATTGCTCTTCGGAGCAGCTTTCTGTTTTTCTTTCCTTGGTGTGTACATGTGTCCTGAGGCTGTTTGTAACGGGAGAATTTTATAAAATTCATAAGTTTAAAACATCCCACGCATCCAAAATTCTTTCTGAATGTGTCATTTTCAAGTATTTCCCCCCAGAATCAACATAAAACAAAGCAGCACTGTGATCTTCTCCTTTTAATTTTCTCCCTTCTGTTTAATTTTCTTGGTCTTCCTCGAGTACTAGGTCCTGTCATGGAGAGAGGGAATTGAGTTGGTTGCCTGGGTTTAAATGGCCAATATCCACCCTTTGAAGTTATTTCTTTGAAATAAAACATATCTCACATTTAATTGGGGAGCAAGCAAACACAACACAAAGAAATAATGCAAACTTCGAGGCCTTGGGGGGAAACGCTTCACGTGTGTGCCTTAAAAGGCACTTTTATATATATAAGAGGACCTAACCTGCTTTGTGTATAAAAGAACTACAGTTCTTCAAAGAGCAAGCACCTGAGCCCAGAACTGAGTTCACAGAGGTTAACTGGTGCTCAGGGAGTTGAAGGTAAAAGAGAAAGAACAAGATTATGCCTTTCCCCATGGCAGGAAGAGACTCATTTCCAGGGGAGTGACTCCCAAAATCCAGAAAATATGTTCCAGACCCTAGATGTGGCAAATTCGTGCATCATGTCTGTGGCTATGGGGGGGTTGGGGGATGTGGGGGGGGGGACACGGCACATGATGGCGACTTGTAACTACATTTCTGTTTTCATTTATTAAAGAGATATTTAAACAAGCAAGCAAGCAAACAAACAAACAAACACAAAAACGCTTAGAGGATGTGCGGGAGGAAACCCTTCTTTTAAAAGCTCTGTTCTCTTAAACACCACCGAGCACCTTCGATGCAGGTATCTTCAGACCCTGCAAATCTAAAACTCCACGGAAGGATAAGTCGGGCAGTCTAAACAGTGACATGTGTCTGCTCAGCAGAAGTCAATGTTTTCTGAAATCCAAGCAGGAGTTGAACATTCAAAGGTAGAGAGCCCTGAACTCTTTCAGATTATGGAGCTCTGGTAATCTGATAAATGGATCCCTCGGTGGTGTTGTTACTATTTCTACAGATCCAAAGTGAAACACATACGATTGTTATGAAAGTAATTACGATGAAATACAAAAGTGATTAAAACATATTTTTTTAAAAAAAATGTCCACTGTTACTTCTTTACAAGCACAAGAAAAAGAACCATTGTTTTCCAAGGCTTATTAAAGAGTATCCAGTTTCTGCAGAAATTTTACTGGTAAATAAGTCCACTTGAATTGTCTCCTGTCTAGTTTTTGTGTGCATGGGTTTGATCAAGTAAGTTGTTGTTAAGTCTTCGAGGAGAATGGTATCCATTACACGTTTATTTTTTTTTTTATATATAGCGACTGCATGGCAAAGCGGTTGTACAGAACAAACTGGTATTTTCAGATTGAAAACAAAACAAAACAAAACAAAACAAAACAAAACAAAACAAAGCAAGACAGAGCATTGTTCCCCCAAAGACAGACTATAAAATACTAATTCACATGTTGAATCATTTGAAAGTCTTAGGTTAAAGTCACTTAGGTTTGGAATTTTCCTGTCCTTTCACTCTTCTGAGGGACAAGGAAGTAAGACAAATGACAGCTGGATGTGAGCTCCATGGAACCTTAACATCATTGATTAAGACTGGATGGTTGTGCTAAGGTACCTGTTAGGTTATTGCAACATCTTTTTTTTTTTTTTAAAGAGTTATTTATTTTATGTATGTGAGCACATTGTAGCTGTCTTTAGACACACCAGAAGAGGGCACTGGATTCCATTACACATTACAGATGGTTGTGAGCCACCATTAGTTGCTGGGAATTGAACTCCGGACCTCTGGAAGAGCAGTCAGTGTTCTTAGCCTCTGAGTCATCTCTGCAGCTTCTTATTGCTACATCTTTTCAATTCAGACATCTTGCATTTTCTTTAAAGCCCCCCATGACAGAGGGCTGACTATTCCTCATAGTTTTCTGTAACCATTCGTTTGTTAGAGAGCCTTTCCTCAGATCAGCCCTCCCTTGGTTTTTAGGAAATCTGGATGGTGGAATGGTCTGCTAAGTACCGAGAAACAAGCATTTAGCCCTGAAGGGCTAAGTCTAAAGGCTGGGGAGAAAAAAGAAGAAAAGAAAAAGCCATTGATTCCTCAATAGCCACAGCTAAACTTGTGGCAGGATGTTTGAGGCTCCCATGGGGCTGAGTCATTGCTTTGCTGCTGCGGCTACAGAGGTGTTTATCTTGTGACATGCCCGGAGTCAGACGCTATGACGTTGGAGCTTCATTCTAGAACGTCTAACTTCATGAGCTTGGGGAAAGGAACTGAGTTTTGGAAGCTTTAAGGCCTCTTTTGAAGAAAAAAATTGCAGCAATATTGACTGGATAGACTTTCCAAGGGAAATTACATCAGAGAATCCAAGAAATAACCAATTTGGCACTAAGTATGAATAGCCTCAGTTGTTCTCACAGAAAATCAGGTAAAGACAGGCAATTGGGAATTGCTGCCCCAATGAATAAGACATTTGGAGATAGTGAAGATTTTTGGATTTGGTTGTAAGAGGTTCAGAGGTCAGGAATAACTTAGACCTTAGTTGTAGTGTTCATCTCTGTCATCAGTGGTCCAGGGTTTTTTCTATTACATATTTCTGCATAGCCCTTCCTCATGCTGGAAAGTCATTCTTATGTTTATAAAGTTATCTGAGCTGTTTCAAATCTCACATCTTCACACAGCCCCACAGCAAGTTCCTCTTAGGCTTCCTTGGTCAAGATGCCGTTTGTAGATCAAGTTCACTGGAAAGGGGGGCCAATTAGTAGGATTGGTTTAAATTAATTTGACTCTTGGGCTGGGAGGGATAACCTGCAAATTCTTTTCAGGAGATGGCTAAGAATGAATAAAATTTGGGTTGTTTTAGCAGTGGGAAAGGTTTTGAAATTATAAATGCTTAGAAATGATTAACTGTGCTTGCCATGGTATCTTCACATACTGTCTTAAAATAGAGGTAGATCTCAGCTATAATAGATATGGTGTAATTCTATCAGCTCATTACTGTGCATTATTTTGGGCAAGCCATTTGACCTCTTGATCATCAGTTTGTACATATATAAAATGAAGGTAAATGTTTTCCCCTATTTCATAGAGTCATAAGAAGATAATGTAAGTAAAAAGCCATCTATCAAGTTTTGTTTAGACTTGTGTATAGATTTGATATATTCAGATGAGCCCTTATGTAGAACACAGTCTTCCAACCTTTACATTTCAAAGCTGACAATGAAACCACACTTTGCAGCTTCTCATATGACTTTCCAGAGCTTAGAATTTCAGATTACTGGGAAGAGGAGCAAATAAAGGTCACAAGATGATCACAAAAGTCACAGCATGATTTGGCTCTAAATTTGTACTTTTTTTTGTAACAGAAAAAAATATCTTAGCAGATGACTGCGGTGGTTGGAATGAGGATGGTCTCTATAGGCTCATATGTTTGAGTACTTAGACCTCAACTGGTGGAACTATTAGAGAAGGATTAGGAGGCACGGCCTTCTTGGAGAAGGAGGACCTTGGTGAGCTTTGAGTTTTGAAGACTTGTACAGTTCTTACATCAGGACATAAGCGCACAGCTGTTCCTGCCATCATGTCTTTGTTCCGCTACCATGGACTCTAACCCTCAGAAGCCATAAACCCATGTAAATGTTTTCTTTTATAAATTGCATAGGTCACAGTGGTTTTCATGGCCATAGAAAAGTCCTGAAACAATGACAAATTTTTGGACCTGTCTTTTAGTAAATTTTATTTCTTTTTTACTTGTGGATTTCTTCTCCAATTTTTCATTATGCACTGATATATTTTACATGATATATGTGTATATATATTTATGTGTGCATGTTTGTGTTCATGAATATGTGTGTGTGTGTGTATCCTCTGTTTACCCATGAACATGGAGGTTGAAGCATAACTCCTCCTTCTCTTCTCCCTCCTCTTCTCCCTCCTCCTCCTCTTCCTCCCCCTTTTCTAAGAAGCTTTCTACCTTGTCATTAGAGAGAGGGTCTATCATTGGGCTATAACCTTGCCAGCTAGGAGAGGATAATGCCTGGAATCTGTCTCTGCTTACCATGCTTGGTTTCATATGTGGATTCTAGGGATTGAACATAAGTCCTCATATTTGTGAGCCAAACACTTTACTAAGTTAGTATTTGTTACTTTAAAGATACTAAATAGTCCTCCTAGTGACTAAAGTTGAAAGCCTTCCACCTCCAGTCAAGATGGAGTAATAGGGATAATATTTTTTCTTCATGTTAAAAACAACTAGAGGGATTTATAATAGCCAGAAGCTGGAAAGAACCCAGATGTCCCTCAACAGAGCAATGGATACAGAAAATGTGGTACATTTACACAATGGAGTACTACTCACCTATTAAAAATAATGAATTTATGAAATTCTTGGGCAAATGGATGTATCTGGAAGATATCATCCTGAGTGAGGTAACCCAATCACAAAAGAAGTCACTTGATATGCACTCACTGATAAGTGCATATTAGCCCAGAAACCTAGAATACCCAAGATACAACTTCCAAAACACAAGAAAATCAAGAAGAAATACCAACTCACGGATACTTCATTCCTCCCTGGAATTGGGAATAAAATATCCATGGAAGGAGTTGCAGAGACAAAGTTTGAAGCTAAGACAAAAGGAATGACCATCCAGAGACTGCCCCACCCAGCGGGGGGGGGGTCCATCCTATAATCAATCAGCCACCAAATACAGACACTACTGCATACACCAGCAAGATTTTGCTGAAAGGACCCTGCTATAGCTGTCTCCTGTGAGGCTTTTTCAGTGCCTGGCAAATACAGAAGTGGATGTTCACAGTCATCTATAGGATGGAACACAGGGCCCTCAATGTAGGAGCTAGAGAAAGTACCCAAGAGCCGAAGGGATCTGCAACCCTATAGGTGGAAAAACAATATGAACTAATCAGTACCCCCAGAGCTTGTGTCTCTAGCTGCATATGTATTAGAAGATGGCCTAGTCGATCATCATTGGGAAGAGAGGCCCCTTGGTCTAGCAAACTTTATATGCCCCAATACAGGGGAACGCCAGGGCCAAGAAGTGGGAGTGAGTGGGTAGGGGAGCAGGGTGGGGGGGTATAGGGGACTTTGGGGATAGCATTTGAAATGTAAATAAAGAAACTGTCTAACAAAAAAATAAAAACAAAACAAAACAAAACAAACAACTAGAGGTGCTGGAGAGATGGCTCAGTGATTAAGATCACTGAATGTTCTTTTACAGGACTGGAGTTCAATTGACAGCATCCACATGGCAGCTCACAACTGTCTGTAACTCCAAGATCTGATACCCTCACACAGACATGCATACAGGCAAATCGCCAATGCACTTAAAAAAATAAATTGTAAAAAAACAAAACAAAACAAAACAAAAACCTAACAAACAAACAAAACTCCAAAACAAGTAGAAAATTGAACAAAAACTCAAGATACTATATTGAGCATTGTAAACCAAGACCAGTGTTTCCTATTCTATAGGAGACAAAGGATGAAGTTAATCCTTGGTCGGACCTCATCCAGATTATTTTCTCATTAAGACGTTTCTAGGCTGCAGCCTAAAAAGGGGACCCTAGCAGGCTGTGCCTAGTTTCTGAGTTGAGAAGACAGCCAGGTGTGGTAGTTCAGGATGCCAATAATGGAGGATGTCCAGGGAATGTAGAAAGTCTCTGATGTTCAGTGTGTTTGTGATCAGCCTTTGGGAATGGAGGGGTACCCTACCCAGTGAAGGAGCATTCTACATGTTTGGAGCAAGTGGTCCCTGAAGACCTCATGGCATCAGCAATGACACCTGTCCCCAGCCATAGTGAAAAATCTCATAGCATGCTGCGCGTCCTGGCAGTTCTTTTCACAGTGCAGAGGAAATTCAACAGCTTAAATGCTGCTTTCACTCAGACTAAACTTAAAACCAAGATTTAGAAGGATCTGGTCAGTTTCAAGTAATTCAGTTGTGTCACAAAATAGTTACAGGAGTACAAAAATATCAGCACCCAACAAGATCAAGTCAAAATGTTTATCATCAAATAGAAGTTTGACAGGAATGTAAAGAAGTAAGCCAATAAGGCTATCAACAAGAGGGAAAACCAAACCATCAAAACGAACTTAAAAATGAT
This sequence comes from Mus minutoides, assembly GCA_902729485.2. NCBI lineage: Eukaryota > Metazoa > Chordata > Mammalia > Rodentia > Muridae > Mus > Mus minutoides. The sequence goes on from LR749842.1 coordinate 1,162,056, forward strand.
ACATTTTTATTGAGTTAAGAGACAAGAGCATTAAAAAAAAATTATCACTGTAGCCTATTGTATCATATTGTCAAGGAGTGATCATGTTAAGCAGAGATATAAAAGATGGACAGCTCATCTAAACCATGGTATCTGAGATGAAAAATATCCTAGGTTAGACTACGGAGAGGTGGCATTGCAGAGAAGACAGGATGAAAATAAATGGTAATGCTCAGCCGGGCAGTGGTGGCACACGCCTTTAATCCCAGCACTCGGGAGGCAGAGGCAGACAGATTTCTGAGTTCGAGGCCAGCCTGGTCTACAAAGTGAGTTCCAGGACAGCTAGAGCTACACAGAGAAACTCTGTTTCAAAAAAACAAAACAAAACAAAACAAAACAAAGTAATGCTCATTGTAGGAAATGACAAGAAAAATGACCAAGAAAGACATGAATGTCAGTGGGCTGTGGGACAAACGTGCACATGCCATAGTGACTGTGGGGAAAGGCCTGGGGCCTGGGAGGCAAGAAAAGATAGATTAGCTAAAATAATTCCTGGAAACTTTCTGAAAGTGAGATTAGAAATTCCAAGTATAAGAAACATGAATGGGGCCAGTGAGACAGCTCAGGAGGTAAGAGAACTTACTGCCAAGTCTGAAGACCTGAGTTCTATTCCTGGGACCCAGGAAATGGAAGAAGAGAACTGATTCATACAGGCAAGTTGTCCCCTAACCTCCACATGTGTGCTGTGGCATGCCCCCTAGTGTCATACACACCCAAAACAAAACATCAGAGCACAAACATTGCTCAGAATCAATAAAACACTGCTCTCTTTCCTTTCTTCCCCACCTTTCTTTCTCTGATACACACATGTCTGTACACACACACTTATGCATAGGCAGACAGCCACGCATATGTCTGTAAACTCACATACTTTGACATGAGTGTGGTTCTTTCTATCTCCAGTATTTGGTTTGATTAAAAACTAAGCATTTGCTTTGTGTAACTACAGAAGGACACATTTTAGTTTAGAAGTTGATTCATCTGATCTGCTAATAGCATATCCCCTTAACCATAGAGCTTAGACTCGAGAGGAACAGCTGTTTTCACGTTCTTGCCTGGGAACCAGGCCCCCAGCAAATGTTTCAAATGCACACACAACGCCTTTAAGCTCCCCATGATTATCTACAGCAATTAGGATACTGTGACAGCTGGTGTCTATTTGATTAGACCTTTCATGAAAAATCTAAATGGTAAGAAGCCAAGTGGTTAGAGGGATCAGCCTCCCTCATGGAACAAAGAGTCTTTCCTTGGGTCAACCTTCTGTTTCTGGGTAGAACAGAAAATTTCCACTGATGATCAGGTAGAGTACCGTTGTAGAACTATGTAATGGCTCCTTGAGACCTGCATAATAAACAAACAAACAAGCAAGCAAGCATGCAAACAAACAAACAAACAAACAAAGCCCTAAAGGCTTGATTTTATGTCCTGATTGGGTCCTGTTTTTATTTTGTAGAATCAGTCTCTGACTTGTAGACATCTGAATTTTATGACGTTCAAGTTTTACCCATAAGCCAATTATCCCCTCCCTCGGAGTTTTGTGCCAAATGGTTTTTCTAGGATCAATAATTCAACGCTGAGTTTATCTGTTTGAAATTAAATATCCATTCTTTAGTAGCTTTTAATTTTATTGTTGTTTTGTATTATATTGACAGGGTCTCATGTCTCTCAGGCTGACCTCAGATTTTCTATGTATCTAAGGGTGACTTTGAGCTTCTGTCCTACCTCTAACTCCCAAGTGCTGGAATTGCAGGGGTGCATACTACATCTAGTAGATGCAGTGCTGGCAACTGAATCCAGGGCTTTGAGCATGATAGGTAAGATCCTGTACTAACAGATCTATTTCCAGGCCATAAGTACATGTGTGTGTGTGTGTGTGTGTGTGTGTGTGTGTGTGTGTGTGTGTGTGTGTGTGTGTTTGTATGTACACTTGTTAATGTGTGCTCTCATGTGGATACATGAGTATGTGTGGGTGCACACACATCTGTTTGTGTGTGTGTATGTGTGTAAAGGCCAGAGGTTGAGGTCAGACGACATCAACCTCCCTCCTCCCATACTTTCCACCTTATTATTTGAGAGAGCATCTACACTGAACCTCATTGTCACCAGTTCAGCCAGGCTTGTCATCCAGCAAACCTCAAGGATTCTCACAGTCTTCCCTTTCTAGCACTGGGATTGCATGTACCATCACATCTAACTTTTTTATGTTAGAGCTGGGGACCCCAGCTCAGTAAAGCAAGCACTGTACTGACTGGGCCATCTCCCCAGCCTCTTACGGTACTCACTGAGATCTCCAATCTTTATCCTTGCACATCCTTCCATCATTTATTGCTCTCTTCCCTTTTTCCCTACCCTCTTGCAATTTCTCTTTCATCAAGTCCCAGTAACAACATAAACTCACCTCTGTTCAGTTACTTGCTTTGTAATTCCCACCAGGGCTGTGTAACTGCTGAGTAGTTGAATTGCCACCCTTTCAGCCTTGAACGCCACAGCACACACATCTATGTCTAATGGTATACAAGTCAAATTTCATTTACATGTGCAACCGTAGCTCTGCGTTCTTTTATTTGGAATTCTCAATTACACGAGCATGCCCATACCCGTCTCATCCAGTTAAGTGAAAATGTTGTCATACCAGAAATGTTAATCCTAAATTGCTTTCTGTACTTTTTGGTTCTTTCTAGAACTTAAAAAAGAAAAAAAAAAGAATATATAATCATTGAGGTATGTTTGAATGCATTTTGTTTTTGATAGTTCAGAATTTTTCTGTCTATATTTATATCATGAAAGACAAATTCCAGCAATGAGATTATATATGAAGCTGAAGGTGGCACTTTTTTTTCAAGGATGGTAACTCTGTGGGCTGCTTATAAGAAATTTCCTCTATTGAGATTATGCTCTGGTCCTGGGTGATTCTATCAAATGATTCTTTTGCTTCATTTGCACATAGCTGACCTGCCTAAGTGTGTTGGAGCTTCTTAACAACTGTGGGACTCCTTCAACCACTTTGATCTGCTCTTATCTGCTGTTGGCTTCAGCCTTTGGTTCTGCTTTCTGCTTAAGTGATCATTAATTAATCATTAATAACCACTTAACACTGAGTTTTGAAAAAATGTAAGTTAAAAAACCCGAACGATCTAGGGAAAGTTGACTCAGTGGGTAAAAGCCCTTGCCACCAAACCTAACAACTTGAATTTGAGCTCAAGAACACACACAGTAGAAGTGATGAACAGATTCCTATAAGTTATGCATTGACCTCCACACAAGTACTATGGCATATACATGCATGTACACACACACACACACACACACACACACACACACACACACACACACACATTAGGTGAATACAGAGACACATACACAGAGACAAATTATAAAAAAAAATAAGTAAATTTTAATAACCTGGAAAAATAGTCATATTTTTTAACAAGGAAAAAATAGTCTTTTCTAAATGGGCCTCTGGAAAGCCTGCTGCCAGTGTATATGTGACATAGCACATATGTAGAAGTCCAAAACAACCCTGAGTATTAGTTTTCACTTCACCTACTACCTCATCTGAGACAGGATCTCTTGTCACCTACCAATTCATCAACTCATTCATTCAAGCACTGAAAGGCATCTCTTGGCTATGCTTGGCACACGTTAAGTCAGGTTGTTTTTCTGGATGTTGGACTGAACAGTACTATGTGTGCACTGGTCCTCTTTGATGGCCATGATGATCTTCACTTGTGGGACTGATACAAAGATAAATTATCCTGACTTCCTGAGACAGTAATCTGATGCCTGGTCTTCGCAAGGCTCTGCATTGTCCCAGGTTATTCGTTATGACTCTTAAAACCCCTGGCTTTATCAAAGAACAATTTTAGAAAACCCTCCACATTTTTCCTCCTCCAGAGAATATACAGTATGCCCTGTAGTGTTTCTTGCAAAACATTCAATCCAGGGTGGATTTGCGCCAATTCTCAGTGTCCAACCACTGCTTTGGAACTCTGTTGATCTCTCTACCCTTAACACTCAGTACCCTAAACCAGCTCTCCAAACTTTCCTGCTTTTGAGATCTATCTTTCACGCAGTTACCCACAGCAAAACCTCAAAGTTATATTTACACTTTTCACCTCCACAGCTTCTTGTCCAGTCAGTCAGGACCCTACACAAAAGTATCCTCCCGCATTTGCCTCCTTCCAAGAGAACCTCCTTAGCTCAATCCTCCATCCAAGGGTCTGTTTGTATTTATTTCACAGCCCTTTGTGGATGTCCAGTATGTGCTGGGCAGCAGAACACTCTTGCCGTTGAAAGTTTTGTTATGAATTTGGGAACAAAATTTGATAACGTTTTGGTTCTCAAGGAACGTCGAGATCAGTTGGCACGAACAGCCAATATATAAAGAGCCACACTCAGAATTAAGTGGGGAAGGAGAGGACAGGGATGTCCCCTGCTCAGAGTGCTGCAGAAATTTGAACTGATCACCCCCACTTCACCAAGTTTCCACAGTGTTTACATAATTAAATGCAAGCTCCTCACCCAGGCATTCAAATGCTTTTACAATATGGAATCAATCTAACTTTCCATGTTAATCTACCACTTTTCCTGGAAATATGGAGTCCATGCTCCAGCCAAATTTTCCCTCTGAGATCCCTGAAATTGCCTTCAAGAACTCTGCTCTCTAATCTCCTGCAGATCCCCTTGCTCTGCGCCTCTTGTCAAAATGCTACACATATACCCATGCCTACTTGGAAGGCTATCTCTGCCTTCCTGCCTACCTGATGTGACCTCTGCTTTCAATGCAAAGGGCACATTTTCTGTGTCACTCCCAGTTTTGCAGCTGGGTACATTTTGGGATGTAGATAACCCCTAATAACTTGAAGAAATGAATTTTAATCTGAAGGACAGCAACTGCTAGCTCTGGATTTCTGCTCATCTGTAGCACACATTCTTTCTAAAATTCCAGATCATGTCTCATTTCATCTAAACAATATTAATATCTCGTATTCTTAAGTGGTGTCCCTTTCAACTGGGAATTCCTCCTTATCAAAACGTCACTGTTCTTCTAATGTGTGCCATCCATTAGTACTGTAACCAGGCTTCTAGATTCTTTTCCATTTCACTTTTGTATAACAGCCTTTTAGAGTTAAGGATATATATATATATTGTTAGGGTATTTTTTTCTTTTGCTAAAAAAGATATAAAAATAAATAAAGAGGGTGTTTCTCTAATACTTCCAAGAAGTCTCCCATTTCATGTCACCTAGCCATGATTACTTAGCTCTAGTTAAGAGGAGAGCACTGTCATGAATGAAGAAACATGTGGTATTTAAAGAGTAACTGCTGTGCTGCAGGTACCACACTGTTCGCATACCTAATCCTGTACAGTCTTAACAGTCATCTCAGCAAATGGGTCTTATCATCTCTACCTTATCCTGGAGAAATGTGAGACTCTGAGAATTGAAGCACTCTCCAGGGAAGAAGTTGATTCCTATCTTGGTTTATTCTTCCATGATTCCAAAGTCTAGATTCTTATTTTCTATGGTTCATTGCCACTTAGATTTTAATTGAAGACATTGTTTTTGAAGTTTGCAGGCTGTGACAATGGGATGTTCTATTTTTATGTCCCCCCAAGCCTTAGTATAGCTCTCTGAGATTTTAGAGGCTCAATGAGTGGATACCCGTTGAATAAATGAACACAAAGAAAAGTGACTTTCTTATAAAAATGTGCTCCTGGTTTTTAAAAATTCTGCTAGTAAATATTTTTTCTTGGTAAATGTTTATATGCTGGTTTTTAAAGTAGATGATTACTCTTGGTAGTGTCAGTCAAAACAGCACAGTTTTATTTAGTCGGTTTGCATCTAGTCTGTTGATTTGCATTTAGTTGGTTGATTCATGACTAAATTTTTCTATAAGGAGTTTTCTTATTCACTTTAAGGGGGATGGATACTCTCTTAGACTTGCAATCATGTGTCCACAGATCCAGTAGGTATTGAGAGATGGACTCAGTTCTTTTTGGCCTTTTACTACACAAAGCACAAAACACTAAAAAAGAAGACAACAAAATCGGGAATCATTTTACAGGACCTATTATTTTAGCAAAGTGTCCTCCAATAGTGGTATGATTGGCTTTGTAGGATATTTAGCAAGGTATTTAATATCTATCCATAAAATGTCAGTAGCATGCATTAAAATGTTTTTAGACATTGCTGCAGATCCGAGTAACCAAGAAGGGAAAAAGAACCAAGACTACTTCTTCTTCTTCTTCTTCTTCTTCTTCTTCTTCTTCTTCTTCTTCTTCTTCTTCTTCTTCTTCTTCTTCTTCTTCTTCTTCTCCTTCTCCTTCTCCTTCTCCTTCTCCTTCTCCTTCTCCTTCTCCTCTTTGCCAATTTTTTGTTAGATATTTTCTTCATTTACATTTCAAATGCTATCTCGAAAGTTCCCTATAACCCCCCCCCCCCCGCCCTGCTCCCCTACCTGACCACTCCCACTTCTTGGCCCTGGCATTCCCCTGTGCTGGGGCATATAAAGTTTGCAAGGCCAAGGGGCCTCTCTTCCCAATGATGGCCGACTAGGCCATCTTCTGCTACATATGCAGCTAGAGACACAAGCTCTGGGGGTACTGGTTAGTTCATATTGTTGTTCAGAACCAAGACTTCTAACTCGATGATAAAACACAGACCTAGTATTTGAGGCACACCTTAAAGAAGACTAATAGGCTAATGTTTAAGAATGGTGCTCATTTGACTAAATTTTCAGCATGAAATAAGATTAAAAGCCACTTTTCCTTGAACTTTATGTGTTACAAACTGGATTGCAAATTTGTCCACCTTAAGCACTTAAGTTTGAGTAGCTTAGGCCAAGAATAAGAAAAGAGACTACAGATTATTGTTTCCATGCTCCCCCACTCCTCCCAAATTAGGTATTTTAATTGTATTTAAAGAGAGCTGAGAATGTAATTACTCTTGGTAGCATTAGTCAAAACAGCCCTGGTTTTTCTTTAGTCAGTTTGCATCTGTCTTGACTTAATTTGACTTAAAAAAAAATTCATTGTCCCTACCTTATTTTTCCATGTGAAGGCATTCTTTTCATACTTGATATGAAAATGGACTTTAGTAAACCAAAAGGTTAGTGACCCATCCCCCAGCCTGCCTAAGTCTAGAAATGGAAACAACGAAGTCCCTGCATTTTCTCTGAGCTGTCAGAGAAATGTGTTTTTCTATCATAATTTGGGCAGACCTTTTGTTTTCTGCTGAGGTCTGCTTTCTGAGTGTGTAAGATGGATAATGAATGTGGTTTCGGGGCATTAATCTCATTTTTCATGGTAGTTGTTCTCAGTGTTTACATGCTCTGATAATCGGACTGCCCCAACAATTAGGGGATTATTCAGTTGTACTGTTTTTCCCTGTTCTTCAAGCCTTCAACAAACTTTAAATACTAGAAACATATCTCTGGGTAGTGTTTTTGCCTTTGGGCAGGACTATCTCATTTAGTCTTTACAAGTCCCATGGGATAGGTATTTTAATTCTCACAGCAAAGATAAAAATAAAAAGAGACTCAGCAATTTTTCAGTATCATTGCCAAGAAACCGGTGTTTGGGCCTATGTACATTTTAAATAAGTGTCGGGCAGCTACAGTGTGTCAGGCAAAGTCTGGGTCAGAGCTAACCAATAGGATTAGAATATTAACTATATAGATAGTTCCACATGCTTAGTAGCCATGTTTAATTTAATTTAAATAATATCTGACTTAGCCTGACATATGAAAGAGATTATTATTTCTACAAATAATCAATATGAGAAATATTAATGAGTTCTCATACACTGCTTTTCCGTTTCAAAATTTATGGTGCATTGGAAAGATTAGAGTATGTCCTGGTCAGAGAGCCTAGTTTGTGCTTTCTAACTGGACATTGTGCTTACCCGGTTTCCTCAGCACCCTTGATGTGTTGTGAGTCTTGGCAAAGATGGGCAAGAGAATTTGCTTCATGTTCTCCTTTCTCAGTCTATTTTTCTCACATCCTTATGTCTCTTTTGTGACAGTCTTCCTCTCAGTTGGATATCTAGACAGTGGCATGGGCTTGTCTACCTTAGATGGAAGTAGTGCAAGCATAGGTGTAAAGTGCTGGGATTTTGAAGTAACCGCGATACTTGGAGCAAAAGACTTAGATTGAATGAGATGGGGTTAGAAGAGACTCTGCAAATGCCCCCTTCTTCACCTCGTGTACCATTGAGCATCATTTTGAACTCACTGTGAACTAGCCATCCTGAACTGCTCCAAGGAATATAACTTTGACTCATCTTTGAAGACTGTCAATGTCAAGTAGAGTTTGGGCACTCAGGGACATGATAAGTCAGAATAATGAAGTTCTCCTTTCATCCTTTGGTCTGGGCTATGGTAGAGTTGGAAGCTGAGCAGAAAGCATGATGACCCCACTGTGGGGGATGGAGCAGGTCCCTGATCTGTGTTTCCTTTGGTAGGAATGGCATAGATGTCCAGTTCCACATGGAGTAGGTTTCATAGCAATTTCTGTTCCAGGTACAGCTGCTTTCAAGTCTCTAGTAGGCACCACCATTTTAGGGGTTCCTCACGCTGTTCCCCTAAGATGGTTACAGCTTTCAGTATTGTCACTGTTGCAGAAGAGAGTTGCTGCATCATGGAGAGTCCTGGCAATGAGAAATAGAGCATTGGGGATGCCTTAAGAGCTTGCCAGTGGCAGGTAGAGCAGAGGGGTGACATACTTATGTGCAGTGGAAAGTCATGTCCACACCAAGCTCAACTCTAAAAGTCACTTAGCCTTTTGATTCCATATTGAGTCCTTGTATGGGGAGGTTTGTCAAACAACCAACTCCCCCTACATTTACTATGAAATGAAATACAAACCAAACTTCAAATGAGAAATCATTGTCCAAATTCAAACTACGCAAGGACTTAAAATGAAAAGCTAAAGTGACTTTCCTTAACTTCTTTACTTTCCTGTCATCCACTGCTACCAGCACTGAAAGTTTTGTGCTTTGTTCTTTTCTTATTAATATTTTAGAAGTGAAACAGAGGAAATGCACAGCCCTGTCCATACACATACACCCTACTCTCCACACCTGCTTAAACTGGGCAATACTGTCAGGCACATAGGATCTAGATCATATATGCTTTTCTGCCAGTTGCTTATATCTTAAATGCATATATTCTGTTCTTTGTTATAGTTGTGGAGTACTATTCTATAAGACTGAACTTATTTACTCCTTGCGGATGAGTCTGCAGCTTCTTTGTCCCTGTTTATACCACAGTAGCAATGCTATGGTAAATACAAATGTCTAGGAGCATATACCTTTATGGAATAAAGTCAACTTTAAGGCTTTGAAAGCATGTTTATTAACTAAAGATACATAGGACTCCCAATTAGACTTTTTGATCACAATGACATCATAATTAATACTGTACTGAACTGAATCTGGACCAAAGCTTAGGAACATGGCTATTAAGTTAGTCTGCTTTATCTTACCTGGGGCCATACATGCTATGCAAGAAACTTTGAAATGCTAAGAATATTCTTCATTCCCCCATATCACCAATGAAATTTGTACCTTTGAGAGCATGTAAAATATCACCCTACCTCTATCCAGCTATTGATTAATTAAAATAAAAATTTTCTACCCAAGGCTCAGTCACATTGCTTATGTTTTTGCTTAAAATATTACAAATCAAAGAAAAATTTTATTTTAATCAGCTTACATGAATGACCTGATCACTTTGATAAGCTAACTCACATATTATTATACTTTGAAAATGTTGAATATATGAATTTAACTGTACATTCCAAGCAGAATATTGAATTTAGTATTTAAAAAGTTGTTTTTGAGTTTTGAGGATTGAACCCAGGGGTTTGCACATGGTAGGGGAGTTCTTTACTGACATTTCTTTGCAAAAAAAATTTGTTTCCCTTCTTATGTTAAATTCTGAGTCATCACTTGCTAACAGCACCCCAGAGTGCTCCATCTCTGCTCCATCTCAGAAACACAGCAGATAGAAGTCTCAGTGGGCCATTTTCCTAACTGCTTCCCAGGTGTCAACAAGTGCTAAGAGACTCTTTCTCATACAAAATGTGTGCTGTCCTGGATGCTATCCAGAAACTGTTAAAGTACTTCAAAGAGACTTGAAGTGGTTCAGTGGGTCAGCCACCTTATTGACCTTCACTCTGACATTTGGCTTGGCTGTGGTTCTATGAATGGGACATCTTATCGACCTCAACTTTGGCTCAACTACATATTAGATGTTGTTAGAACCCAAACAAGTGGATCACTCTTCCTTTCAGGGAAGACTGTGTCTTAGAAATTTCCATAATTCCTACTTTAAACTGAAGTCAGAAAATATATTTTCTAAAACCAGTTAGTAAGCAGAACACCTGCCATCCAACTGTGTGCCATGTATATATAATTTCAAAAAATGTTGACCATATAGTACTTAAAATTTTAGGGACTTGGGCAACACCCAATGCAGAACAGATGAATTTCATGGTTTCTTTATGCATTTGCACAAATTAAAATATAAGTCCTCACTTGGTCTGTTTGAACCCCTTTCTTCAATTAGCTCTGTACGTAGAGAAGGGCAGACAGCAGTTTTCAGAAAGCAATCCAGTTCTTCTGCATGTTATCACCTCTGTGTGTGTATGCCATTGTGACAGAGCAAATGCCTAGATTAAAAGTTGATTGTGCTCTATTAGTTTCTCCTAGGAACAATGTTTGTAAACATAAATGTGCAAAACCACGAAAGATCTTTGCAGACGGTAATTTTCATTTAATATACAAGAACAGTAGATATAAACTCCCCAAAAGTAGGCCTTACGTCTAAATATTGACTAAATGTTTCTTGTCTGTAATCAGTGGTGTGTGTGTGTGTGTGTGTGTGTGTGTGTGTGTGTGTGTGTGTGTGTATGTGTGTGTTCAGGAGTTCATACATGGGTATATATGTTTATAGAGGCTAGAGGTTGACCTTTGGTATCTTCCTCAAGTGCTCTCTTACTGTTTGAGACAGGATCTCTCACTGAACCTGCAATTTTCTGTCTTGGTTAGTCTGGTTAGCCAGCAAATTCTTCTCTGTCTGCCTTCGCAGACCCAGGATTACTGGTGCACACCAGTGTGCCTAGCTTTCCGAGTAGGTGCCAGGGATCCAAACCCTGTGCTTATATGGCATCTGAGCTATCTTTCCAATCCCTGGTGTATCATCTTTCAAGAAATAGTCCTTGGTTACAATATTTTAATTTTATATTTTCACAGCCTTTAAAGAAGTTACTGATTTTGCAGCGTACTTTTTCCAATATCCAGGAAATGAATGAAGTCAGTAGTGCTTCTGAGGCTGAGTGGGTGGTAACTTAGTCAGCACCGATGGATGGCCAGGACGTTTTCCCGAGGCTAATAGTCTGCTTCCCTTGCTGTTTCCTCTAACTAGCATTTGCAAGCTCAGGATCTTTCTTCCTTGGAGAATATTCAGGGGGAAAGTATAAGTTACATTTTTCTTCCCCCCACGTTGTCTATATAATCTCCTCTTTTGTTCAGATATTTATTAAAATATTCATTAGAAGAGTAATTACTGGGATAGCAAGATGACTCAATAGGCAAAAACACTTGCTGCTCAGCCTGATTGGTAACTTGAGTTAGATTCCCGGGATCCGCATGATAGAGGGAGCAAACTGACTGCAAGTTTCCCTCTGACCTCCATGCACACACCACTGTAGCACCTGCACACCCAGAAACACACCCACACAATACAACAACACAGGTATGCAAGTATATAAAAATGTAATTGGTTAAAGAAACCAAATTGTCATTTATTCTAAAAAAAAAAACCAAATAATCGGGTATCCAGTGTGTGTTTTATGATACTCCCAACTGCCAAGTGGAAGAAAATCAGCTTGCTGCTTCTAGACCATTCCAATGTTACTGAAAACCTGCTGTAGCTAATGAAGGGTCTTTTATGGATTCTTAAAAACCAACTGTTTTGTAGAAAGTAGAACTTGTAGACAGACTAAATTCCAAAAAAGCCATTCATTTGCTTATTCATGAGTCAACTGTTGTAGTAGTGTCTTACAGGTGATAGGAGCGAGGGAAACGGCTTCAGCCAGCAGGCTATATACCATATACAAGAATTGCAGGCTGGTGCCAAAGTGAATAATTCCACAAGGAAATAGAAATAGTGACAAAGGTCCTGGAAGAAAACGTTAATAGGCCATGAGAGCCTACTACGCGAATGTTTGATCCCATTCGGAAAATTACATGAGGCAAACTTTCAGCTGTGACCTGACAGAGGAGCAGTTCAGAAGCAGAGAAACTACCCACATGTGCCGTGGAGACAGGAAAGACACGTGGGCCCTGCGGGACATTGGGTGTTGGAACCTACAGATGTGTGTTTGGGAAGGGACACAGCTGCAGCTGGGAAGGTGAGCACGTGTCTCCTGGATGTGCTGACAGACTCACACAGCCACAAGACACTTCTCCAGGTTTGTATTAAGCTGCTCACCAGGACAAAGGTGAAGATGTGGGAGGTCTGACTTGGGTCACTGTTGGCTGCTGGCATTTTTATTTTCATAGCCTCTCTCCTGCCTTGCCTTTTGTCCAGGGCTGAAGTTGAACCTTAAAAGCCTTGCTTCTTCCTATGTGTTGCCTGTCTCTGGAGTTGGTGGGACAGCATATAGTGATAAGGGATGTATTACAGGTCTGAAGCTCTGGTTCCTAGTGTGTCAGGCAGGTTGGGATAGGGGGATCAATGGATAGAACACTTGGCAAAAAAGAACATAAATGCAGATTTGTACCTAGAGTCTTTTCTGCCCTCTTTCCTCCCTTGTTTCTCGCCTCTTCCCCATTTCTAATTCTTTCTTCTCTGTTTCTTGCTTTCATTCTTTTAGGAAAATGAATCACAGAAAGAAGATCAGATTATTGAGCTCTTTGAATATATTGGATATCAGTCCCCTATCAGATTTAGGATTGGTAAAGATCCTTTCCCAATCTGTTGGTGGCCTTTTTGTCTTATTGACAGTGTCTTTTGCCTTACAGAAGCTTTGCAATTTTATAAGGTCCCATTTGTCAATTCTTGATCTTAGAGCACAAGCCATTGCTGTTCTGTTTAAGAATTTTCCCCCAGTGCCCATATCTTCTAGCCTTTTTCCCACTTTCTCCTCTATAAATTTCAGTATCTCCGGTTTTATGTGGAAGTCTTTGATCCACTTAGACTTGAGTTTTGTACAAGGAGATAAGAATGGATCAATTCGTATTCTTCTACATGATAACTGCCAGTTGTGCCAGCACCATTTGTTGAAAATGCTGTCTTTTTTCCACTGGATGGTTTTAGCTCCCTTGTCAAAGATCAAGTAACCATAGGTGTGTGGGTTCATTTCTGGGTCTTCAATTATATTCCATTGGTCTACCTGTCTGTTGCTGTACCAGTACCATGCAGTTTTTATCACAATTGCTCTATAGTACAGCTTGAGGTCAGGCATGGTGATTCCACCAGAGGTTCTTTTATTGTTGAGAATAGTTTTTGCTATGCTAGGTTTTTTATTATTCCAGATGAATTTGCAAATTGCCTTTTCTAACTAAGTGAAGAATTGAGTTGGAATTTTGATGGGGATTGCATTGAATCTGTAGATTGCGTTCGGCAGGATAGCCATTTTGACTATATTAATCCTGCCAATCCATGAGCATGGACGATCTTTCCATCTTCTGAGATCTTCAATTTCTTTCTTCAAGAAGCTGGACTCCAGAAATTCAAATAACCCCATTAAAAATGGGGTACAGAGCTAAACAAAGAATTCTCAACTGAGGAATACCGAATGGCCGAGAAGCACTTGAAAAAATGTTCAACATCCTTAATCATCAGGGTAATGCAAATCAAAACAACCTTGAGGGGGCTGGTGAGATGGCTCAGTGGGTAAGAGCACCAGACTGCTCTTCCGAAGGTGATAAGTTCAAATCCCAGCATCCACATGGTGGCTTACAACCATCCGTAACGAGATCTGGCTCCCTATTCTGGAGTGTCTGAAGACAGCTACAGTGTACTTACATATAATAAATAAAATAAATCTTTAAAAAAAAAACAAAAAAAACAACATTGAAATTCCACCTCACACCAGTCAGAATGGCTAAGATCAAAAACTCAGATGACAGCAGATGCTGGCGAGGATATGGAGAAAGATGAACACTCCTCCATTGCTGGTGGGATTGCAAGCTGGTACAATCACGTTGGAAATCAGTCTGTAGGTTCCTCAGAAAATTGGACATAGTACTACCAGAAGATCCAGCAATACCTCTCCTGGGTATATACCCAGACGATATTCCAACTGGTAATAAGAACACATGCTCCACTATGTTCATAGCAGCCTTATTTATAATAGGCAGAAGCTGGAAAGAACCTAGATGTCCCTCAACAGAGGAATGGATACAGAAAATGTGGTACATTTACACAATGGAGTACTACTCATCTATTAAAAACAATGAATTTATGAAATTCTTAGGCAAATAGATGTATCTGGAGGATATCATCCTGAGTGAGGTAACCCAATCACAAAAGAAGTCACTTGATATGCACTCACTGATAAGTGGATATTAGCCCAGAAACTTAGAATACCCAAGATACAATTTGCAAAACACAAGAAAGTCAAGAAGAATAAAGACCAAAGTGTGGATACTTCATTCCTTCTTAGAATAGGGAACAAAACAGGAGTTACAGAGACAAAGTTTGGAGCTAAGACAAAAGGATAGACCATCCAGAGACTGCCCCACCCAGGGATCCATCCCATAATCAGCTACCAAACCCAGACACTATTGCATATGCCAGCAAGATTTTGCTGAAAGGACCCTGATATAGCTATCTCCTGTGAGGCTATGCCAGTGCCTGGCAAATACAGAAGTGGATGCTCATATTCATCTATAGGATGGAACACAGAGCCCCCAATGGAGGAGCTAGAGAAATTTCCCAAGGAGCTGAAGGGGGTCTACAACCCTTTAGGTGGAACAACAATATGAACTAACCAATACCCCCAGAGCTCATGTCTCTAGATGCATATGTAGCAGAAGATGGCCTAGTCGGCTATTATTGGGAAGAGTGGACCCTTGGCCTTGCAAACTTTATATGCCCCAGTACAGGGGAATGCCCGGGCCAAGAAGTGGGAGTGGGCAGGTAGCGGAGCAGGGCAGGGGGAGGGTATAGGGAACTTTAGGGATAGCATTTGAAATGTAAATAAAGAAAATATCTAATAAAAAGAAAGAAAGAAAGAAGATCAGAAAGCGATATGGTTCAACTTAGTAATAGCAAAACTAGTGTCCATGTTGCCTTTATGCAAGATCAAAATAAAATGTTGCTAGCACTCTGATGTCTTCTGTCTCCCCCTTCCTTATGTAAACTCCTCCATTCTGTTACAGATGATGATGATTCTATTATGATATCCCATTATTGAAATATACTGTCCAGATACCAACTGCAACATTCATTTCTTCTTCTTTCTTTGCAATGTTAACACTTAGTTATACATGTGTGGCAGTGTTGAATCTTTTATAAATTGAACAGGACAGAATACATTGTTTAGTCTCAATTACTTTGACTAACTTTATATCGTTAAAGACATTCTGAAATTAATTTAAACTTTTTAAAAGAAATGTATGAGCATAAGATAATATGAAGAATGCCCATATCAATTTTTTGAATGCCTTTATCAATTTTAAAAGTTTTCTCTTACTTATTTTATTATTTATGAACTCTCTCCCTATACACATAATTATTATGATCAATTTGAAGCTAATTTATAGGCACCATGACATTTTTCACAAGTATTTTTAGTGTGTATTTCCAAAGAATAGAGAGATACACATCTAACCACAATACAGCTCTCAACTTCATAAAATTACCTAGATACAATAAAAATCTACTGTTTAGATTCAATGTTTAATTTGACTTAATGGCCTTTTACCACCTCTCCTCACTGTTACATGACATCTCCTTCTGTAAAGGGCTCTTTAACTGTAAGAGCACAGTAGGGCCAGCTGAGGTAGCTGTCATTCCTTTTTTGTCTTCCTTTCTTCTGGAATGGCTCATTATTCTTCGTGTCCTTTAAAAAATACATTATTGACTGTTGTAATAAATATTTCTTCTCCCTTTAAAATGGGATATATAACTCACTCATTTTGTATGCTTTATAGCTTTTTGTTAAATAGTATGTATGATATTTTATGTTCAGAGCTACAGGAGCTGTGGTTAACTATTGCACATGGATGATTAGTGTCCGGTACACACACACACAGAGATTAAGTGAACTTATTTTGAGGTTGAGCTGAAGAAAATCTATCAGTAGATCTACAAGTACATTCTCAAATACACCTGACAGAAGCTACATGGTGTCAGAAGAGTACCTGAGAGAAATACAAGGTCCTTGAGGGGAATTGCAAACCCAAGCCCACAGAAATGATAATACTCACAGTCCTAAGGCTTCAGTGTTAAATATCTGTTCTGAAAATGAAGCAGAACCTCCCAGTGCCTGAAATCATTGAAGTAGGATGGGGCATTAGGATATACAGTTAATTGGAAAATGACTAGTGGTACATAAACCTCAGAGACTCTAATAGTCGGGATGCTTATGTGAGACTTTTAAAAATACTTTTAATCAAATGGACTCAAATCCTTTTGGTTAAAGCCTTTTTCTCAATTACTGGTTCTCTTTCTATGCAAACCAATGAGAATTCATGCTATTTGCTTGGCTCCCATCAGGCGATCTTTCTCCTGTCTGAGAGTGATCGTCTTTGTTGACACTTCACTTTGAAGTCGGTACAGGGTTGCACTACATAACCAGTTTTACGATAATAACCCCACATTTGAGCCAAAAGAATTCCAAGAACTGAATTTGTTCCAGGAAGTGGTTTTAACCTCCATTCTTCCATGTTTGAATTCTGTATTAATCTCCAGCTCTCTGCTTTGAAAAGACAGAGGTGTGTGCATTTCATAGGCATTTTCCAGTTGTCTAGAGACCTAGCCTTTCTTCTAATTCTGTCCCATTGATGCAGGTAGTGGGGTTATAGATATATTTCTTTCTTTCTAGAGTTGATATGTATCATCCAGAAAATGATTGCTGACCATTGAAAGCCTTGCACCGGGGAGCTCCGGCCTAGTCTTTGTAACAGAAGTGACAGTTGTATCATTTTTATGACAGATGAAAAATATTTCGTTGCTATCAATGATATCATTTATATCAACAAGATACCAGACTTTTAAATACCTTTATAAATTGTAAATTTCTGGAAAGAGATAATTGTATCACTTTTGAGGCAGTAGTTTCTGCATAAAGACCATTATGCTAAGAGAGCACATAGGTCAGTAAGATAGGTAGCAAAAGGATTTCCTTGTCCAGATGACTCCAGCAGAGAATAAGGAGATGCGGGCTCCAAACAATGCAGCTATACAAAGGTGTCAGGTTTCAAGAAAGTAAACTTTGGGGTATTAAGAAATCTGGTGAGCAAGGTGCACTAAGAGGAAGTATAAAATTCACAAGCATGAAAACAGCTGAGGAATCCAAGACACCATAATTAATAATTAAAGCTCAAAGAGCACGGTCCTGAAAAAGAATATAGGACTTGACATGGATAGTCTGTGGGTAACACCAGAGAATGCAGGGCGGGCTATTCAATTTGCTGAGAGAGGAACCTGAACACCAGCCAGCGAGCCATAGCCCTGTCTTCTGGATCAAAATGCTACGAGGGCTGGAAAGGGCTGTAAGGAGGAGAAGTGAACGCAGAGAGTCCTCTGGAACCCTTGCTAAAAAATTAACATTAACAACCAAAAGTGGTAATTTGTAGTCATTGCTTTGACAAGAATTGCAACAGAGTCTTTAATTCAGAATAAGAAAAGACTTGAAAACAAAACCCAGAAAGACAAGTTTAAGAAATGGATAATTTTTGAAAACCAGATTTGCTCTTTAAAAAAAGAACGCATACAAGCCACATGTTAACTCCAGTCACTAACTAGCGTTCTAGATTCTGGTCGGATGCATGATTCAAGTGTATAAGGCCATGAAGAGGAGAATTTGGCGAAAAGTTCAGGAAAATTACTTGGGGTTTAGGAAAAAAAAATTCCGGAATAAAGGAGACCCAAGAACAGAGGCGGCTTTGAGAAAGCCATTTGCAAAGATCAGGATGGAGCATTTTGTCCTGGCATTGAATTAATAACAACAATTCTCATTCCTCCCCTCCCTCTCTCCCTCCCTCCCTCTCTCCCTCCCTCCCTCTCTCCCTCTCTCTCTCTCTCCCTCCNCTTCTCTCCCTGTTTCTTCTTTCAGCAGGGTCTAGCTTTGAATTTGCTATGTATGATGACTCTACGATGAATGAATTTGTGATGATAACTTTAGACTGCTGAGCTTCCTG
Organism: Mus minutoides; assembly: GCA_902729485.2. NCBI lineage: Eukaryota > Metazoa > Chordata > Mammalia > Rodentia > Muridae > Mus > Mus minutoides. The sequence goes on from LR749842.1 coordinate 1,180,471, forward strand.
CTTCCATTTGGAGTGCTGGACTAGGTACTACACTCTGCCCAGCCTATGTAGTAGTAGAAATCATAGTCAAGGCTTTGCGCATGCTAGGAGAATGCTCTTCCAGCTTATCTCCACCCCCAGCCTTCATTTCCCCCTCATGATGTCCCAGGAAACATGTTGTTCCCATGTCTGATTAGATCATACCTGTCTGCAGCGGCCTCTCATGTTGACCTTCATGGGTACAACCAAATATCACAGGAAGAATCAGGGCAGAGCATAACAGAGGCCGTTTGGGTTGGGAGAAATCTTACACATTATTGAGTTCAACCTTCTAGGAGCATGCACTAGAGGAACCTGGAGCGGCAAGCACACAGGGTTGTTCCCACGAGAGAAGAATGCAAGCCTGTTATCTCCCCAGAAGGCTGGGGCAAAAATGCTTCTTAGCCTAGTGAGCTTTGCACTTCTCTGTATGGCTAGGGACTTTTCCAACACTGGATCAGCCCCCCCAGACCCTTCTTATAAGCTTGTTTTTCTCACTCAATCTATAGAACCTATCGTTATGAACTTTACAAAGGGTTGCTACGTAGTCATGGCTGATCTTTATTTACCAAATGGTGCTGTGTTTAAATACTCCTAGAATAGGTCTCTCAGAGTTGGGCTTCAGAAGTTTGAACCAACAGCAGCTACTGAGCTGTTCTGAGCTAAACTGCCTTCTCGTCTCCTTTGACTTGTCGCTCTTCAGCCCATTAAGACTGCAGAGACCTCTGACCAACCCTACCATGCACACATGACAGAAGAGACTAGAATTGCACAGGGCCCATGGAAGATTTTCAACTGGAGAACGCTGTTCAGCTAGTCTCATCTTTTAAAAATCCCAATGGCCATTTCTAGGGGCATCCGTCTCTGTGGATAATTTCATCTCAGGGAGGAGTCTGCTTTTCTTTCTTAGAAGTTAAGGACAGGTGTGTTCTAATCTTGGCCAGTTTCTTCCTCTTGAAGCTTGGGTTCTGATGGAGCAGGGACTGAGGGAAACATGGTACTCTCTGTCACATCAATGGAACCTTGTATAGATCAAATGGCGCTCCCTGATACTGAGATCTCATATTGTCATGCTTTCTAAGTTATATTTTTGGTCTGTTTTTACATTTCATTATTTTTATTTCCTTTTTAAAGAATATTTTTATTATTTGAAAATGTCACACATGCACACAATATATGGGCTCCAACACATCTCCTCCCAACTTCTTAATTTATATAATTTTTAATGTTTGTATTTGTTAAATGAAAATATAATTGCATCATTTTCCTCCTCCACCCTTCAATGTATCCTTTGCTCTCCCTCAAATTCATGACCTCTAGTTCTTTAATAATTGTTACACACACACACACACACACACACACACACACACACACACACACACACCATACTCCTAAATACATAAATACAACCTGTTTTGTCCACATGACTTACCATACTGTTAAGAAAGAAGCAAAACTGTGATACAGTTATGTCTTAGTCAGGGTTTCTATTCCTGGACAAACATCATGACCAAGAAGCAAGTTGGGGAGGAAAGGGTTTATTGGGCTTACACTTCCATACAGCTGTTCATCACCAAGGAAGTCGGGACTGGAACTCAAGCAGGTCAGGAAGCAGGAGCTGATGTAGAAGCCATGGAGGGATGTTCCTTACTGGCTTGCTTCCCCTGGCTTGCTCAGCCTGCTCTCTTATAGAACCCAAGACTGCCAGCCCCAAGAAGGTCCCACCCACAAGGGGCCCTTCATCAGTAATTGAGAAAATGCCTAACAGCTAAATCTCATGGAGGCATTTCCCCAACTGAAGCTCCTTTCTCTGTGATAACTCCAGCTGTGTCAAGTTGACACAAACCTAGCCAGTACAAGTTAGTACTGTGTGCATAAGCAAGAATTATACTATAGAAAACTGTCATATTTTGCTGATGGGTTATTATTATCAATGGAAGAGTTATTTCTTTTCTGTCTGTCTGTCTGTCTGTCTGTCTGTCTGTCTGTCTGTCTGTCTGTCTGTCTCTGTCTCTATCTCTGTCTCTCCACCCACCCCCTATTTGTACATATGTATGTGCAGAAGGTAGCCATGGCTTTCTCATAAAGAAAGCATTTCCATCTATGAACTGCTGGCGCGTGTGAAAGGGCAGGTCCTGCAGATCCAACGCTGCAGGATCTCCATGGCACAGAGCAACAACAGTATTTCTGAGAGAAGTCCCCATGAGGATCCAGTACTGATAGAGTGGCAGAAGCCAGAGGCCTGGAACTGGACCAATGACCTTTTGAAATGAACATTTGTAAGTGAAGCTGTTTAGATGAAAGGGTATGCTGTGTGACACACTGTGACACACTACAGCTTCCACAGAGAGATGATTTGGTTTTGTTTTCTTTAGGGGGGAAGGTTGCAAGAGCAGAAGGAAGATATGGAAGGATGTGGCGATGAATGGGATAGGGTGCATGATGTGAAATTCACAGAGAATCAATTAAAAAGGTAAAAAAGATGGCATCTCTTTTATTTCAATAGAATGTGGAATGTTCCACATGAAGTATTTAATAGAGAAGGGGAATCAAGGGAGAAGATGATGCATTCGGATTCCCTCCTTTGAATACCGTTTACATTCTGAATCCCTGTCTGAAGAGTATATGCAGACGTGTTCATGGGAGATAAAATGGTCGTCGGGGGTGATCTCACCTTATATCCAATGAACCTGTGTAACACCAATGGGTTTCAGGATCTAATGAAATTCCGTGTGAATCTCATTCAAGACACCGAAATCCATCCATGTAGTTGACATGTAGCCATCATGAGACTTCCATATATCAGGGTTTATTTGTGCTAAAAATTCCCTGTATTCTGCCTGTTTATCTCTCTTCTTTGTCACAGCCCCTGGGAACTACTTGACGGTTTCAGCACATCTGCATTTTTTGCTCCTTCTCAGAAAAGTTATAGCACATGTGACCTCTTCACTGAGTAAAACGTATCAGTGTTATCTCTTTTCATGGCTTATTTCATTTCTCTTTATAATTTGAGTAATACTATAGATGCGCAATGCTTTATCAATTCACTTACTGAAAGGCTTGTTGGTTTATTTTTGTTTTTGGTTGTTATTTTAAAGATTTTTATTTTCTGCATGTATATGTATGAGTGCCTGTTTGTGCATCTATGGTACCATGTGTTTGCCTGATACCCTTTGTGGCCAGAAGTGGGTGTCGGAGATTCCAAGTGTGTGTACTACTCCTGCAAAGGACCAGAGTTTGGTTGCCAGAACCCAGGTCAGATAGCTCACAACTGCCTGTTACTCCAGCTCTGGAGAACCTGATCCCCCTCTTCTGGCCCCTGTGAGCACTGCAGTCACATGTACATACATCTATAGTATTACTCAAATTATAAAGAGAAATGAAATAAGCCATGAAAAAGATAACACATAGAAACACACACATACACATAAAGAAGTATAAAAATAAATCTTCAAAACAAAATATCTTATTGGAAAATGGAGTTTAGTAACATCTTTGTCACCCTTCACAAAGCTGAAAAGCAAGCAAAGCCCCCCTCCCCCCCCTTTAGCAAGCCTCTTTCTTTTACTGTCTTTGGGAGCTTGGAATGTTTAGTTGGGTCTCCCTTGGTCTGAAAAGGCTTGGGGCAAAGCTGAGACTAGACCCTGAAATTCTAGACTCCTGAAGTCATTTGTTCACCCTGCCACATTGTGTCTGCTTTCTAGTTTTGAGTTTTTTCAGTTCCTGGATACCAAGTCTTGAGACTGTGGACTTGGTTATGATTCTTTTGGCATTAATTCCTAGTATGTGAAGTATGTTAGCTGTGCATTTGAAATAAACTAGCCACTGAGATCTGTTGACAGTGTGCACCCAAAATAGCCTTGTGCAATGAAATTAATGCTGTGTAAAATTTTCAGTCCTTTAAGGAATGCTGCTTCTGCAAGCCCTGGAAAACAGTCTTCTTAAAGAAAATTCCAACTCACTCATCAGCATTCTTGCTTGAAGAATTCTTTATCTGTTGGTCGCTGTTTTCCTAGGACATGAATTAAAATGTACGTTAACAACTGTTCTCTTCCCACACCACTGAGTGGGAAGTTAACAAAGTTGTCCTGAGAATAGTGATAGAACATAATCTAAGCATAGTTGGCTTTTTGTTTTTAATTAAAATATCTCTAGCAGCTGTTGAGAGTGCTATATATGTAAATTAATTAGATTTGCTCACCCACCACAGAGTCTGTGTTTTGAAGAAACTGAGGCCACAGGGCTCTCTTGTTTTTTTGCACACATATGGACAAGGGGGGGGGATCACTCTTTTCAAAATAAAAACTTAGAATGAGATTGTATGGTAAGGAAAGTGGGAGGGGCTAGAAATCAAGAATGAAGAGTAAGGAACACAATGAACAATCAGTAATGGGGTGCTCATATTTCTTGTTCACGGGCTGGAGCTTCTCTGACTTGTCTTTGGTTCCTACTTGTAGAGTCTCGGATCTCAAAATGACTCACCTTGGCAAAGGAGCACATCCACTGCAAGGCTCTGCCCAAGCTCCATGCCTCTATCCTGGACCAACAAGAGGATGTCTATGCTAGCAAAAGAACGACATCATCCCTTCTCCTGTGTTATCCGTCTCTGGGTCTGCTTACTGCTCTAATTGTTGGCATGAAGCTGGGAGAGCCTGGCCTAAAAACGAGGTTGATTAAAGTCTCATACAGTAGCCAAGTTTATTCAGAGCATCAGGCAATTTATACTCTGGGGGTTAAGAGGGGTCACTTAAGTAAAGTATTCAACCACAAGGACAAGCCACATGTGACCAAACCATGGCTTTCCAAAGAGGCATATGAGTAACAACCACTGAAGTAAACTCACTCCTATCAGCTACACCTGGGAGGAGCGTGATCACACATTCCAGGGAAAAGTCTGTGTTTGGGAGAAACTGAGGCCACAAGGCTCTCTTGTTTTCTTGCAGTTTTCTGGAAAGCACTCAGAATTTCTCTTGCTTGACTCCATTTTGTAGACTGTGTTCTGACACCCCTCCCACATATCTCCAACAGTAGTTGCTGGAGGACCTGAGGCTCTGTAGTTGACACAGGTACATGCGAACATCATGGCTTACTTCTATTGTCACCTAGCAGTACAAATGATCCTCAGAAAGGAATCCTCACAAAGACAGCTGGTGCAAACTGCAGTGGTTTCTTTATAGGGAAGGGGGACAGTTTTAGACAACCTTCTGTTATCTTGAAAAGCCAAGGAAAGCTTTCTTCTCCAAAAATCTTGCCAAACACAGGAGTGAAAGGTAGAGTAGTTTATCTGGAAAGAGATCTACAACACTTTTAACTGCTTTCCTCTTCTTCTAGAAAAATCTTCTATAAATGTAATTGAGTGCATGAATACAAAGAAGTAATTGTATCTGTGTACATACATATTCATCTCCCTATATCTCTACTTGTTTTTCTTGTTTCTGTTAATAGGTTCAAAATATCCTTCCCTCCCCCCTCTCTCTTTCTTCTGTCACTTTCTCTCTCTCTCTCTCTCTCCCTCTCTTTCTCTTCCTTCCTTCCTTCCTTCCTTCCTTCCTTCCTTCCTTCCTTCCTTCCTTCCTTCCTTTTTCCCCCTTTCCCTTCTTACTCTTTTTAAAATTTTGTAGTGCTGGAGATCAAACCTGAACACACACACACACACACACACACACACCTTAATTCTTTAAATTAGAAGTACTTTTCAAAACAGCAAATAAAAATTCAATTCCTATCCCTACCTGATTCCTGATATTCTGCTGTGCAGAAGCATAATAATTCTTTTGTGAAAATATTTATGTTTCTAATTTGGGGTGGTGCACACATCTATGTAGAATACCAACCTTGTACCTGGTGGGCTAAATGATTGGATATCTACAATTTTGATTGACATGACTGAATTGTCTTCCAGGGATATTGTACCATTTGGTATATCCACCAACAGCCTGTATCAGTGGTCTCATCAGATACACTACACTTTAATCGGAACTTTAAAGATTAAAATGCCTATTTTTCAACTAAAATCCCTTCACTCGGATTTGCCTGTGTTAACCATGGATATAATGCAGCTCCTTTCCTATGTTAATCAGCAACTTTTATTTCCTTCCTAGTGCTCGCTCCCTTTTCTATTGGGCTGGTTGCTCTTTTTGTTACCCATGTGTTAAATTCTTTACATTATGGCAGATTCAGTGTTCTTTACCTGGATATCCATGTCTATGTTCGAGTATACATTTGAATTTTATTGGTGTTTTACTCTTCTTTTATATGTCTTCTTGGTTTTCTGGAGCTCTAGGAATCTTTTTAGGACAAACAAATTAATACTGGGTTTAAATGTAATCCGATTGTATTTGGTTTCTCAGGTTTTTAAACCTTGTGTGTTTATTGGCTTCTGTAATCAATGTCAGTATGACTTCCTTATGATAAATTTCCAGAGGTAGCTCACCACAGAGATGCAAAAGGAAAGCAATTACCCCTTTTCTGGCTGTGGTGGTTTGAATGAAAATAAGCCCCATTGGTTCACATGGTGGGGCACTGTCAGGAAGTGTGGCCTTACTGAAGTGGATGAGGTCTTATTGGAGGAAGTGTGTCACTCGAGGCAAGTTTTGAGGTTTCAAATGCTCAAGTCAGGCCCAGTGTCACTCTCTTCCTGCAGCCTCTGATCTGGATGTAGAATTCTCAGTTCCTTCTCCAGCACCACGTCTGTCTCTATGCTACCATGCTCTCTGTCATTATGACAATGGACTAAACCTCTGAATCTGTAAGCCAACCCCAATTAAATGTTTGCCTTTATAAGAGTTGCTGTGGTCATGGTATCTCTTCACAGCAATAGAAACACTAACTAAGACACTGGAGATGTTGTTAGAGTATGGTGCAAGGAAAGGCCACCCTGCCCTCCAGCAGAGCTGGCTACTCTATGTTGAGGAGGAGACATTTGAGCTAGGACTCAAACAAACTGTATCCTTGTTAGGGAGGGAACAGAGAAGATGCCCTCTAAACTCAAATAACATTTTACGTTGTTTTCTCAAGGAAGGATGGTTTGTTTACAGTAGAGAAGTCAAAGGGGACAGTGTCCTTACCGAAGATGACAGAAGTCTCTGTCATATTTCAAGTTTATGTTATAGGAATATGTACTGTACAGTGGCTAGACTACAAAGTTGGATTTATTACTATAAGAAGAATTAGTACAGGCTGAGCATGTGATGTAGTTCGGTTTATAGAATACTCTGTACAGTACTCAGAAAACCCTGCATAAGCTCTCCAGTACCAAATAAACCTGCTGTAGTGGCTCATGTCTGTAGTCCTAGTAGTTGAGATATAAAAGCTGAACAAGACCACTTTGTCTACATAGAAAGTGTAAGGCTATCCCAAACTGCATGAGACAGTGTATCAAATACAAATAAATTACTATAAAAAATTTAATGTCTCTGGTAACTCATAGGCAATAGCAATTACCTGTCAATACCATTAAAATTCATTATGTAAGTTAAATCTATATAAATAACAATTATAGATATTTTAATCATCTTTTTAACATAAAAATAAGGGACTCTGGGCTTGGAGAAAAAAATTAATGGAACATGCTAAGGTGCTGAAACAAAGACTGGGATAATGTTAGCTGTTATAAAGTCCAAAGGTCATAAAGAAGTCACCTCTGCTGACCCTAGTTCCATAACTACGTTGGGATAGGGAGCACTGAGAAGAAATCACATTGGGTTGAGACCTACGAGACTTTGCTTTGTCCTTTCTTTGCCTTTCTTTGAGGGTTTAAGCAGACTTCCTTAAATAAATCTTCTCATTGAAACCATATGCTTTTGACTGCACAAGATGACAAACATTGTTGTAGTCTCAACAGTGGGGAAAGGGACATAGCAAGGAGATCATGAGTTCGAGGCCAGCCTTGGCTATGTAGCAAGACCCTGAAAAGTGAGGCTAGGGAGATAGGGAGGAGGAAAAAGAATGAAAGGAAAGACAAGCAAAAAGGCAGACTTGCTGTCCTTACCAGTGCAAACAAAAGACAGAAATGGAAACACTGGACATGCTTGCTTAAAAATGGTATGTCAGAGTAGGTATACTTTTCATGTCTAGTTTGACTTGTACATAGTCCTACATAGTTTCAGAGATTAATTGCCTACAACAGAGATATCTTCTTAGATGGCTCTAATGGAGCAATGACCTCTGTCAGGGGCTCATTAATGAACTTAGCCATGTTGGATGAAGCCATGCAGACATATGAGGTGCTGCATGGAGGAAGGGAGAGAAGAAGAAGAAACTTTCCCAGACTAACTTTAGAGGCATGCATGGGAATTATTAATGTATGGTGTGATAGGGTGGGCTATGAGGGAAAAAGTACCAGCAAACTCACCCTCTGCCTTGTCTTAGTTAGGGTTTCTGTTGTGAACAGACACCATGACCATGGCAACTCTTATAAACTGAAACATTTAATCAGGGCTGGCTTACAGTACAGAGGTTTAGTCCATTGTGGAATGAGTGGCTGCAGGCAGGCAGACATAGTGCAGGAGAGGTAGCCCAGAGTTTTACATACAGATCAGCAGGCAGCAGGAAGAGAGATTAAGTCACTGGTCCTGACTTGAGCTTCTGTGACCTCAACACCCACCCCCAGTGATACACTTCCTCCAACAAGGCCACACCTCCCAATAGTGCCACTCCCTATGAACATATGAGTCTGTTTTCATTCAAACTACCACACCCTCCAAAGTCTTCTTTTACTTATTCAGTGGGAAAGGCAGAAACCAAACTAGGAAAACATGGGCTGTCAAGACAGCTTTGTGGGTAAAGGTACTAGCTACCAAACTTGATGGCCTGAGTTTAATCCTAGGACCCACATGGTGGAAGGAAAGATATGATAATAAATAAATTTAAAACCTAGAGAAAAAGTCAAGGGACAATGAAGGGGAGATGGATACGTTCTAAGGATGCTAAACACCTGGGGTGGCATGTTTGTCTCTCTTGTTTTCTCTCCTTTTTTCCTCCCAGTATTATCTCTGGTCCTCAGTTTTACAAATTATCCATTAGTTCTAATGCTTTGGTTTGGGTGTCTTCTCTATCTCACTTTCTTCCATGTTGATTAAATAACAGCCTTATAGCTTTTTTTTTTTTTTGCTGCAAATTGTGTCAACTTTATTTTTCTCATCTCCACCTTCCTCAAAAAAAGGAAACATAAATAAATTAATTCTAAATTGGCTATCCTTCTACTGACCTATTTGGATAGGAGCAATTTGTTTAGTCACAGAGATGGGGGTCTTACTAGGCAGACTAGGCTGGCCTCAAACTCACAGTCTTCTTGCCTCAGCATCCTGGGTATAAGAACTGCAGTCATCTACCACCATGTCCAGCTAGAGAGACCTCTTAATCAAAACTTCCAGCTAGGTCAGAGGATTTGGTACTCATCTTAATCAGAGGACAACTTAGTAGTTCTAACTCTAACATAGATGAATCTGGCCCTGTTCTAGCTTTGTGATGCTGGGTCCACAGCTGGCTTCTTGTCTGACTTATTCCTGAGCCCTATTAGGTAGTTGGATGGCCACGTACCCAAATTCTTTTCAATTTTCTTATCCACAAACCCGGATTGAGATACTGTGCCTAGCTCCTCAGGTCTCATCGGAGAAGAGCTGCTTCCTCCCAGCAGAGTGGAAGCTGATTCCAGCTGAGTTACTAACAGGATGCTTATCTAGTATCATGCTCTGTAGAAAACAGGTTGTCAGCCTGGTGGTAGCAGGCCTTCTCCTTCATTCATTGTCCAGTTCTAGTTCTCAGGGCATTTCTTGAGCTTTCTCAACCCCCTGCTGCTAATCCATTTGTTCCAGGTCATGTCACAAGGCACCACAATGTTGACTTGTGTGTGCCCTTGAGGTCATGGTTTTTCCTTTGAATTAGAAACTTGAGTTATTGAGGCATACACACACACACACACACACACACACACACACACACACACACACAGAGAGAGAGAGAGAGAGAGAGAGAGAGAGAGAGAGAGACAGACAGACAGACACAGAGACACACAGATATGGACAGAAAGACAGACACACAGAGATACAGATACACACACAGAAACATAGACACACACACAGAGAGACATAGACAGACACACAGAGACACAGATACACACAGAGACACAGATACACATACACCACAGAGAAAAAGTTCTTATTTCATCCAAGGTGTGAATAAAAGAAGCAACTCAAAGCATTTTTTCTTTTTATCCAATGAAACTGGCCGTGTTCCCCCTTACAGACTATTTTACCCATGTGTTGTCAAGATCCATACAGGGCCCATGTGGGCAACCTAGTCACCTTCATGGAGGTGACAGACTTGAGGTGTAGGTAAGATGCTGAGAAGGGAGGGAATAGACAGGGTGATTTTTTAAGTGCTAAATCCCAAATCCTTAATGTTTCTCCCAGGTATGAACTGAGATTATTTTTAGAAACGAATTGCTTTTTAAGAGTCCCTCTTTAATGGTGACTTTTGGAAATGTATCTTTATCTACAAGAGGACATGTAGTTTCCAGTTGGTCACCTTGATTCATAGTGGATACCGTGGGTTCATGCTGATGAGAAGGTAAGACTTTCTGTTACAGTAACAGTGGTTTGAAGTAAGTGTCCACAATTAGTCATATGCTACATTCTTTGATGAGGCAACCTGAGTATAAGTTAGCCATAATAAGAAGTGCATAGTCTAGTGTTCTATTGAAAATGCTGCTATAGAACAAACTGCCAATTAATAGACCACAAATCAATTGTTCCTATCTTTTTATACTTAATGACTAGAACTTGAGACAAAGATCAGATCTTTTTATTTGTTTAGGGCAATGCCTTTCTTCTCTCTCTTTCTACCTTTCTTCTCTTCTTCCTCCTCCTTCTCATTCTTCTGTAGAAGGACATGGGTTCCAAGGAAATTAAACAGATCGTTTAAAGTTTCTCAACTTTTAACAAAACAGGGGCTGGAATCCACTTCTCCTGCTTTGGGCCCTAGTGCTCTCTGGTTTCATCTCAGGAGAACAGAGGCAACCTTACACAAGATGAGAGTCGCTGTTGATTCTGGCCACACATTAGAACTGCCAAGTCATGTTCAGAAAAATATACCTGAACCCCAAACTTATTGATTCTCTTCTTCAATTCTCCTAGGTGAGCTATGTATAAAGCTAGTATTCTTAAAGATTGCTTCTCACGTGATGGCAATTTGTGGCTAGGGTTAAAGGCCTCAGATATTTTTTGGTAACTCTGATATTCTATGGACCCCTATTATCAATTTCTTAAATCTTGATGGTAAAGACCACAGACATTCATTGTTAACTTTTCACAATACATACCTCAATTAATGTTCAAAAATAACTTTCCCTCCCTTCCTCCCTCCCTTCCTCCTTCCCTCCCTCCCTCCTCTTCCTCCTCTTCCCCCTTCTCTCTCTCCCTTCCTCTTTCTTTCTTTCTTTCTTTCTTTCTTTCTTTCTTTCTTTCTTTCTTTCTTTCTTTCTTTCAGACAGGGTCTTTCCATGTAGCTCTGAGTCCTGGGATTAGAAACATATGCCAGTATGTCCAGTTATTTCTTAAAAATCTTCACTACTTCAAAAATAAACTGCATAACAGTTTACAACATCATCTGCGGTGCTAGTGTGGCACCTCAGACAGCAAAGTGCTTTCCTAGCAGTCCTGAAAACGGGAGTTAAATTGCTCAGAGCCCACATTGAAAAACAGTCAAGTGTTGAGCATGTGTTTGACATGTTAGCACTGGGGAGGTGGAGGAGGTGGGTACCTAGGGCTCACTGGGCAACCTAGCCCTGTGTCAAACTAAGGCCAATAGGAGATATTATCTCAAAACGCAAGGTGGGTGATACCTGAGGAATGAGTATGTATAGTGATTCAATGTCTTCTTATAGAATCTAGGACTGTAGCTGGCTTGATTTACTTACTGTGATCTTTCACAGTTGCATCCATTTTCCCCACAATGACTTGCTCCTATTCCCATCTTGTATTGTATTTCAATTGTCCACACCTCTGTAGCTGTGTGTCTTGTTTTAATTACTGGATGTAATTAGTGGTGGAATGAGCAATGAACGACGTGGCATACCCACCTTGGTAGACTTTTGAGTAGAGTAGGGGTAGACTTTTGGCCTCCACATGCAGTGGAATACCTATGTATGCATACCTGCACACACACACACACACACACACACACACACACACACACACACACGTTTGTACACATACATGTTCATCCACAGCATCTATCATTCAGCATTAGAGAACGATTTTGGGTCCTTCTTTAGTATTACCAACTGAAATGAAACTCGAGATGAAGTTGAAATGCACCCTTTGGGGCTTCTGTTTGGTTTCAGGGCTTTCTCTGTTCTGATGAAAGGACGTGGACAGTCACTCCCCTGCCTTCCACAACACTTCCTTTCTTTTCCCAAGAACCCAGATGCTAGGCTCTTTCTTTCTTTCTTTCTTTCTTTCTTTCTTTCTTTCTTTCTTTCTTTCTTTCTTTCTTTCTTTCTTTCTCTTCCTTCCTTCCTTCCTTCCTTCCTTCCTTCCTTCCTTCCTTCCTTCCTTCCTTCCTTCCTTCCTTTTTTTTTTTTTTAACAGTGATGAAAATGGTTCTGAGCTACAAGGACCTCTAGGTCCTGACCGTGATGGATTCTGCCACTGTGAGACTGTGCACACCAGCTGGCTCAGGACGATAGACACCTCATCCACATTTCAGTAGGAGAAAAGTGGCTTAGTGAGAAGTTTGAGGAGGTCAGTTTTCACGCTCACAAAATGACTTGGGAATCACAGACCACAGACATGCATCCAGGAATGCAAAAATCCAAGGGCTGAAGCTATGTGGAACTGTTATTTTTCTTGGCTAAGACTGATCATTTTCTTCTTTCTCCCCTAAATTGGGGTTTTAAAATGCTGTTGCTACCACTTATTTCTCTTGGCATGTTCAATGACTGAGTTTCTTTGTTCCCACTGCCTTTCCCGCGGACCCTCTTCAGCCCCCTCTCTTGAGTAAATAATCTAGCTTTTCTGTGGCTTGGGGGGCAGCTTAGCACTCCCTCCCTGGGTAATTTTCCCCTTAGGCTCTGGGGTTCTGCCGACCAGACTCTCAGCGCACGTGTGTTCCTTCTTCTCTGAAATGAGGAGCGTTTGGTTTTATTGTCGCTCAGTGGACAACTGTCTTTTCCCTGTCTGCTGCTCCTTAAGCAACTCAAGCTGGACTTCTGTTCTGATTTCACACTCTGTCCTTTTGCAGTCGGCCCAGGGCTCAGCCAAATGTGCCAATTCCCTCCACTACCCCCCCAGGGTGGGGTATGTCTCTGCTGAAGCATTAAGTGCCACACTTTTGTTTTTGTTAAGAACAAACAAACAAACAATCCAAAGAACGAAGGCAGCCAAAGACCTCCGTTTCCCTTCTATTTTTACTTTATTTCATAATTTTTTATTGTTGTAGCTCATATCAACCCAAATCAATTGCTTTCCTCTAAGTTTCTCTGTTCATTTCTTGCTGCATACGCCAGAGTTGTAAAATTAATTTTTTTTTTTTTGAGGAGGGAGGAAGAACAGGTCTGGAGAGAGCCATGGTTCATCTATGAAGACACATGTCTTTTTATAGGTGAAGGTCAAACATAATGAAGGGGAACACGGGTTGTCACCACTCCTTCTACTTAACTGTGACAAGGGAAACACAGGAACAGCCTCCTCTCTTCTGAGGAGGGGTCTGCTTTCTTTTGGAAGCCTTCTGAGTTACTTCCTGTGTTCTGTAGTGTAGAGATCATGGCTGTGTATGGAGCATGAGTAAGCGAACCCAATTTGTAGGAGGAAGGAAACTTCTTTTCTTAATGGTTAAGAAGTGCTCACTACCTGTGAGGTAAGGGGGGAGCAAAGTACCCCCCCCCCCCCAGCCAGCTTCTTCCCTTTTCCAACGGGAAGATAGCTATTAGCTAATGGGATAAGGCTCTACATGGAGTCCCTAGGTCTTCCATGTGTGTCTGCTTCATCCCTACCCCTGAAACACAGCCAAGGATGCTACATTAAGTTTATGTTTTCTTCTATTAAGTGAGCCTGGTCACATCCTGTGCTCCAGCAGAGGGACATGATGGATGGGGACAGGGGATCATGGCCATATTGCTTTCTTCTCTTCAACCTTACTTTAAATTCCAACTTTTGAAATAGCTTACAAATGCTGTGGAGTCATTAATGTTGTTTTCCTTTGCAAAAGTTCCATGGCATGCTAATGAGCAGCTTAGGGCTAACAGAAGCTGTGTCTCCACTCGAGCTGAAGTTTGCCATATGCCCAACTCCTGTTTCACACGAGCTCTAAGTCTGCAGAAGGCAAAGTTGCCACAAATATCCCAGTGCAGAATTGGGTCCCATGTGCAAGTATGTGAGGGAAGAATTTGACTCACGCATATACTCTTAGAAAAAAAAATTTTCCCATAGTTTCCTTTTCTCTAAGGTATTGAATGGGCCAATATGTGTCCTCATGTTTCAAGCATCCAGCCCCTTGAAACATTTTGATTGCTTCTTACACTGAATAGAGTTGCACAATGCTGTGTTCCAAATGCTATCTTTTTTACTGGCTTCATACAAGTCCAGGATAAATTCTCTGCTTCGCACAGCACGCCCTTATGTACATGGCTTCTATTTTTACTCTGCCTCTTCCTCTGTTTTCCTTCTACCACTTCGCCCAACATGTTTTGAATTTGTGTAGTTGTTTATATTTGAGACAATCATACTTGAAACCAACAATGCTTGTTTTATTTAAAAAATATTTTTCTTGATGCAATTCCCAATTTTGGGACCTGGCACATCAAACTCAATAGAAAGAACGCAAACCTTGGAAAGAGGCAAGAATCCCCCTGACGTAATCAGCAGAGGCAATGTGTTGTTTTCATTCCCTGGAATCAATATTTCTATTTTATTATCTTCTAAATAGGACAGCAACAGAAATATAAGTATAGTGTTTTGGCAGGAAAATCAATACATTCTTTTGTAAGTGAGAATATTTGAAAAGGGACATTGGTGCTATTGGTCATTGATCATTTCATTATCTCATTTAATATGATCATCAGATAAGATGTTCAGGCTTGGGAGATAACAGACAGGTGTGAGTATTGTAAAATACAATAGCAGGTGTTTACTGTTAAATGAACAGACTGCCTTACTCAGAAAAATCAGATCTAGACTCTTAGATCTACCCTGTGATTGTCAAAAGAACTCTATCCAACTGTGTAATTGAGACACTTGGGAAGTTTGGCTTCGTCTTGCTGACAAAGTAGAATCAGACGCTCAATTACTCTGGTGCAACTTGGTTTTCTGGGGGAAATCCAGTTTCATGATCCTGCTTTCTGCTGAGATTTCCCTGGAAGTGTCATTAATTTATGACATGAAGACAGAAAGCCTATTAATTCATCTACTTCAATTAGCTTCTGCTTCCAGCTTATTCCTGCTTGTCCCAGCAGCTTAAAACTAGTTTTCTTAACTTTGGAGCATCAGCCTTGTCTTGACAATTCTAACATCTTAGCACAGATTCCTTGACTATGTGTTTGGAAATTCCACCTCTGTAGTGGGAAAGCCCACTGCAGCTGTGTCCTTGGCAAGTTTGATACCTGGCATTTACTGCCAATGAGCCCGTTTTCTCTGTCCTGACTCAGCAGCTGGGTCCCTGGAATGGATCCTCCATTCTCTGCCCCATTCTCATAGGTTCATAGTCAATTACAGGATTACCATGGCTCTTTGATTATCATGAGTTACCATAAAGCAGATCTGAAAGGAAGATGTGGGTCCATGGGTTAATTAGGAAGACAATCTCAGCAAGACAAGAAGGAACTTGGAGAGAGAGACAGGGAAGGAGGGATGTTAATAATGGGGTTAGTACTGTAGGAAATGGATTCAGTGTCTGGAGGACCCTCTGAGAGCTTGTGGAGAAAATACTTTGGAGGTATGAAGGCAGAAATATATCTTGACCCATCAACTATCTCTTACAGTGTGAGATTTGCCTCTAACTAGGGAATAACTCTAGATTTTAATTTTTTAAACATTTACCTATGTGTGTGTGTATGTGTATGTGTGTGTGTTATACACATGTGTTTGTACATGTCACACACATGTGTGGACATAAGAGAGCAAATTATGGGAGGCGGTCTTCTTCTGGGGATCCCACTTAGGTTGTCAGGCTTAGGCAGCAGGTACCCTCACGTAGCCACATCCTAGTTGGAGACACTAAGTTTAGATTACCCAAGCCTCTTTTTTTTTTGCACTTGCCTGTGGTTAGGTTAAAACTGCAAGACAGAAAAAAATAAGTGCTGAAGGTAAGAAACTCCAAGTATGTTCAGGAAGTGCATACGATGCTATAGGCATCCTCCAAGTGGGCTGTGCCTGCTACAACATATCTGTTGGGTCCACCATACCACTTTTAAGCAAAAATGTATTATTTCCTTTAAGAAAAAAATGATGTGTATATAGATATATAAACATGAATGCAGATGCCCAAGGAAGCCAGAAGAGGTTGCTGAATCTTGTGGATCTTGAGGAAGAGGTGGGGTGAGCTTCCCAACCTGGGAGCTGGGAAACTAACTCAGTTTCTCTATGAGAGCCTCACAGGCTTTTAACCACTGAGCCATCTTTCCAGTCCTCATTAGATTAATTTTTATCTACCATATTTAAAAGACCCGATTAGAAGAGCATGTTGCCAGGAGTTAGAAAATATCCCTGATGGAGAATTTATTTCCTGACGGTATTATCTTTCTGGATTTCTCTTTTTTCCACCAGAGGTGATACCCAGGCTTCCTAAGAAGGCAGGAAGAAGCCTTTTCCATCAGAACAGAGAGCTGTGAAGCAGAGGAAACACTGAAAGGAAAACCAGAGCCTGGGTTGGGGAAATGTGTGGCTTAGCAGTTAAGTTACCCACTGAGGTTCAAGCTTCCTAAATTGTTTCATAGTTTGACTTTGAGAATAACTTTTTCCAAATATGTATTCTGTGTCTTGAAGGGCCCCACCATGGATCACGGGACATGGTCACTATATCGCTATCTGTACTCCTTGTTGCGTATTTGCCAACTGGGTGGAAGGCAATGCTTTTGCCTGTACCTTGAGCACAAAGAGCTCACCAACTACACTTGACATTCAACTGAGTTAGACTCCTGCAGCAGAGCAGAGCCAGACAAAGAGCTTATCAACTGTTTCTAATTCCGAGCTGGGGGAAGTATAAGTAATCTAAATGAAACTCACATATGCATCGTTTATTTGTAGATAGGGTTGTGTAAGAGATTTGTAATGAGTTGTATATGCTTAATTTGAATGCTTGGTAAATTTTGGTTATACGCTTATGCATATGGTATGTGCATTAAACCATTCTCAGAGTTGCCTTTGGTTATAAAGTCTCTGTTTAAGGTCCTGCTGCACATCTGGCTGTTCCTTTGTTCCCAGGCAGTGACTAATTCTGATCAGATCTCCTTACACCTCCAACCTTGCAAGTAGAAGAGAAAAGAGACTCCAGAATTAAGATGCCAACATTGATGTTTATATATGGGAAGTAAAGATTATTCACTTGGTCAAAGAGTCTTAGCATTCTGTGCTGGAAATGAACTTCTAAAGAAATTTAAATGAACTTTTAAAGAAATAAGAAAATAGCAGCTTATAGAAAAACAGTGGTTTACTGAAGGCCATGGGAATAATGGCTTATTTTTAACTCGAAGAGAGTCCTGGAGATACACTTTCATTGTCGATAACGAACTGTCGTGATTTTGATTAATGCCAGTGTCTGGCATCATGTAAAGTTAAGACCCTTTTATGGATTCCTTTCAACACAGTGGAAGCTTCTGAGGCCATAAATTTCCTTAGCTGCAGCAGCTGTTGCATGAGACAGTAGTAAAAGCTCCAGCCTTATCCTCTCCTTTGCTCTGAAGATTTTAGTAGACAAGGAGCTCTGAAGCTGCCCTATCTCTGAAACTGAAGTGGGGCCACGCAGGCAGCATCTTTCTCCAGAAATCAGCCAAACGAAGAGGCTTGATGGATGCTGGAAGAAAGCAAAAAGCCAGACTGGTAACTCAGGAGAAAGGTATTTATATAAAGCTTTCTATCCTAGCCAGATGAGGCTGTGGAAGAATGATCGGGTTGGCAGTTAGCAAAAGGCTAAAAGTCACAGTAAACACTCTTTCTTTGTTTCCCCCCCCAAATGAGTGCCAACACATTTTTAATTCTCAACAGACACATTATACCTAGAGCTAAACAAGGTACAGATTTATCTTTCTTGGAATAAGTATGTATCAACTCTGCTCCCAGTTTGCAAAGGGATTGAATCATTTATTCCATGGTCAGTAATAAACAAAAAACACACAAAGAGGAAATTGTTTCTTTCGTATACTACAGACCCTCTCCCTGTCTGCTTTTGTTTAATAACTATCAATGTTTATAACTATCAGTGTTTTCCGACTTCTTGTCAGGAAAAGAGAAAAAAAAAAGAAAAGAAAAGAAAGAAAAACCCAGCCCACTTCATTCACTGTACTTAGAAATTATCCAAACAAAGGCAGTACAATTCTTTGATGCAATGGTGGTTTTCTTTAGAAATGGATTCTTTCAGGGATTAGATCCATTGTGTTTCCCTTCGCCACATTCTAACGGCTGGATGAAGTATTTCAAATACAGCAAGCTAATAACACACACCACATTCTGTAAGGGAAGCCTGGGAAGCAGCAGATCTCCAAGGAGGACACAAATAGCTGCTGATAACCATATTGCGAGAAAGAGGGATAAAATGAATGTAGATCTATAATGGATGATTGCGTCTAATTCGTCATTAAGACCCTTGGAATAGTCAGGAGTTACAGACACCTGCCACCACCGGGAGACCGAAGTCTGAAAAATGTCATTTGCCCTTGATTGCAATTGGAGATAATTGAGTTGCAATTATTGAACAAAATTTGTTGAGTGACAGTCTAATACATTCCGCTGGATGAATATCATATTATTACAAATATAATTTCTGATTTTTTTTTTCCTGCATGAAGCAGATGGATGACAAAAATTAAGCGCCTTGTAAGATGGCTCAGCAGGTCAAGTCACTTGCTGCCAAGCCTGGTGACCAGAGTTCAAGCCCTGGTTTTCTCTTCTTCGTACATGGAAAAAAGAAAGAACCAACTCTGACAAGTTCTCCCAGACACTGATAAATGGATAAAGAATGGATGATAAAACAACAACAAAAATGTTCTGATGTGTTCCATTAGAGTGACTACAAACAACCCAGTGTGGTAAACACTTCCACAAAGTAGAAGAACTTTGAATGCTTTTACCCCAGAGCAGTGCTTCTCAACCTTCCCAATGCCGCGACCCTTCAATACACCTCCTGATGTTGTGATGACCCCTAACCATAAAATTATTTTCCTTGTGGGCCCTGTGTTCCATCATATAGATGATTATGAGCATCCACTTCTGTACGAGACAGCTATATCAGGTCACAGGGCCTACAATGGAGAAGCTACAGATAGAACCCTAGGAGCTGAAGGGGTCTGCAACCCTAGAAGAGGAACAACAATATGAACTAACCAGAACCCCCAGAACACGTGTCTCTAGCTCTACATGTAGCAGAAGATGGCCTAGTCGGCCATCATTGGGTGGAGAGGCCCCTTGGTATTGTAATCTTTATATACCCCAATACAGGGGAACGCCAGGACCAAGAAGTGGGAGTGGGTGGGCAGGGGAACAGGGCGGGGGAGGGGAGGAACTTTCGGGATAACATTTGAAATGTAAATTAAGAAAATAGCTAATAAAAACTAATTGAAAAAAATATTTTCCTTGCTACTATACTGTAATTTTGCTACTGTTATGAATCATAATGTAAATATTTTTGGAGATAGAGGATTGCCAAAGGGGTTGGAACTCACAGGTTGAGAAAGACTTCCATAAAGAGATATGTAAATTTGAGGCAATAGGTATGTTTAATTTGCCTTAACAATTACCCCCCCCCACACACACACACATTGAAATACCATGGGTTGTCCTCTAAGCATATACAAATTTTTGTTTTTAATATATTGGTAAATATTCAAATTGCAATTTTTAAAAAGAAAGTCTAAAATGATCTCTATTCTTGGGCCAGTTGATTACGATGTGAGGATCCCATGAAGCAATTCTTCCAGATACTTATTCTAAGCTTTATGTTAAAAGTGACTTTTAGGTATGTGAACTTACATATTTACATTAAGTATTTCTCCCTTTGATGAAGGTTAGTCATGGGATATGTTAAGGTCATCTAATATAAATATGTTTGACTTTCCCTGTGTAACTTGAACTTGAATAAGTGTTTCCAATGTAAAAGACAGCGTTGGTGAAGAACTTTGTTATTGCTTGCTTTGGGAAACTTAGCATTTACAGGGGTGGGTTGAAGGATTTCATAAATGAAGGCATTTATTCTCCCAGAAGTTAAGTTATTTGTCCAAAGTAATACATCTGTTGATGGGGGTTCAAGTTTACCATTCTATTTCCTCTTTCATGCAGAGGACCAAGCTGTTCCCTTTAACTGACTTACTGTGTAAGAAAGTGTTTTTTCCTTTTTTTTTTTTTTTTTTTTTTTTTTTTTTAGCTAATCACAGTAATTAACACAGCATGTTTAAAAAGATTGCCTTAACTGTGTTTCCCAGAATACGGGGGAAATGATCACTGTAAATCTTCTCTTTTAATTTATAAACTTTCAAAATCATTCTCTTGCCTGTTTCTCAGGATACCTGTAAGAGACTAGCACAGCGGAACACTGAAAGCCTAAGTAAATGAAAACTCTTCTATTTTTCTTTCTTTGGGCATTTTGTTTCTATGGTTGATATGATTTAGAATAATCATACACAAAAGGGGAAAAGATGACTAGTATTTTGGAAAGCTTAAAAAAGCTTGTGGAATTTAAAAAAAAGTGTGTGTGAGGGGGAACGATTACTCCACGGGAAATAATTCACTCACCAGAAGTTATAGAATATTTAGAATTTTACCAAAATTCTGCTCTGAAAAGATGTTCTAGTAATAATTGCCTTGCTTTAAGCCTTTTACTTCACAGTTTTTCTTTTTGGAATTTTTTTCCCTTTTGGCATATTTTCCTTAGGAGCAATCTTATATTAGTGTGATTAATTACTTATATTAGTGTGATTAATTACTTATATTAGTGTGATTAATTACTTAGTAGTGTCCTTAGGGCCACAAGGTCTCCATGGGATAGAACTCATTCTTAGGTAGTGGATCTTAGGGAAAAGAGAGGGCAAAGAGTAAAAGAGGGAGGTAAAGAGTGAGAGGGAGAAAGAAAGTGAGGAAGAGAAGAAGAGAGGGAGAGATGGATAGATGGAGAGAGGGGGAGGGGGGAGAGAGGGAGAGAGGGAGAGAGGGGAAGAGGGAGAGAGGGAGAGAGGGAGAAAGAGATCATTTATGGCTATGCTCTAATGACCTGAGTAGCCACCACTACTTAAAGTTTCTCAATAGCAACAACTATGTTCCAAGCTGTGGTCCTTTGGGTCTTTGGCAGACACTCTATAACATCATCATAAACTACCCATGGTGCTCATGGTATTCTGTGAGTTAGGAAGGCACAAAGAGCACCATGGGATTGCATTGCTTTGTTTAAATATCTGACACCTCATCTGGGAAGACTTGAAATTCAGTGATGCCTGAAGCCTAGGAACTTCTTAAGATTCATTTACTTATGTGAATGACAATTGATACTAGTGATTTACTGGATAGAATATTTACCTATATCAGTTCCATGTGGTTTCTCGGGCTTCCTTACAGTGTGGTGGGTGGTTCCCATGCGTAGGAATCTTGAAACAGCCGGGTAAAACCCTGCACTGCCTTTTCTAACCTCGTTTAAGATGTCACACAGTGTCAAGTCTGCATTTCACAACTTCAAGGAGAGGGATTGGAGACTCACCTGCATAGGAGGCATCCCAAAAAGGGTATGTGGATGGGAGACATTCTTGTGGTCATTCTTGGAAAATATAATCAAACATGGTTTCACTCTTAGCCTGGCTCCGCACACATGGTAGAAAGGCTGGCTGCAGAAGCTCCAGGCAGATCTGATACTTATTTCTTGGCTTCTCATGAAGAGAAATACTTCCTTTCCTAGTACACTGTCAATCCCAAGAAAAGAACTGTGGTTGGCCAGCCTGGGTCATATGTTTACCCGATTGCAGATGCTGCCAAAGCTATCTTATGCCAGGGATAGTTTGTTCCAGAATGGAAAACCATCTCTTTGATACCAGAAGAATAAAGGGGATCCTAGCAGAAAAAAAACAAGCAATGTTCACTCCAGGTGGTTTCTTTGATCACTAAATATTATACAGTCTCTTCCCTTTTATCTAAGCCAACACAGAGACCACCAGGAAGCCTATGTTTTCTCTGTGATACTGCTTGTGTGACCACAGGTTGTTTCTTCCCTGTCTTACCTGCCCTGCTCTAGCATTTACGTTTTGTCTATTCAAAGCCATTTCTTACCTGACACTATCATTCGAGGTGAGTGTTTTCCATGTATGATCGCTGGACCGGGGGCATTAGCATTTCACACAGACTTGTTAGACCTGCATCTTCTTAGCCCACCTTCCCAGTCCTACTGTCTTAGAAATGGAAGGGGTAGGGCCTAGCACTCTGTTTTTGAACAAACCTGATGGTGGTTCTGGAGTAAGTTAAAGACAGAGTAATGCTGTTTTAGGTGATGGAGAGTATTGAGAGTAATTGAATGAGCACAACGTATCTACCATTGGAGTCGTTAATTTGCTTGTTGTTATGACCAAATACCTGCCAAAAAGTGACTTAAGGGGAAAGGGTTGGCTTTGGTTTATGATGTAAGGGTATATTACATTCTATCAGAGAAGTACAGTGACAGAAGTGTGTATCTTCACACCTCTGGTGATGAGGGACTGAAAGGAGATGAATCCTGGTACCTTCCAGGCTTTCCTGTTTTCCCTGTCTGATTCAGTCTCTCTCTCACCCTTGGCCCACGGCATGGTGCTACCCAGATTTTGCATGGGTCTTGCCTCTTCAGTTAAACCTCCTCAGAGATGCCTTTACAGATATGTCCACGGAGGCCTGTCTCCTCAGTCCAGTCATACTGGCAATGGAAATCAACATGACCCATCTGTGTCCTCAGAACGTTCAAGATAGTGGTTTGGAATATATGTACACCAGTTATTTGTTTCACCAGATGTGAACACTTGGCCAGGGAGGAGAGTTGTCTCTGGAAGGACTGGAAACAGCAGCTGGTTTTAGGAACGGCTCCTCTCTCCAGCTGGAGAAGGATAGTCTCTCAGGAGAGGATGCTGAGGACAGTACATGAGGGACCTGCTTACAGTTACCATTTGTGTGCAGGGCTCTCAGGAACCACCAGGCTGCTGAAAATTATGAAAGAATTGCTGCTTCTCCTCGAATTTGCATTTTCTTTTCATCATGTTGACATGAATACAATCCGACAAAAGGGTAACTTAGCCCAAGATGGCTCCCCCGTATGGCTCCCCCGTGCAGCCCAGCCTCCGCGCCTGCATCATGTAGAGACACATGGGTACAAGAGCCCATATGGCCACATTATCTCCTCAGTTACACATGTACAAGTCCTAATGACTTCAATGGGAGTTGCCCGTAATAACCAAGGGTAGGGATTTGCCCCATGCAATTTGAATTGAACCGAAGCCCAATTTGTAATACTTGAGTTGAAAACCAGCAGTGATGATGAGGGGAGGGTGTGATCAAAGCATCACCTTTGGAGTCTGCTGCCCAGAAACAAAAACGTTTCAAAAATCATTATGTAGCCTTTTTTTTTTTTCCAAGTTGTAGAAAAGAATGGATTGTTAAAACTTCCAGCCCAAGAAAAGAATTAAAGTATTGGGGGAAATTGGATATTCAGGGTGGCTGGTTTTCATTACTCCGCAGCTAATGAAAAAAGTGAGACTTCAAATAGCATTTCGGCTTTTATTGTTTCTGTTTCTACCCAAAAGGACCTTCATCACAATTTCTGAAATCATATCTGCAGTGTTGTCCTGAAGTCGCACTAATCCTAGGAAATAACATTTCATGAATTTTTAATTCTTTTAAAATTTTCAATTGTTACTTTAGGGTTTTTATTACCATTTTCAATTATATAACAAACTGCCCCAATACTGAGACTCCTGTCCCCCCTATCCCCCCCCCAAATTCCCAGCCATTTATTATTTTTTTCTCACGGCTTTGGGAGGTTGAGACTCATGGGAGGCTCGTAGGACAGCTTGTCACTTCTTGACTGGCATAGCAGGGGTAGCAGAGCCTGGAGGATCTGATTCAGCCAGGACTTCTTCAGTCACTCTGGTGTCATTTTATCTTTACATGGTTTCTGTGTGTTTGAAGTTGGTTTCACACTGCATGGAAGTCTCAGGACAGCCACCCTTCCTCCCTACTTGTCTTCTGAAAGACAGGAAGGGGTCACTGCCAGGCTAGTTCATGGGGACCAGGCCCACTCCCATTATGTCTACTGACTAAGCTGTTACAGAGCCTGCACAAAATCCAGCGAAGGAGCAAGATTCTGCTCATGATGGAGGCCGGTAGGATGCTCCACAGGGATTATGGAAGATGAAAGGCTATGATAAAACTGTCTTTAGAAAACCTGATTTGCTATGCCTGAACATGCCCGACACATTCTTATTTCCAAAGCCCTTACACACGTAGGTTAGACTTGTGTGGTATATGAACCAAATAAGAACTAGGGTTTGTCATCATGGAAGTTGCCTCCCCAGTTGCACAATGTTTAGCTAAGGAGGGTCTGCTGAGGTTACCCAGCTAATTTGCCTCTTTGGGATTGCTCTAAAACAGATGATACAAAGGCATGGATCATGTCCTAGTGACTTCTCCCAGGAACAGATGTGAAGAAATGGGGAAGTGGTCAGAGACAATAGACGTGATCCCAGGAGACAGATACGGAGAAGGGCATGGAAGATCGGAAAGGGAGAGTCAGGGTTGGACGTCCCTTTGTAGGGAGAGTTGGGATTGGATGTCCCTTCGTAGTGAGGGTCAGGATTGGATGTCCCTTTGTAGGGAGGGTCAGGATTGGATGTCCCTTTGTACCACTGAGGCTCTGTCACAATGAAGGCTGGTATGCTTAGACCGTGCCTCAGAAATGTGCTGCCCAATGGAAGGGGCCTGGTGGGTTTACCTATAATTAGCATCCCCTCTTGGCTAATGGTCAACTATGGCTATGCTGTGTACATCTGGTCCAGTTGAGCACATCCTTAAGATGCCAGTGTAATTCTCAAACAACAACAACAACAACAACAACAAAAAACCACCATGATGACAGTAGAGATAGGAAATTGCCAACTGGAATGTCCCAATCAGAGACTGCCTGTCATACCTGTTGGTGTACTCAAATGGTTAAGGTGGGACTGGCAAGCACCACTACCTGGTTGATGGCAGGATTGGTAGATGAACTTTTGAAATGCCATCATTCCTACCACTTAGAGAACACCTTCTGTTTCCCAAGGGTCTGTGTGTTTCTGATGCTGTCATCCTTCCACTTGGCCATTCCCCTTTCCTAAATGTATTTGTGCCCTGTGCTACCTCACCTGGTCTTCTGCGGTATACCCTCAGCTCTTCTTCTTTGGGTCATGCTTGCCTCCCTCAGAGCATTCAAAGTGGTTTTGTGAAGACACAGTCCCAATCATTTCTTCATGCCACTAAAGTCTTCAAGCCATACCACTGTGGCAAAGCCCAGCTTGATAGACCTCCCCCTCCTCAGAACTCATGTCTGGTCTGTCAAAACTTTGGTTCTAATGGCACCGTTTCCTGTTTCTCTAACCCCTGAGCTTGCTCCAGTCTCAGGCCTTTGCTCTAGCTTTTCTCTCACCTCATAATCCATTACTTCTTGATCTTGACATCCCTGGCTCTTTCTTTCCGTTGCCATCTCAGCCAAAATGCTCATCCCTTAGAGGGAGATTTCAAGTCCAAATTAGGAACACAGTGGCTTTTGAGATTGGCACTCTGAGTCTTCAGTAACAACCCCCTTTATCATTTTAGCAACAGCAGCAGCAGCAGCAGCAGCAGCAGCAGCAGCAGCAGCAGCAGCAGCAGCAGCAGCAGCAGCAAATGGATGAGTTCAGAGGCATGTTTACATATTGTTCCTGGTGTATCTCTATATGGAGATATGTAGATATAGACAGTCCCACTCAGACCATTACATCTATCCTGTATATGTATATAAAGTTTTAGAGACGTGCCATTGTTTTGAACATTTGCTTTTGAGCCCCGTTTCTATTCTAATGCTACCTATGTTAATGGATGTAAGCAGGTAAGCTGCATCAGGGCGTGGGTTTATGTGTGTTTTGCGTATACGGCCAAGTGTGCAGAAGGGATTATCCAGTTCTAGAACAATACATAAACCCTTCATGGGCTTGGCCTATTTCTGATTTCCTCCTCACACACAATCATCTCTGAAGCTTTCTTTATTTTTTTCTAAACATCTCTGAAAACTTTTCTCTTTTATGGATGAATACTTTAATAGAGTTCACATGTCATGCGTTTGCTGTTCACACATTGTGAGGAGCCAGCTACTCACAATCTTTGGTAACTACTCAGTGTGGGTCACTCCCTCAGTTAATATAATTTCTTCTTCTACCCCATCACCTTAACCATCTTGCTTAAGTTGGGTTCCATTTGGACCTCCATCCCAGATGAGCATGGATCTGCTTTCTGTCTCTGGAATTCTGCCTTTCCTAGACATTTCATACATATTTAGCTTTGATTGGTTTAGTGTCTGGTTTCTTTCCCTTAGCATAATGTTTTCAGACTCACCAGTGCTTTTGTATGGATCTGTCATTTGTTACTTTTTATTGTATTTATTTTCCTCTCTCTCTCCCCTTTTTCCATTCACCAGTTGATAGACATTTATATTTGCCAAGGTGTTAGCATCATTAGCTGATGCTGCTATGAAAATCTATGCCCAAGTGTTCCTGAGGGGCTGTGTTTCCATTTCCCCTAAGTAGATATTTGTAGTGAAATTGCTGGATCATAGTCAGCCTGTTTAACTTTATGAATCCTTCTCTTATTTTCATTTTGCACCAGCAATGTGTACCTGTCTTAGTCTCCCTACAGCTTCACTTGGACTTGCTATTGTAAGTCTTTTTGATCATGGCTGAGCCAGCAGGTCTTGATTGGGGTTTAAGCTTGCATTTCTCTAAGACTGGTGATACTATGAATCATTTAACATGAATATTGATCATTTGTGTATGTGTTTATGGCAAAATGTTTACTAAGGTACACCTTTATTGGTTCGTTTCTTTCTTCTTAGATCATACTATTTAAAAAATTTATTCTTTTATTCATTTACATATACATACAAACCTTAGCATATGGATGGAGGTCAAAGGACAATTTACAGAAATCTTCTTTCTTCTTCTACCATGGAATCTGGGAACGCCCAACTCATGTCTGCAGACTTAGCAGCAAGTATCTTTGCCCCCTTCACCAATTTGCCTGCCATATACTATTTTAAAGTCTCTTTTCTTGTGGCTTTCTTCTACAGCCTTGGGATTGTCCTATATACAATCATGTCATAGTCAGACAGTGTCAACATATTTATTGGCCTCAGAGATCATTTCTAGTAATCCATAAACTGGTATCCCATGGAGGAATGTTTTAGGAGATGTGAAAAAATATTTATTTTTTATTTTTTGATTAAAAAAACTTAGGGAATTTCTCTCTAGAACCTTCATGCTGGAGGGTCCTGATGTATGTTCATGTACATCATGAGACATTCTGAGAAGTTCCACAATTACACGCTGTTAGCTTCTTAACACCCTAATCTACTTAAGTCCTTCTTAGGAGCGATCATGTACATACCTATCTCATACTAGTAACATTAATGAATCTATAAGGGAAATGTTTTCCGTGGATCTACTTAATAGCTAAGTAATGGTGGTGAAGCAGGCAGGCCCAGGGAGGTAAATGCTCTGCTCACAATGGTTTTCTCTATGTTGGTCTTTACTGTTCTGTGCTCCAGCATGTTGCCTATAGCTTCTGTCTAAATACAAAAGGAAGCAGTCGAGACTTGGGTGCTCATGATCTATTCTGGCCACCTGCCTGCTATCCACATACCTCCTGTTCTGTGAACCCAGCTGGTGGCACATACACACTTATTCTACCAACATGCTTCTTTTCCATTACCATGTTACTTGCAAAGACTCATCCATAGGCCAATTAAAAAATTTAGATATTTCGTATTGGTTTCCTGTTGCTGTTCCCATCCAACAAGATGCAACTTAAGGGAGGAGAGATTTACTTTGGCTTATGGTTTGAGACGATATGCACAGAGGAAAGCGTGCGAGGCTGTTGGCTGCATTGCGTCCACAGTCAGAAAGCAGGCAGGCATGGATGCCCGCACTAAGCTTGCTTTCTCTATTCTTCCTTTTGAACATGAGGAAGGTGAGGATGGAGACAGTGGACAAATACACGGACAGGTGATGAGATGTCAGGCTGACTTACAATGTTATAGAGAGAAATGGGGAAAAGGCAGCTGCACATAAGAAGAGAACCATTTCTTTTATCAGAACTGCAGATGAACGGAGTCTTGTGGCCTGAAAAGAAGATTGAAAGCATGTGAAAGAGAGATGCAAAAGGCCAGAATGAAGGGGCTTCATGTGCCTGAGGGGGCCTGAGTAGAATGGAGTGAGGGAGGGTATGGGAGAAGGCAAGTACGGGGAGCTAACATGAGGTATGTGTCAGTGTTTTCATTCATGCGACTAAATTCCTGATATGACATCACTTAAGGGAAGAAGGATTTATTTTGGTTTGCAGAGTAAGGAGACCAAGTCCATCTGGGTGCGGACGCATGGTGGCTGGCATAGGAAGTGGTTACTCCTATTGCATCTTTAGTCAGGAAACAGGAAGTAGAGCTGGGCTGTAAAACCTCAAGGTCTATCCCCAGTAATCTACTTCCTACCATGAGCCTCTAGCCCCTAAATATTCCATAGCATTCGCAGACAGGTGTGGGCCAAATGTACAAACACATGAGCCTAGTGTGTGTGTGTGTGTGTGTGTGAGTGAGGGAGAGGATTTCACATTCAAATAACAGTAGGGGATAAAGGGGACCATCGAGCCAGGAAGCATAGTTTAAAAACATGAAAACATTGGTGCTAGAGAGATGGCTCAGCAGTTGAGAGCACTTGTAATTCTTGTGGAAGCCTGAACTTTGACCACAGCACCCACAGGAAATAGCTCACAACAGTCTGCAACTTCAGCTCCAGGGAATCATGTACCCGCTTTCTCTTCTGACCTCCAGAGGTGTCTGCACATATTTGTGTGTGTGCCTGCACACACACACACACACACACACACACACACACACACACACACACAGAGAGAGAGAGAGAGAGAGAGAGAGAGAGAGAGAAATAGAAATAAAATAAATATTTTAAAAATCATAAAAAACCCAAAACTTTACAATTAAGTTTAAAATGCCATGTCCTTGTTTGTTTGTTTGTTTGTTTGTTTTGTTTTTTGGGACAGGGTTTCTCTGTGTAGCCCTAGCTGTCCTGGAACTCACTCTGTAGACCAGGCTAGCTTCGAACTCAGAAGTCTGCCTGCCTCTGTCTCCTAAGTGCTGGGATTAAAGGCATGCGCCATCACTGCCTGGCAATGCCATGTCTTTTGTACATAGGAGCCATGTCTTTTGTACATAGGATTTTCATGGAAATGACTGAAGAAGAAAAAAAAAAAGGCATCAGGAAGGGAATTTTCAGATCATGTTGGGATTCATAGATAGCAGTCACATCTCTCAGAAGCACAGTGATAAAGAAATGCTTCAGCTCTGTAACTTTCTTTAACATAACACTTAATGAACCATAACAACACCTCGAGGGACTGTAGCACGCAGGGAATTCTAGTCTCTAGACTGACTGCATCGTGTTCAGGTTTGCTCAGTGTCTGCAGCACGTGGGGAATTCTATTCCCTAGACTGACTGTATCATCTTCAGGTTTGCTCAGTGTCTACATTCCTAGGCAGAATCCTGTCTCAGCCACAGGAAAAGTTGAAGGCTGTGTGTTTGATATGCACTAAGTACACGAAATGAAGGAGATAGATTATGAACTGGAAAATTTTATCTCTTTTTTTTTCTTTCTTTCTGTTCTTTCTCTCTCACTTTCCTTTCTTTCTTTCTTTCTTTCTTTCTTTCTTTCTTTCTTTCTTTCTTTCTTTCTTTCTTTCTTTCTTTCTTTCTTTCTTTCTTTCTTTTTCTATCTTTTAAAATGAGCCAATGAACAGTTTTTCACTTTGAAATTCTCTCCAAAATTTTAACATGCCATCACACCAGCATTAGGGGCCAAACTGAATAGAGACTAGAAGTGTACAGTCATCTTGGATCCTTCCTGTCTTGTTTGCACAGTTCTTCAAAGATTCAGTCTGATTTATGGCCCATCTGAAATATGAGAGTTTTTATTAACAAGTCAATCATGATATTGTTAAATGCTAAATAAATTCTACTGTGGGTATCGGATGAGAAAATGTACTGTCGGTGAGCGGTATATTTTAAGTCCCACCAAAATGGAATTCACATGAAATTTTATGTGCTTCAGAATAGAATAACCCTGATTCATGCAGGGAGATCTTAAACGCTAATGTATGCATATTTATGGAATGCAGAGCTGAGACTTGGCACGCTGCCTCCCCAGGACTGCTTCTGTAAACCTCAATAAGACCCACCTGTTGCCGCTTCCACGAGCCCTCTGCAAACTCAAGGCGTGCAAAGTACCCAGGGCCGCCTTTCCAGTGCGATTTGCAGAAACCGGTCCTATTACCTTGGACACACACCAGAGAAAACAAAATAGCTCAAAGCCATGGAAGAGAAAGAAGAGAAGTGGGCTTACTAAGTCAATATCCTGCTTCTCTTCACAGCTACTTTTTTCACGGGGAGAATGGCTGCCATCACTGTGTGGTCCTTGCCTTAGATTGTGGACACTTTTCTAGCTACCCTGGTAAATACCGCGCACCCGTGTGCTTCCGGCAGAGGCTGGGTCTCACTCTGTCCATGCGGGGGCGCTCTTTTGCAGTCGTCCTGCAGACCTCAAGAGTCTAAGGCGCGATCAGGAGAGGTACTTCAGTTGCTCCCTTTGTCTGTAACTTTTAAGCTCTAAGAGCCCAGTGAGCTTCCATTTTTATAGCCAGATTATTTTAAGGGAATCTTTCTGTTAAATGGCTTAAAGGCCAAATTTTAAAAGAAAGAAAGAAAGAAAGAAAGAAAGAAAGAAAGAAAGAAAGAAAGAAAGAAAGAAAGAAAGAAAGAAAGAAAGAAACTTAGTTTTGGCAGCCATCCCATATTGCTATAATTCAATATTGTAATTTTTTTGAGCCACAGCCTCTAAGCATCAAATTATTATTTCGCTATTTTCTCCTCCTCTTCTAAATCCTTATAAAATTTAGAAGCACAGTACATGCTGGTCCTCCCACCCCCCGTTCTTGGACAGCCTGTTCCTCAGGCTCTCAGTGGATGTGGCTGGTTTCTTTTCCCTATTTCTTTCAAATTGGGCCCACATGGCCTTCTGACTGAGCAGTCCCTCAGAGAGGAAAATGGGATTTTCATCCATGAGAGTAAATTGTTGTTAGACTTGATCTGTTCTAGGGAAACTGGAGTCTGCCTCTTGGTCTGTAGCTACAGTGAAGGAGAAAGTGAATATAAGTGGTCAAGAGGGGAAAGAGAGAGAGAGAGAGAGAGAGAGAGAGAGAGAGAGAGAGAGAGAGAGAGAACATGAAGGAACAGGAAAGAACACACTCAATGCATCAACATTTTTATCTCCCATGACCCTCCTGTCTGAGACATTAAGTTTAAATATCCAAGTGGGAGATCCGAGGGTAGGTTATGTCATCTTATGGGGACTATCAAGGAATTCCATGACTTCTTTGGTGGTTTCATTTTCCCTTTTGGCAAATTTGTGTTGCCGCCTCCTGAGCTCTTTTTTCTGTTTTAGAACTCTATGTTATTAAACATCTCTCAAAGCTAGCGTGCCACCAGCCTTGGTGGCAGGTTGGTGATGTGGAGACAGAAATTCTCTTGTGATAATGTGGTGTTTGCTTGTGTTTGTTTGTATGGGATGAGATGGGGGGGGGATCTCTTTTCTGTTGCTTCTAGATTCCATGACACAGGAGATTGCAGGGAGAGAAAAATCTCCCTTCAGCATCTCCTTTCACTAAACTCTTGAGGATGAGGAGGTGAGCAGGGACTTTGTGAGGGGCTATTCTGAGAGAATGGACATGGTACAGCTGCTGCCTCTTCCCCTATACAGATATAACTAACCTCTTATCTCCATCTCCTCCTGCCTGGGTCCTGTAACCTCCCTTGTTCTTCATCCCATAAAAAGCACGTATCAATGGCTTCCGTGATCCTCTCTTGAAGCCTAAAGACCTTCAGAGTTTTCTGCTCCTAATTTTCCATGTTTTGGATTGGTTTTGTGAGATTGAAAGAAACTTTAAGAAACTCTTTACAAATAGAAACTAGATCTGCCTTTCACAACCAATTTAGGCAAATACCAAGGACACTTGGGAAGTTTATTTAGCTACACAACAATCATCGGGATGGAATGATTTAATCATCTCTCCCGAAATGGAAATTTGAATAATGACATAATCTCTACGTTCAGAAATCTTGAACTGCTTAAACACACGTCCTCTTGGGGTGCAGTCTTCCAGCATCTTACCCACCTGTGCGTTTGGAAGGATTAGCTGAAAAGCTTCAAATTGCACACCACACGGCACGCATGCCATGTGGGAAATGCAGCATGCAGAAAACAACATTTCTAGCTTTCAAAACAAACATGAAAAGATATTATGCAGGATTGCTCTGGGAAATGAGAGGACGTGATGGATGCTGAGTGGGGAGGGAGACCACGCTGGCCTGGCAGTGGAGATGGCTGGATGGGGTGTCTTTTGACCATCAGCTGGTTGGGTGGAGCATCCTGTCAATCTTCCATAACCACCTACAATATGCTCCCATTCTGGATATTTGTGTTTGTCTTTTAGCAGTGAACACTGCCACAAAATGTTTTATTTTAGCCATAGTAGGGTAATTGTTTTTCTTGAACCCCGTGAGAAGCATGCCATCTAAGTAGTGTCTGGCAGAGACCTTTCCAGTGAAGCCTTGAGAGGCTCTGAGAAAGTCCAACCCCAAGGCCCACTTGGGAAATAGAAACTTAAGATGATCAGAAGTTTCACTGTTTTCCCAAGTGTTTTGATATTTTGTATAATTAGGAAGATCTGGGAGTATGGAAAGAGTTTCTAAAACCTTTGCATTTTCTCGAAAATATTTTACGTGGCTGCTGAGAGAATGCTTTCTTTTCCCTAGTGCTCCTGGCAACCCTTCGCAGTACCTAGGAAATAGAAAGACAACAAAACATGGGGCAGGGGTACCTTATATGGTTGTATCAGTGCTGAGGGATTTATCTGGGTCTTTCTGGTCACAATTGTTCCACATAAATGTCAATGATGCTGAAGACTGCCATTTGTCTCTTTTTTTGGCTCCTTCCTGCCTGCTGGCCAGGGCTCTCTCCTATGCACCCGTGGGATTGTTCAAGGAAGCACTCCACAGTTGTTCTTGGAGAATTTGCAACAGCCTGACTCTAAAACATGGCTGCTGGAGCGTTGCCTGATTGGGAACATTTTGGAGGTGTTATGATATACTTACCAGGGTCCATGTTTTAGTTCATAAATAAATAAATAAAAATGTTCAAAAGTGAGCTGGACATAGGTAGAAATGAAATATTTGAAAAGCAGCACTAAAAAAAAAAATTAAGGTAATAGGAATGTGGGGAATGGTGTCTTCGGCCGTTATGATTTGCAAAGTGTTTCCTAGGCTTCAGAGTAAAAAAAAAAAAAAAAGGCAATGAGTTGACACTGACTTTTCCCTAACAGGTTTCCTCACAGTTAACTTAAAGTCATATAAATTTAACTGATAAATAATCTTGTACACTGAGGCTGAGTGCTTCAAGGAAGAGTCTATGTCTGGGATATCTATAGCAAAGAGCAAAGTGTAGCAAGAAGACAGTATCAGACTGTATGTAGAGTTTGGTTAATTAAATGAAGATGTGGAGGGTGTTTTATATATATATATATATATATATATATATATATATATATACATACACATACATACATTTGGGCTCCTGATTATCTACTCCCATATAATTATGTTTGGCAACAGTGATGCTGGTCTCTGGAAGCAGCTTTCTCCATGGGGACCTGGAAGGCTGGACCTCAGAAGCATTCTGCCATCCTTGCAGTGATGGGGGCAGGGTGCATGAGTGGCTGTCAGTAAAACTCAGCTCTTGTGTTTGGTGTTCACAACGTTAGAGGTACCTCGATCTTCTAAAAGACGTGAGATGGGGATATGAAGTCTGGGATTGATGTAGCCACTTCGCTACCATGAGATAAAAGTCACTTTTAATTTACCTAGAGTGAAGCCAACCATACATTATATTTCTGGACCCTGGGATGAGTCCAGAAGTAGTCACATGAAGAGAGTTGGTCTCTCTAAGGAGAATCCATGACTTAAGGATTTTTAGTGCTTTTAAGGCTGTAACGTAGAAGTTAGGTCCCAGTTCTTTCCCCCAGACCCATGCTTGCAGAGATAAGTCTCAGACTCAAAACATATTTACAAATACCTTGGCCATATAGCTAGGCTCTCCTGTGACTTACATCATACATTTTCTCTCCTTTGGGCAATAGGATGTAAGAACTGAGGAGATGCCAGGTATGCTCATACTTGCTTGTAATCCCACCGTGCTGGAGACTGAGGCAGGAGGATTGGGAGTTCAAAGGTAGCCTGAGCTACATACTGAGACACCGTTTCTAAATCAAAGCAACGCAACCACAGGACCAAGGCTGGATATACACTGGCTTCTTTGCTTTCAATAGAAGACAAAGACATTATGTGAGAGAGGCAGAGCTTGGACAACTGCAGAAAAGCAGAGCTGAGATCTTGATCAAACCTGTCCTGAAGGTTTTGTTGTTGTTGTTGTTGTTGTTGTTGTTGTTGTTGTTGTTGTTGTTTTCTTCTCAACTTTTGAGTTTGGGAGCCAGTATTTTCTTTTACAAACAAATGAACCCATTGAGTTGGGAACCCGGTTGTATAAAACGAACAGGGCTCCTTAGAGAAGAGCCAATGTGTCACTCTGCTAGATGCCATTATAATTTTTAAGTGTCCAGAGAGGAACATGGATCTGTAAAGGACAGAGAACAATAAAACATGCAAATTCAAATCTACACCTTCACTATGTAGGTCAAATGCCACAGTTACTTAGCTTCAACTGATTTGCTGGAGAAAACACAAAAGCTTGTAATAAGAATCAGATGTACTACAAGTTGCACAGAACTAATTGGATTCAACAAAATCTTGGAGATGTTTCTGCTTTTTTTTCCCCCTTGCCCCCTCCCCCATTTTTTTGAGCAGTCTAACAATTTAGTCAAAATAGAAACTGCCTTCTTTCAGTTCTCAGCAACAAATGAAAAATATACAATGCCGCATAAGAAAACAATGTGATCTTGTTCCATTTACACACACACACACACACACACGCACGCACACACACACACACACACACACACACACATGCACATACCAAGAAAACTACAAACATACACACACAAACACAGAAGAAATTATACAATCACACACACACACACAAATAATTTACCCAAACACAAAACTAAACCGTCACACATGCTGAAATCTGTGGGTACGGATACACAAAGGCAGGGTCTCTGCTCCGTGTCAACACTTGCCGCGTGCTCTAAAGTGACAAGCCCAAAAAATTGAAGCATGCATTGGTTGTTACATTTACAATAAATAATTTAATATTTGCATGCTTTTCCTCCTTAAAAAAAACAATCAAAGGACAAAAACAGTTCGTAAAACTGTCCTAGAACCGAAGCAAACCCTCGTAAGCCAGTGAAGTAGACCACACTGGAAGGGTGCTTTATTTTCCTTTGAGAGTACTTTATTTTCCTTTTCATTTTTTTTTATGCTAAGACTGCAAAGCAGGTGGGGGAGGGTAGGAAGGGAGGAAAGAGAGGGTCAAGTGAGATGCCATGCAGATCAGGGAGGAGAAAAAAATAGCTAGGATAACTACAATTACATTACTTAGCAATGAATACTGGATAAATGAAAGAAGCAGAGAGAATCACATAGTCTACATTTCTAGACTCTTCATATTCTACCAACACTTGAATTGTCAGCCCATCTATCAGTATTTCCATCAAAAGACAACTGAATTGATAAAAACGTGACACAATACAAGATGGGTTCTTCTGTACTATGAGAGCAAAACAAAAACCACTCTGATGATAATAATCATAACAGCTCTTCTGCCACAGGCCCTTCCAAGGGAACAGTGCCCTGCCCACAGTCTGCTACATGGCCACTCACGTCCTATGCCTTGTTTATCTAGGCCCCTGTACTCAGATTATTAAGGCAGATAGGAGAATTTGATTTCAGAGCAGCAGAGGCATGGGCTGGCTGACAAATTTGAGCATGGCCTGGCTCTAGGAGACAAGCTAGACCAATCATATAGTCTATCTTTGGAAGTGCAGTTAAGAAAGACAAGAGAATCTGCCAGTTGGCAACCAAGCAGAAACTGCAAAGTTGCCTGGGGGTGAATTTGGGGTATCAGTGAGCCAAATCCATTTGCATGAAGGAGTCTGGAGGAGTTTGGAGCTATTCGAAGGGAGGTCAGAGGGAAGCCCAGTGGGGCAGGCCAAGAGCTGCGGGCCTCCGCTCTCATAGGGGTCTGTGAGCTCTTCCTGTAAGAGCTGACCTCACACATCATCTCTTTTAGTGCTGGGGCAACCAAAGCATGTCTCTGTCCTTGCATTCCCAAAGAGATGGATGAAATGCCTCTTTTGGCTATTTCCATCTCTAGTCCTTAGTAAACAGAAAGATTGGCTGGCAAGCTTGTTTTTTGTTTTTTGTTTTTGTTTTTTTTTTTTTTTTTTTTTTTTTTTTAAACAAAACAGTAATTTCCTGGGACAGAACTCTGGAGATTCCAATTAGATAAGAATGACAAAGTCCCCTAGTACTTGATGCAAGAGACTATCTTTGGCATCCACTGGCTTGCTTTATGCACAGGAAGGAGTCCACTAACCCTGTCTTCCTTCACGTTTTCGTCTCAGCTCTCTTTCTATATCTAAAATCCATCCAAATCCCAAAAGAGCTTTTCTTTAACATAATTTGTATTTTCCTCATAT
This sequence comes from Mus minutoides, assembly GCA_902729485.2. NCBI lineage: Eukaryota > Metazoa > Chordata > Mammalia > Rodentia > Muridae > Mus > Mus minutoides. The sequence goes on from LR749842.1 coordinate 1,217,689, forward strand.
CAAATTTAGAGTGTTTAATGGGTTCATTAAGAACAGTAAACCAATCCCATGTTTTATTACAGTCATTTCACAAACATTACAATCCGGGCCAGCAGGATGGTTCAGAGGTTAAAAGCATTTCCTGCTACATCTGACAAACTGAATTTAGTCCTTGGGACCTGCATGGTGGATGAAAAGGACAGATACCAGCAGGCTGTCCTCTGACCTATGTATACTCTCTATGTTGCATACACCCCCACTCCACAATGCACACATACTATTTATTAACGTAATAAAATTTAATAAAGGACAAGCCAGGTGATGGAAGCAGCACACATTCCTTGGCTTACAGTTTTGTTGGATGTTTCATACTAAAGATGCAGGGACTGGGGGAGAGCTTAATTCTGAAGGGTTTAGAGGAGGCTCCATCCTTTTTTTTTTTTTTGTAAGATTTATTTATTATTATATGGGATTGCAAACTGGTACAACCACTCTGGAAATCAGTTTGGTGGTTCCTCAGAAAATCGGACACAATACTCCCAAAAGATCCAGCAATACCACTCCTGGGCATATATATATATACCCAGAAGATGTTCCAACATGTAATAAGAACACATGCTCCACTGTGTTCATAGCAGCCTTATTTATAATAGCCAGAAGCTGGAAAGAACCCAGATGTCCCTCAACAGAGGAATGGATACAGAAAATGTGGTACATTTACACAATGGAGTACTACTCAGCTATTAAAAACAATGAATTTATGAAATTCTTAGGCAAATGGATGGATCTGGAGGATATCATCCTGAGTGAGGTAACCCAATCACAAAAGAACTCACATGATATGCATTCACCGGTAAGTGGATATTAGCCCAGAAGCTCAGAATACCCAAGATACAATTCGCAAAACACATGAAACTCTTAGAAGGGGGAACAAAATCCCCATGGAAGGAGTTACAGAGACAAAGTTCGGAGCAGAGACTGAAGGAATGACCATCCAGAGACTTCCCCTACCTGGGGATCCAATGCATAGACAACCACCAAAACCAGACACTATTGTGGATACCAACAAGAGCTTGCTGACAGGAATCTGATATAGCTGTCTGCTGAGAGGATCTGCCAGTGCCTGACAAATATAGAAGTGGATGCTCACAGCCATCCATTAGATGAAGCACAGGGTCCCCAATGAAGGAGCTAGAGAAAGTACCCAGGGAGCTGAAGGAGTTTGCAGCCTCATAGGAGGAACAACAGTATGAACTAACTAGTATCTCTAGAGTTTCCTGGGACTAAATCACCAACCAAAGAAAACACTTGGTAGGACTCATGGCTCTAGCTGCATATGTAGCAGAGGATGGCCTAGTCTGTCATCAATGGGAGGAGAGGACCTTGGTCTTGTGAAAGTTCTGTGCCCCAGTATAGGGGATTGCCATGGCCAGGAAGCAGAAGTGGGTGGGTTGGTGAGCAGGAGGAGGGGGGAAGGGATGGGGGTTCTTCAGAGGGGAAGCTAGGAATGGTGATAACATTTGAAATGTAAATAAAATAGCTAATTTAAGAAAATATTTATTTATTGTTTTATCTAAGTACACTGTAGCTGTCTTCAGACCTTCCAAAAGAGGGCATCAGATCTCATTATGGACGGTTGTGAGCCACTATGTGGTTTGAACTCAGGACCTTCAGAAGAGCAGTCACTAGTCTTAACTGCTGAGCCACCTCTCCAGCCCTGGAGACTCCATCCTTGATTTCTCTTCCAGCTGTGGTACTCCCGGGGCATTCCTCAGCTTCTAGATGCCATTATCTTTGTGTCAATTTAGAGTCTAAATTGGTTTCTATAAGGACATCACTCATCCAGGATTAAGAGTGACTCAAATAACTTAACTTGATCCTATATAAAATCTATTTTAAAATAAGGTCCTATTCACAGGGTGCTATTTACATATCTTTTTGGAAATACAGCTTGGTGCATAACACCTGCTCATGCATACTTTTGTAAAGAACAATTCTAGTTTTCAAAACAAATTTAGTGAGAAGATAAATATTGCTTTACATTTTATAAATCTCTTTAACACCTGGCTTAATAGAATCAAGTTAAGTTAGCTTCTCAATCTGCTGGGACAATGTTCTTTGTTAGGAGCCTCTATGGACAACGTAGTGTTTTTTAACTGATAGATGGATCCTAGCAGATATTTCGGCTAAGGGTAGAATATTTTCTTTGGCCCTAATCTATGGCTTGGCAAGTAGTAGTTTCTTTCTTTATTTGTCATTTTTAAAAAGATGTCTTATTTATGTATGTATTATGTATGTATTATTTAGCCATGCATGGTGATGGGCATCTTTAATCCTAGCACTTAGGAGGCAGAGGCAGGGCTCTGTGAGGTCGAGGCCAACCTGGTCTACACAGTGAGTTCTAGGATAGTCAGGACTGTCACACAGAGAAACCCTGCCTCAAAAACCAACCAACCAACCAACCAACCAACCAACCAACCAACCAACCAACCAACCAACCAACTAAATGTTGTTTAGGTTTGTGGATTTCATGCTTGAGTATGTGATATTTCTGTCCTTTTGACCCCCTTCACATCCATCCAACTCTTCCTGTGCCCCCACACCTTCTTGAATTCAGTAATTTCTTAAAAGTTATCATTATATGGAATTTGAATCTTTATTTGTTTGTCTTGTTTTTGAGGCAAGGGTTGCTACGCATCCTTGGCTAGCCTGAACTCACTGTCTAGAACAGGCTGACCTGGAGCTTATCGAGTTCTGCCTGCTTTACCCTTTCAGGTACTGGGGTTAAAGTGATCCTCTCGTCTGTCAATGGATTCCTCTTTTGTCGAATCAAAATCCACCAGTGTCTTTTGCAATTTGAATGACTCATTTACCAATGCATAATTGCGTACCATTTTGCAATGGTCATTTAAAAAAACTGGCTCCCTGAGTTATATAGCTTTTCCAAACGCACTGCAGGAAGTTTCACTGCATCCTTATAAAACAATGAGAAGCAAAAGGCAGAACAGCTTAGTACTTACATGAAAAGCCTTCTTATGTTATACATAATTATACATAAGAGGGTCTCAAGGACACCTTTGGGTCCCCAGATCATGTGTGTGCATCCACACATGTATACAGTTGCACTTGCATGCATGTGCTTGGGGGATGGCAGAAGTCAACTTTGGGTATCTTCCACTACCGTGCTCCACCTTGTTTTTGAGATAGGAAGTCACACTAAAACTTAGAACTCACTGATCGGGTAGACTCACTGGCCTGTGGAGTATGTGTGCCAGCTATGGTATGTGCCCTCCATTTTCTCCATAAGGGTGTCCGGGTACTGCTGTACACCAAGCTCGAGGAGGATGAGTCAGGATCCGGAAGGGGTGGGGTCTACAGGATCCCTGTCCAGCTGGGAGTGAGTGCTGGTGGTTGGAGGAAAGACCTTCTCCGAGGATTTTAATGAAACTGCTCTTAGATGATCTTAGCTTGTGCATGTACACTTTATTCAGGGTGGACAAGAGCTGTATATGAACCTTAGAGAGTAGGAAGGAGTTTTCAGGCTGATTGTAAAAACATTGGCTAATGTTTAACGTATTTTGAAACCCTAGTGTTTGTGTGGAAAGGCACTCCAGAAATCCCAGGTACTTGCTAGGTGGTTTCTTATAGGAAAAGAGGAAGTTGAACTTGTTGGTTTGCCAAGGACTACTTGATCTTCCCTAGGTAGAGGGTATGGGGGGCAGAGGGGTTGGGCCCCGAGACATGGCCAGGGAAGAGGAAGCCCTGCTGGTAAAGGGACTCTTCCATTTTGGGCCAAGCTTAGAGGAGCTCTCTGGACATGGTAGAGTATAACCTTAATTGGCAGGGTTTCCCTACAGCCAGAAAGTTCCCAAGATCTTTCTGGGTCTGCCTCCCCAGCACTTGGTAATAAATAGGCACGTACTATTGTGCCCAGCCTTTTACATAGATTCCAGGAATCCAAGTTGGGGTTTTTATTCTCGCATGGCAAACACTTTATTCCTACGGAGCATCCTAGGCCCCTGGACCACACTTTGAAGATTAATGTTCTAATCCATCTTTTCTTGGGGAGATTCTATAAGTGTGTGAATTTCAAGTTCTATATCAAGACTCATCTATAACGTTGTGACTGATGCCCCTAGGTAGGCAGCTCTATTGGTGCTCACATTATTTTGCTGTTTTATCTTTAAATTGTCTTTGAAGCCCTAGGTATTGAATGGAGGCCTTGCCCATGCTAGGCAAGTGACACTGCTGAAGCTGACGTTTATCTGCAGCCCAATGAACACACTTTATAGTACTGTCTCCTTGGAATCTCCTGGGATTGGATCTCAGTCACATTTTTATCTTTAGGGAAAGAAGACAGTACCTTGCCACAAATCCTTTCTTATGTGAGATGAATCAAATTGGTTATGCAGGTTCCATATTGAATAGCTTGCAGCCAGGCAGTAGTGGCACACATCTTTAATCCCAGGACTTGGGAGACAGAGGCAGGCAGGCAGGCAGGCAGGTAGGCAGATCTCTGAGTTCCAAGCCAGTTTGTTCTACAGAGTTCTAGGACAGATAGGACTATACAGGGCAACCCTGTCTCAAAAACAAAAGCAAACTAAATAGCTTATAGACACCAAGGGGCCCAGCTACTTCTAATGTTTATCATAAAGTAAGCTTTCATATCAGTTTAAAACAACATTCTGCCTTCTTTACCCCATGAACAACAACAAAAAAAATAGTTTATAAAATAACAAGGCTCATAGACTTTATGCCTCTACTTAATGTGTGCATGGGAGGGTGGGGGTAAGAAATGACCAGAAGTTGATGTTTCGTGTCTTCTTCAATTTCTCTCAACCTCACTTTTGAGATGGGATGTTTTGCTGATCCTGGAGCCCATTAATTTGATCAGTAAGCCCCAGGAATCTTCCTGTCTCTACATCTCTAGCTATGGGATTACAGACGCATGGCCCTGTGCCCACTTGTTTATTATGTTACCATGGTCACTAGGAAGCCAAACACAGGCCCTGTCACTTGCACAGCCAGCTCTTTCCTGAGTGAACTATCTTCCCTACTCATATCTCTAAGTTTTAGGAGTACTATTCCCTCTATTCAGAATGCTGGCAAACTTGTATACCCCTTTGATGACGGTGATCAAGTGATACTATTCTTAACCTCACAGAGACGCCTTTTAGCTCTTCAAGCAGTGTGTGCTTTGTGTTTCCTAGCTACCTGAGTGGAGAAGAAGACAGTATGGTGAGCGGGTTTATCGCAGGAGATGATGGTTTACTTACACTTTGCATCAGGCTCCAAGAGTTTCCAGGGATAGAGTTCATGTGCCATTTATATAAAACAGGTGTGTTAGTTGGTGGAAGAGCCTGAACTTTAAGACTCATCCATCCATAAGACACAGACATAGAGCAACCAGGGCCACTCTGGGAAACCACATACTCTGTCTTCACTTCTCTCTCCAGCTCAGCCTTCTCTGTGAGGGGGGAATTGCACCTGGGACTATTGCTCCTGGGACCCTATCTTACCCCACTGCCCTTCATGAGGAATAGAGTGTGCTTTCAACAGTGGTTAGAGCTCAGTCAGATGCCTTTCTTTTAGATCTAATTGCCCAATTCCTAGAGCTAGCTGGAGCCAGGGCAGTGAAGACCTGGAACTAGCTTCACTTAGCTCAGAGGCTTATCTTAGAGACAATCACTGGCCAGGGAAGAGATTCAGGAAGGGCTGAGGCGATACTTAGATTCTAATGAACACAGTAGGGAAAGCGGCGGACAGAACCAGAGCCCCCCAAACATGTCAGGTGATATTTTCAGGAGGGAGGTGGGGGAGGTTTGTCCCTGACACACTAACCACCAAATGTCCCTGTTGACAACTGTCTGGTGTGTCTTTACAAAATTCCCTGTGAGAACATTTGAAAATACCATGTTAGCCAGCCATGGCCAATTTAATCATGTTGTATGCTTTGGAGTAGTGGCATCAATTAATGTCTGTGGCTGAATGAAGTTTGTTATTTAATAATTGCATTTTAATATTTCAGGTTACATGCTCTCCTAGTATTGCAAATCGGGACTTTATAAGGAGCTGTTTTGTTATTATTTTCCTATGGTGAGCAACGAGATGAAATTACACGCTGCTGCTGCTGCTGGATTTCACATGGAATCAGCATCCTTGTTTATTTCTGCCTGTTTCCCTGTTTAATGCAACCTCCTGAGAGTAGCTATTGATTTGAAAAGGCTTGGTGTAGCTAGAGAGGTGACCCAATGCCACCGTGCTACTCAAAACACTTCCCCCTTTAAAATTTACCCTTGATTTCCCAGCCCAGGGCTTGACACGTGGGGATAACTGGATGATAGCTTCGCTTCCAAGGTTTCAATGTCAAATGCCCCCCATCCACCCTAAACTCATGTGTTTGAATACCTGCCCCACCCCCACACCCCAGGTAGTATCATTTGGAAAAGTCATGAAAACTAGATGTGGAGCCTTTTGGAGGAAGTGGGTCACTGGGGATTGGCCTCGGGTCTTTATAGCCTGGCCCTACTTTGTGTGTATCCTTTCTGAGAACGCAATGTAACCATCCGGCTTCCTGCACCCACCACCATGCCTCCCTATGCCTGTTTCCGTGACCGCCCTATCATGATCCAATGAGCCTCTCACCCTGGAAGCCGGGATAAACCCTTCCTTCCCTCCCATGCTTTGCTCGGGTATTCTGCATTATTAGTGAGACAGCAACCAGCTTCCAAAGGCTTCCCGTGCTATAATCCGATGGGGTGTACGCGCCCAGCCCTTGTCTCTCACTTAATATTCCCCATCTCTTTTGCGGTCCCTTCTCATTTGGTGGCAGCAGAGCTTACTGATCCCCACACAGCGTTTTCTGTCACTATTCTCTTTGTTTTAGATCACTAGTTTCGGTCTTGGGATACATTTCAAACTGGCCTCTTCTTGCACCTCAATGTATACTAATTAGATTTGACCTAGAAAGCCATTTAACTCTTCCTGTTCCTTCTTTCACAAGATGCAATACTGTTCACACTTTGATCCTTCTTTGTTTATTTGAGTCTCACCTTTCTTTCCTCTCCCAAAGATAGGTGCCACCCTCTTGCTTATTATAAGAATGACCTTCACCCAACAGAGGGACTCACGTATCCAGTGCATAGAAAACATGTGCTCTGTGACTCAAGGAACAGAGAAGGCAGTATATATTTTATATGTGTTCTTCTGGAAAATTAAATCTGCTCTGTGTGTAACAATGACCTCTGAGTAGTAGAGGAGGAGGGGAAGATAGAAAAGAAACTGGCAGGCAGCCCAAATGCACAGGCGACTGAGATCTTCAGCTTTAGATAGTCTTCATAGATGGCCTCTGCCCATAGATGGTGATGCTCTTGACTAGCCTGGGAATGTAAAGTCCGAGTGTATATTTACATTTGAGTACACGGAGGAGGAGGGACATATGGCTTTTGCTGTGAGCACTCATGGGTGGGGCATGATGATATGGATGCTCTTTGAGTATTTGTTTCTTACTCTTCCTCCAGACCAGGAAGTTAGGTTCACTGGGAAGTGGCCCTCGTAGGGACTGGGGCCAGGGGTTCTGTATCTTGCTTTCACACACTGAACACCTTTAGGAGAAGTTAAGCTGGAGGTGGGGGGACATTTGTACTGCAGGCATCTTCTTCCTTTCTCTGAAGTCCAGATGTGCTTCGCAGTTAAGTTAGAATAATTTATTTTCAAAGGAAACAGAAAATCCCTATCTGTTTCCCAACACTTCATTGTTAGCATCAACATCTGTTCCAGTTTGCATGTTTGAGGTAGACTTTACCATGCACATTCTAGTCTCCTCACAGACACTGGGTAACTAATTAATGTGATGTGGGCACGCCACTTTGGCTCATGCCATTTTTGACTTGCACTTCCTTATTTGTGACAAAACAATTTAAAAAGTTATTGGAATAGGTTATAGTCATTCCAGTTCTAACCACTGAGGGAGAGAAGCAGGTAACATATCTCTTGCTTGGGCTGTCATATCTCTTAAACACAACAGTTATTGTCCAAGAAAAGGAGAAGGAAAATACATGCATTTCAAAGACATCGCTGTGATGTTTAATGTTGATTGCCAACTTGACAGTATCTACGTTCATCTACTTGGAAAACCTATGAGGGATTATCAAGATTAGGTTAACCTCTGGGCATGCCTATGAGACAGTATCTATATTGCATTGGTTAGAATGTAACTATTCACCTTGAATGTGGGCAGCAACTCCATGGGATGGGGTCTCTGCATGAATAGAAAGAAGGCAATCTGACTCCTGGTATCCTTTGCTCCCTGCTTCTTGGATACTGTGAGGCTGTCTGCCTTACGCCATTTAGCTCCATAACTCCCCTCCTATCTTAGCCTGTACTCTCAAACCATGAGTCAAAATGAACCCTTCCTTAAGTTGCTTTTGCTGGACATTTTGTGGCAGTAGCAAGAGATGAATATGGGCATGCACTCAACACTCTTGCATGTCCCTGTAGCACAGTAGGTGCCTGCATGACACTGGCGCCTAGATCATAATTCTGGTTCTGCTGCACCCTTGATTTTAGGCAAGTTACTTTTTTGTTCTGTCTCATCTAAGACACAGAGAAGAACTCAGGCGTTAGATAAGATCCAGGATGGCTAAAAGGATTAAGTAATGCAATGCATAGGATACTCAGAATGTGTAATAGATATTCTATTAATATGAGCTATTGTTAAATATTAAGAGCCCATTTCATAGCATGAACATTACTGGGTATTGAGTTAGTGGGGAGTATCACAGTTAGGGTCTCTATTGCTGCGATAAAATATCATGACCAAAAGCATGGACCATCACTGAGGGAAGTCCAAGTAGGAACTCAGAGTACAAACCTGGAGGCAGGAACTGAAGCAGAGGTCACAGAGCAGTACTGCCTATTGGCTTGCTCTCAGTGGCTGGCTCAACCTGCTTTCTTATATATTTCAGGACCACCTGATCAGAGGTATCCCCACCCACAATAGGTTGGACCATCACATATCAATCAATCAATCAATCAATCAATCAATCAAGAAAATATATCACAGGCTTGTCCACAGGCCAATCTACTGGTAACATTTTTTTTTTCAGTTCTGGTTCCCTCTTCCAAAAAGAATCTAGCTAGAGTTGAGTTTCAAGCCAGCACAAGGATGTGAGCTCTCACTGACTAGCTCTACATCTTAATTCTTACCACTCATTTGAATCATGTTCTTATATGTTTCCTTTCCTCTGTCATTCTCTTGCTGTTGTGAGGGCACAGCACAGATGCTGTGAGTTAAATAGCTCTCCTCCCTTGGGGACTTCAGAGCCTTGTGTCTGCTTCCAGCATTCATGAAACCAAGAGAGGAGTTTGTAGGCTAGGTTCTCTCAATGTTCCTACCCCTTTCTGTTCCGATAATGATGGATGCCTGGGGCCTGATGCGTTCTACTCCAGAGCCACACTCCAACCTCTTTTCCTTCAGATTCCTTAAGGCTAAGGTTTCGTACAAGAAGAACGGTTCGACGGGGTGACTAGATCGAGTCATCGGGTTCGTCCGGAACTTGAACACTAGGAAGACGGAACTAAAGAGATCATGGACCCTAACGTTCGGACTCGATGGTCCGTCTGGATCTGGAGTAAGAATTGCAATAGATCTCGTTTAGGTACACAAATATACTTTAAGTTCCGCAAGGAAACAAGACAACATGGAAGACACAGACAACAGAATTTCAAGAATCTTACAGAACAAAGAGATCCAGTTTCTCAAACAAATAAGAACACAGGGAAAGACAGGGAGATTCTGATAAGAAACAGCATCAGAATAGTGAAATAATGTCTGAAACATTGCTCGTGCTTAAGATAACCTCCCCCCCCCACCCCGGAGGTATTACAGGTGCTTGTGTGCTTGTGTGCTTGTGTTAAGAAAATACTTGGTGTTCATCACCAAAGGAAGTCAGGACTGGAACTCAAGGAGGTCAGGAAGCAGGAGCTGATGCAGAGACCATGGAGGGATGTTCTTTACTGGCTTGCTTCCCCTGGCTTGCTCAGCTTACTTTCTTATAGAACCCAAGACTCCCAGCCCAGGGGATGGCACCACCCACAAGGGGCCCTTCCTCCTTAATTACTAATTGAGAAAATGCCTTACAGCTGGATCTCATGAAGTCATTTTCTCAATTGAAGCTCCTTTCTCTGTGATAACTCCAGCATGTGTCAAGTTGACACACAAAACCAGCCAGTACAGTAATGTTCATGAGAAACTTTCATTACTACAATATTTAGTGCTGTGATTTTCTTGATATAGTGTTGCTATACAATGTTAAATGAATACAATGTTAAACTAAACCTTTATAGGATCTTACAAAAGTATTGAAATCACTTGAAGATTTACTCTTTTTGGTCTGTTCTGATTTGTATGCAGCATGTTTAGATGAAAGGATGACTAAGAGATTTTTAAATATAAGTGATATACAATGTGCTGCCTTGTTGAATATCTTGATTTTGTAAAACATTACAGCATTACTATAAAAAACAAACTGGGCACTAAACATTTTGTCAATTTAAAAAAATACTTGGACTGGGAGATTGCTGAGTGGTTAGAGCACCTGCTGCACCTGTGAAAGTCTGAGTTCAAACATTTGTAACGCCAGACATGGTGCTGTGAATCTGTCTGTAACCCCAGCACTCCTTACTGTAAGTGGAGAGACAAACCCACATGCACACTGTATCATTCAAACTCACCCACACAAATAAAATAGAGAGAAAGAAACATTTTCAGGTTAAAGGATACAAAGCACTGTGTAAATGTATATACTTTTCAAAGAAGAGAAAGTATAAACCACAGCAAATTGATCTCCTTCATCTAAAGGACAAAGCCAGCAAAAAAACAAAGGTGAGGGTTTGGGAAACATCAGTTTAAAATAAGAGGAGACACGGAGAAGACTCAGACATATTCCCTAAGGATTTCACAAGACACTGGGGACAGAGATGCATAGGAATTCTCATAATGTTATGGGATGTAATTCCTAAAGACAATTTAAAACTGATTCTGGAAGGCTGTAAGCACCAGAGAGTATCCCAAAAGAGGACATACGTTGGATTTCTAGTCAGCATCAGGATCTGGAATACAGCTTGATTGGCTGGCTAGATATTTTACAGCCAGCAAGGTTATAGACTCCTCTCTAGTAATTTGTCTCTACATAAAAGAGTCATGGGTGGTTAAGTAAATCAATCTTTCTTTCTGTCCTTCCTTCCCTCCCTCCCTCCCTCCCTCCCTCCCTCCNCCTCCCTCCCTCCCTTGCTCTATTGGGCTGGGAGCAGAAGATGCAGAGATCTAATACAAAGTCCATACCCTCAAAAAAAAGTGGCATTTGAAGAACAGAGACAACCAATAGCACAGGAAGTGGGACAGACAGAGCTGTTATAGGCAGTGAAGGCAAGAGTGGATACTACCAAAGGCAATTTATTTTGAAGACACCCCCACCTTTAAAATAGAATTTATTTGAGGCATGTTTTATAATAATATAACCTCCCTATTTCAAATTTACCAAGTTGTGCAACTTCCCCTGGAGTTGGTCTTTGAAAAGATGAGGTAGTTTGCTAGAGAGACTTCTCCTTTCTCCAGGGAGAGACCAAAGGATGGGCAAGTGAGTGAGCGAGCATGGTGTCAGCTGACATCGGAATAGTGGAATATGCGCTGTGCGCTCACAATAGGAATGGTGGAATGTGCATTGTGTGCTCACATTGGAGTTGTCTATAAATTACTTTCTGTTCTTTTGTTAATAAAAGGATGGAAAAGGAGGAGGAGCAGGAAGAGAAGGAAGAGGGAGAGGAGGAATAGGAGGAGAAAGAGGAGTAGAAGAAAGAGGAAGAAGAGGGTGAGGAGGAGGAGGAGGGAAAAGGAGAGATCCTTTTTCTATAGGCACACAGAGGATAGCTAAGTGACAGTGAGACAGACATTATTTCATCTTGCAAGCTAGGAAGAAGGCCCCTTTAAGACATGACCCTGCCAGACCTTAGCTGGGATTTCTAGCATAAGAACTAGGATCTAAGGGAGAGGGAATGCATCTTACAAATGGCAATATGGAAATGTTCCCAGAGGTTGTAAAGTTTGACACATGTCCATTAGGTTTGACAATTTATGAATCATCTCTAGGGTACAGAAGTGGTGGTAATAGAAGAATCCAGATTATAGCAGACAGAATGGAAGAGAATGTGAGTGTCAGAGGATTGAGTAGAAACTTTTTCAGAAGACAGCTTGTTAAAAGTTGTTCCAGACCTTAAGCCAGGGATGTAGCTCAGTTGGTAGAGTGCTGGCTTGCCTAGCATACTCAAGTTCTGGCTTTGATCACCAAAATCTTATGGTGTGGGTGTGGAGGTGCATGCCACTCCAGGAGTAGAGTCAAGGGCATCAGAAGTTCAAGGTCATCCTTAGCTACATGTAGATTCTGGAGCTGGTCTGTGTTAAGTTAGCAAGCAAGCACACAAATAAACCAACAAATGAAAGTTCTCTTAGTCTCTTACTAAGTCTCTAATCCCATTTGAACAAGAACCTCAGATTCATGCACAAATTAAAGTTTGAAATAGATCTTAGGTCATTCTTTGTAAGAAGCTAGAATGAAGGAGGGCTGAGATTGATCAATAAGCATCAGCATGGATGTGTTCTTAAATGTGACGTGGTCTGTCCTGCCGACAGTCTTTAAGGAAACTGTTGGGTGAAAGCAAGAGGCTGAGAATAAAGAGACACAACAGAATAACCAATGTAGCAAGAACATCAGGGATGGGTAACATCAAGAAGCCAGGACAAGAAATTTGCCCTATGGAGAATAGAGGTATTTCTCCTTTGGCCAATGGAGGTTTATGAACATACAGATGTTTTGATAGAGATTAGAAGCTTTGGGAGTGTGTATCCAGAAGTCTCATCTCATTTTCTCTACGAAGTTGAACACAACCTTAAGACAAAACACTTGAGATGCAAGTTGATGGGGGATGGGTTCCATAAGAAACTAAGACACCATGAGAGCATGAAGCGAACTGGACAGCTCAAGATGTCCGGACATGCTGATGGTGGTCCTAGAGGTATTAAAAACACACAGGAATGGAGATGAGAGAGGATGTTCTCGACAGTGTCAATATCTTGACTATGGCCCCTGGACTGGGAAGATGAGTGAGAAGGGATTGTTGGAATCACAGAGTATATTATGACCCCAGATAAACTGTCAGCCTGGATTCTGAGGTCATCCTTTATGAGGCTGGGGTAGAAACAAAGAAACGAGAGCTAGATTTGGCTTCTAAAGTCCTCCAAAAGAGATTTGCTGAGACTTGCAGAACAATGGTGTAGTAGAGACTAAGGCAGAAAGACAAAGGTTACCAGACTGTAAATTTCTACTTCATTGAGTGGGAAACAAAATGGCTTCAAAGCAACCATTGGGACTGCAGTGGTTTGAATGTTCCCTTTCAGAATCGATGGAAAGAACTCTCCTCTCACTAATAGAATGCTATAGTCACATGTTAGCCATTGTGCCAGTGAATTCGCTGTAAGTTCTGCCCCCTCCTGTCCTCTGTCTTCTGTTCACTCACCTGTCACATGGTAGCACAGTATAGAGCCCCTCCCTCATCAAATGCTTCCACATTGCTCTTGACCTTCCCAGCCTCCAGGAGCACGAGCCAAATGATTGTCTATTGTTTATGCTTTAGCAGGTCTGTGGTATCACATCTGAACAGCAGAACACATATTTAGACAGCAAGCAAACAGAATGAGACAATGACTTGGCTGTGGGAAGGGTCAGAGATGCCAGGATGGAACCAGCACAGTGTGTTCCTGCTGCTCTCAGGTCACCGCATGCTACAGGCGGGGCTGCCTCCACAGGATGCTGCTCTAACTCTTACCAAGTCTGTTTGTTGGTCCTTCCATTACTGATGCCCCTAGGGGCTCTTCACTTGTCTCAATGTGTACATTTCTGCCATCTTGTTTCTCATCCCTCAACCCTCATCAGAGCAGCTNACCAGCACAGTGTGTTCCTGCTGCTCTCAGGTCACCGCATGCTACAGGCGGGGCTGCCTCCACAGGATGCTGCTCTAACTCTTACCAAGTCTGTTTGTTGGTCCTTCCATTACTGATGCCCCTAGGGGCTCTTCACTTGTCTCAATGTGTACATTTCTGCCATCTTGTTTCTCATCCCTCAACCCTCATCAGAGCAGCTTCTTACAGTCAATGGCAGTTAAGACGTTAAGACGAGATCCACAGCTGGTCAACACGCAGAAAATATGAGATTTCAAAGCTCTGAATTGGGTGTCTATATTGTCTCCTCAAAGTTCAGAGATAATTATAGAAGAGCGGGTGAAAGAATTTTAAGAGCCAGAGGTATTGGATATCTATAGAGGATAAGTATTTGCTAAATGTGACACACTCTGTCTCTGTCTCTCTGTCTCTTACTCTCTGTCTCTCTCTGTCTCTCTGTCCTGCCTCTATCTCTGCTTCTCTGTCTCTCTCTCACTCACACACACAAACCTTGATTGCATGTAAAGATTAACTCAAGCTGTAATCCCAGCATGAGTTGGGGAGAGACTCATGAAGTCTACCCTGGCTGAGGAGCTATTGGTGATCTATGGCCACTGGTGGAAGGAAAGTCAATTTTTTTTTTTAGAGTATTCCCCCAAATTCCCTTCTATCTGGACCATCAATGTGGAGTCCAGTAGAATCATCCAGACACTCACTGAGGTCAAGACATAAACCATTGTTCAAAAACAAAGCAAAACAAATATCATGTTTTTTTAAAATCACCCGTGGCTCCTCTATTCTATTTGGTCACACACAATGCTACAATGATATATGTTTATAAGTTAAAGTGGAATTCTCTAGAAGGTCAAAGGGAACAGATGGGAGGATGAGGTGGGGGTTCAGGTTAAGAGGAGACTATGTTCAGCATAAAGCTATATCACTATGAAGATAGATAAATAAAAGAGAGAGATGTGCCACAGGGAGACTGGGGTAGGATGCTGCTATTAGACTGGGATTCTGTTCCTTCATCTTGTATATATCTGAACCAGATCCAGGGCAACTTTATCCTTCTGGGTATCTCTTAACTGTAGCATAAGTCAGATAATCTGCTCTCTCCATCTTTGTTATGTTTAGGACTGGGTAAGTAGCAAGAATTAAATGTGCCCTGAGTAACCCATGCGGGATGGCATTCATCGCAGGTGCACATGGTACAGAAGTGAGGGGAGGTAAAGTGTGAAGGCCCATGCTCCCTCCAGAGGGCAGACCACCCAGATACTCTGAGCATTTGTACAGAAAGGCTAATAATCTACAAAAAAATTTTTATGAAATCACATTGAGTTTAAGGATAGTCTGCGCAGATCCAGTAAGAGAGATAAGCCCCAAGGAAGAATAAAGTCAGCCATCTAATTGCTTAGAATACTGAGATTCATAAATTTGTATGGTTTGGCCCAACTTTAAAACTTTACATCTGCAAAATGAAGAAATAAAACCCCAAAGCATGTGGGGCCTGCGAGCTGGCTCAGTAGGGAAAGGTGTGAGCTGCCAAGCTTCATGTCCACAGTCCCTTAACCTGGACCACACAGTGGAAGGGAGGAAGACCCATATGGTGATGGGAAAGAACTAACTCCCATGAGCTGTCTTCTGACCTCTATGCATGTGCCATGGCACATACAAACCTATACACTTAAACACACACATGTACCCCAAATAAAGTCGTTTTTAAAGTAATTATATGTCATTGCTAAATAAGAGGGAAAAAAGTTATTGAGAAGTACAAGAAAACAAAAATTAAGAGGTTAATGTGCGTTAAGAGCCCATAAATACCCTCCTCGATCAGGTACCCACAGAATAGGTGGCACCTCCCTGGTGTTTGTTGAATCAAAATACAAACTCATAAATCACAAACGACAGGAGAACGAATGCTTAAGATCCGGACGTCCGAGGATGTTCAAAAGGGATGGAAAAACAAGAGCCATCAAACGCGCCACGGCTATGAGGTCAACCCCTTGAAGTCGACTTTAGGAAAAGCCTTGATCCCTGAGCCCTGGACAGATGCTGTGACTACTTCCACTTCCTTCAGGACAAACAATTAACATCCAAGCTCTCTTGTTCTGCATCCAATCAGAACCACCTGAAGGATTTAAAATATCACGGAGCACAGTGCTGTGGGGCTGCTGGCTGGCTGGAGGGGTCTCATAAATGTCACCGGGAGGACTCCTAGCAATCGGGAAGACAAGAGACAAAAATAATAACAGTAATTCTTTACTCTCACATAGCATCTTTCATCTGAAGGGCTCAAAGGTTCAACGTATTTTACAGATGTTGTAGCCATTAAAATGTATACGGCAGACATTATTCTCCGTGGATTACAGACGGGGAGGGGACCGTAATCCTGTCACTCAGACTAAAACTGGAATAAACATCTAATTATCCATGAGAGGAATTCTTTCTAAATGCAGCCCCTTCTTTTTGCAGTTTCTTATCGCTTCTGAGTGGACAGGACAGGTCTCCTCGTTGGGCCTGGTATATCTGCTGCCAGCCTCCCAATACTGAAACGAGATCAGATCGGAATCTTTGTCCCAGACGAAACATATTTAACCTCTCAAATCTTTCTTCAGAGGCCCAACCTGCCTCGTTCTTGTTTTCTTACAACCTGGAGGTGGTTTTCAACTACAGTAACTGAAACCAGGGCAGGACGCTGTATCCCCAGATCAATCAGCAAATTTCACCTGACCCTAGCTGCCGTCTCCAGGTTAGACTGTGTTTGCAGCTGTTCCTCCCAGGAAGAGAAGCTGTTCTCCATTTTTGCTACTTTTAGGATAGGGCAATGACTTCTAGTTCCTTTGTCCAAAATATTCATTGTTTCTCTCTCTCTCTCTCTCTCTCTCTCTCTCTCTCTCTGTCTCTCTCTCTCTCTCTCTCTCTGTCTCTCTCTCTCTCCCTCCCTCCCTCCCTCCCTTCCTTCCTTCCTTCCTTCCTTCCTTCCTTCCTTCCTTCCTTCCTTCCTTCCTTCCTTTTTGTTTTTTTTTTTTTTCTGCTTCTATGTAGCGATTACACCTTTTTGTTTTGTTTCCGTCTGGTTTTGCTGTAGTAATGCTGGGGTAAAGTCCAAAGCTTTACTCAACACTGGGCTATATCTTACCACTGAGCTATAGCCCTAGCTCTTACATTTCTTTAAAAGTGGAGAAGCGAAAAATAAAGAAATAATATTAATTGAGAGGAAAACCTCTTCCATCTCATGCTAGTTATTTTTGCATTTACTGTTTTTGTTCACCCACCTTAACCACATGCCCAAGGGGTGAGGTGCAGCCCTGTATTTTCTAGCATGTAGACAGCTTTCAAGATCACCTTACACTACAGACGTTTTTCTCTACTGATTTTTAGGACTTTCGTTCGAAGTCTTAAAAATCTATTTTTAAGCAGCCTCTCAGGTGGTAAGTAGTAATTTCAAAGTCTCAGTGTCAATATCAACCGTACTCTACTCTGCTTAGGACCAACTTCTCTCATTGTTTGAATTAGTCCAATGTTTGTCTCACTTTTAGAATGGAGTACAAACGTCCTCCCTAGACCTACCCACCCTGTTTTCTCTCCTTAGCAGACTAAATGCATTCTCCTTTTAGGGGACCTACGCTTGAATAGAGGATGATATCTAAATCTAAGCTAGGGTAAGGAAATCTGGATATGGAGCTAGCCACTATTAACTCTGGTGCTTTCTGAACTTCTCTTGCCTATATGTTCAGACACCACTTTATTCTTTAAAATGTCCTTGTAAGGTAAATAAGAAATACTATTAATAGGTTGTAAAGAAAACACAAGGCTTGGTGTCTTGGCTGAGACCCAGTACTGCTGCGGTGAATGGTGCTACTCTGTTTTTTTAAAGACCTCTCCCTTAAGTCTCAAAGCAACACTGCTGTAGGCTTTGGATCAACCTTATTCAAAATCCCCAGGCATTATTGCCTTTCTGGTGTTCTTAACATTTGTATGATTATTTATCCTGTGCTCAGAGAGCGGTGAAAAAAATCATTTAAGCCAGTTGTTTGGCAATATGTAGGAGAGGAGAAAGCAGTTGTGAATTTAATCTGTTCTTAGAACTAAAGTGATTTTCATACATGTCAAAGACTCAAACTAGTTTGTGCACGCAGTCCCCAGCTCAGACAGACTGCTTGTTGAGGGCGATATATTTCAGCTAGCTCCGATATCTTTGGAACCTTATTTATAATAAAGCTCTAGGGAAAAAAGAAACCGTGGCCAGAGACTAGAATTCCTCACTGCTTGCTGATGAGTCTCTCTTCTTTCCCACTCATAGGAGGACTTTTCGTGATCTCTGTACATTTCAGTATATAAATCAGATTCAGTCTATGTCTCTTTTCTCCATCATATGGACATTCGAGCTTAAAAGTCAGTAACTTTGTAAGCTGGCATTCCTCCAGGGACCCTTGGAACCAGGGTGTCTTCTCCTGGAAATCTTCTCTTTGGCCCTTAATGATCCTTTGTCCCTTTTCAGAGTAGGGGCAAATTTAAAACCATATCTGGAAGGAGAGGGATTTTTGGATAAAATGTAGTTTTGAAAGTTTTGGAATCAAATGCAGTTTTTGGAACACAGCTAAACAGCTCACCAGAGCTAGGTTGTGGGGTCCCTGGAGGTACGCTCTCCTGTGCAGCCTGAGTTGGTCATGTTTATTTAGGGCAAAATTTGGGAGAAAGTCGTTGTAAGGCAAACTCGACTTGGCAATTTAAAAAAAAAAAAAAGAAAAATTGGACGGGATTCGTTAGTAGAAACGCTGCAGATTATTAAACAATGAAACCTTTTCAAGTGAGAGATAAAGTAATAGAAGGTGGCAGGGGAGAGGCAGGAATGTAGAGAGAAAAAGTATCAGGGGCAGACCCTGATAAGATCTTCAGGAATCTGAGACAGATGGAGTGCGGGCTTGCTGTGCTAACCGTCTAGTACTCTGTCTTTTGCTCAGGACTGAGTTCTGGAACTTTCCAGTAACTTCTGCTGTGACACAGACCCCACCCAGTTCCTCTCCTTTCCCCATCTTATCCTGCAATGGGGTGGGGCAGGGGTGTGTGGGTTCCTACTCCTGACACCTTTGGTGCTGAGAAGCTAAGACCACATTCCTGTCTGGCCTGTTTGACCACCTGAGAGTCATTAAGCAGTCTCTCCTCTGGTTCCAAAAATTCTGTTTTCCTGGAACATCTTGTTGAACTGGAATGCCAAGGCAGTTGAGAAACCACTACTCACACCTGAACAAATCAGTCTGTTTTTTTTTCCTGAAGTGTAGTACATGCTTGTCTCCTGGCACCCACGTCTGGCTGAAGCAGACCTTGGTGAGGTCATTATCCTGGAGCACGCTGTTAGGAATCTCAGGGAACCAAGCACTGCTAGTCTAATTATGCAAGCAGTTCACATGGAAGAGGCCAGAAGAAGAAGAGATTTGAGGGTGTATCCAAAATATGTTTAGAAAAAGCCAGTCTAACTCCAGCAAGGGGGGAGGGAGGTCTGTCTCCCAAATAAAGAGAAGTTCTGGAATATTAAGCCTTTTTACGACATATAAGCAGACAGCCAGAAATAAAGAGACAGAGAGCGACAGAGAGACAGAAAGAGACAAAGAGAAAAGCAGAGAGACAGAGACAGAGAGGAGAGTCAGATGGAGAGAGCTCCCTTCAAACCCCTCCTATGACCTCCCCCTTCCCCCTGCTTCTATGAGGGTGCTTCCCCACCCACCCACCCACTCCTGCCTCCCCTCCTCAGCATTCTTCCCCTATGCTGGGGTTTAGGGCCGCCACAGGACCAAGGGCCTCCCCTCCCATCCGTGCTAGATAAGGCCATCCTCTGCTACATATGCAGCTGGAGCCATGGGTCCCTCCATGTACTCTTTGGTTGAAGGAGTGAACATTAGTATATTCTGGGATAAAAGTTTAGGTTAAGGTAAGCCAAAACCTGTGTTTGGCTTTGGGCAGAAATAGAGGTATACTTGTTTAGAGTAACCTAAATTGTGAGTCTTAACGCCAGTGATCATCTCTTTGATTCTCTTTCCTTCCTTCCTCCCTTCTGCCTCCTCTCTTCTCCTCTTCTTTCCTCTCTCCCTCCCATCCTTTCCCTCCTCAGCCCACCTTATCCTCCTCCTGAATCTTTTTGATATTTGGAGATAGTATCTCACTATGTAGGTCAGATTGGCGTTGAACCTGAAAACCTCCTCCGTCGCTCTCCAAGTGCTTAGATTGGACATGTGAACCACCATGCTGGGCCCGGATGGTGATTTCTAAAATGTTGAAAGAGCAAGGGCCACTGGTTCCCCAATGCTGCTCTTTTCTTTTGATCAAAATGCTAAATGCAGTAGCTTCGGCTCACTGGTTCACTTTCTGTCATTTAAAAGATGTTGTTTTTAAATTCTATGTGCATAAATGTTTGTCTCTGTGTGTATGTGACCCACATCTATATACATGACTTTGCTTGTAGAGATCAGAAGAGGGTGTCAGAATTCCAGTAGTTGGAGTTAATGACAGTTGTGAGCTACCACGTGTGGGTACTGGAAAACAAACCTGGGTCCTTTCAAGAGCAGCCAGTGCTCTTAACTGCTGAGCCATCTCCCCAAGTCCTATCATTTTATGTTATCTTACGTGCAATGAGCAAAATTAGAGAAAAATCAGTGTGGAAGAGACTCATCGGTGGGACTTCTGCACCGGGAATGTGTCTGTATTGTGCTTCTCGCTTCTATGTTACTTCAGCTGGAACTGCAATGAACAGGCTTATTTCAGGAGACAGTTTTAAAACACAGTTACATTTTATTACGCCTTTAAAAGTACATTGGCAAGGCCCACATCACCAAGGAGTGTGTTTAATTTAATCTTTTACTGAGTGTAGTCCTTGTCCTGTTTATGACCCAAGACTGATGCCTCAGCCCATAAACGTGGCTTCTCTGAAGCCATACTGAACATGCGTGCAGCCCCTCCAACAGGACAGCATTTAACAGCTTTCTTTCTTTTTTTTTTTTTTTTTTTTTTTTTGTAAACTGATCGAAAATTGCTTTTCTCAAGTGCCCAGAGAGGCATGGACGCTTCCATGGCTCACGCTTTTCTGGAAAAGCACAGGATGTTTTAGAGAAGGTAGTTCTGACTGCTGGGAAACATCTTGAATTGCTGAAGCTCTAACAGACTCGAGAAAGCCCTGGAGAATCAATGGAACAACAAGATGTAATGGCTTTTAAGAGATGGGAACCAGAATGAAAAAAAAAAAAAAAGCTTTAATTCATTTCAGAAAGAGATGTCAACTCAGTGTTTGTGGATAAAGTTGCCAGATAATCTTTCTCAATTCCAAATTCATTTTTTGGGGGGGTTGGAAACCAAAGACAGTGTCAGGCACCAAGAAAAGTTTCAAACAGCTGGCGCCATCTAGTGGTTGTGAAGGACAAAGCCAGAGCGCGTCAAGAACAGAGTAGAAGCCTGGACTTCCATTCTGAGAACGTACACACCTCATTCAAGCCAGTTTCTGGAGAAAGCTGGCTTGAAATTAAAGCTGAATTCACTCACTGAATGATGAACTTTAAGTTCACAACAGCAGTCTAAAATATGTTTGATAAAGAAGCCTAACCAAAAATGTGTATTACCCCCAAATCAAAATCAGAAAATGAATTCTCCACCTTTTAAGTATGCGAACTTTGCTGGCTTCTCCACTTACTAAGTTAAACTACCAAGTGATGTTTTCAGAGACAAAGAGTCACCTCTTTCAGAATACTGGGTCAACCAGAGCTTTCTGTTACCTGGAAATAATCAGTACATCCTAAAGCTGGGTAACTGAGCGGAGCCTGCCTGGGAGGACTGTGGTAGATAGATAGAGTTCAGTGGTCCAAGGTCTTTGGATGGGAATCAGAAACATCTTTATATTTATGACCTTAAGTCTCACATTCAGCATTTTCAGTAAGTAGCTACAAAATCACAGCCATTTAGTCAATTTCAGACTTTGATAGCAAAATAAATCAGATGTTTTTATACCACCGTTCCTGGTTTCCATGACAGAGGTTACTGGACAATAACAAGATCTTGATATTTAACCAGTAACACACAGGTCAATAGTCTATCTGATATACAATTAGTTAGTTTTTTTTTTTTTTTTTAAAGAAAAGCATTTAAACAGTCTGGGCATGGTGGCTCACGCCTGCAATCCTAGCACTAAGGAAGCCGAAGCAAGACTCTACAAATTTCAGACCAGCCTGGTCTACTCAGCAAGGGTCCAGCCAGGCCAGCCAGGGCTCCGCAGTGAGAGCCTCCCCTGAAAACTTTAAGTAATTGCCTTCAATATAATTTATTCTCTTTAAAACCTAATGCGTTTTATTTATAAATGTTATTTCGAGGAGGACTCTGTGACCTTCACAGCATGGCCCATCGGGCATCTCGGGGTTAAATCCAGATGTTGAAACAGGATTTAGGAGTCAGAAGCTCGTGTTCTGGATCCAGTTGTTTAACTCCTAGTGGTGTTCCTCCCCTTTGCCCCTCCTTGCCTCAGTTTACCCATCTGTGATATCTTAGAGGACAGCTGTGAAGTTTAAATGAGTCAATGGGCATACATTTATGAAACAAGCACTTGGCCCTTAGAAGTCCCCAGAATTAGCACCGTGCAGTTAAGTAGAGCAAAACAAGAACCACGATTCTGGTTGGGTAACTAAGAAAAGCAACTGAATTTGTGATCTAAGCAGCTACCAGTTTTGAAGAGATAATGAGCCTTGAGAAGCATTTTAACCCCAGAAAACACGACTACCTATTTCATATGCCTTAAGTATGCTTTAAAAATTAAAATTGCTTTATTATTGTTGTATTATGTGTCTGTGTGCATGTGTGTTAGCAGGTGTGCTCGTGCCACAGTGCCCGTATGGAAGTCAGAGGCTGAATTTTGGGAGTAGGCTCCTTCTCTCACCTTGACCTTGAGGTAGAGTCTCTCTGGTATCTCTGCTGCTCTGTGGATTCCAGGCTAGTAAGCCCACAGCCTTCTGGGAAATAGTCCTGTAGCTTTTCTGCAGGGGATTCAGGTTTACTCACTGAGTGGTCTAGGATGCTTTCCTACTAAGCACTATCATGATCCTAATTAGTGAAGTGGCTCGCCCTTTCTAGGACCTCAGAGAAGCACCTGATTCAAGGACATTTGGATGAAGTGAATAGTGGGCAAATTAATGTCTTCTGGTAGCTATTTAGTCATGGCCTCTTCAAAATTCAAAAGCACACAGTGTTCTCAGAGCACACTTAAAAGGGAAAGTAGGCTCTTGGAAAGATGGTCCTTATAGAAGATCACATCTCAGTTCCCCAAATCCCAATAGGAGCCTCACAATTGCCTGTAACCTCCAGTTGCAGAGGATCCAATTGCCTTCTTTTGGTTTTCTCGGGTACCTGCACACACGTGATGCATGCACATATAAATATGAAAAAGAAAGATTCACAAATATGAATCCATTTGACCTTTGTGTAGCATGTATACGTGGGTTTTCAAATAATTATTTTAAATATATTTTATGTATAAACACGAGTAGTGACCAAGGGCAGAGAAGCCCTTCCATCATGGAATGAAAGTTCCAAACATGGTGAGAAGACAGATAAGAATGAGCATATTCCCATACATCTAAAACAACGCAAAGCAAAGTAAAACAAATGTGGCAGAACCTCCCCCTCATACATCGCAGTAGTGTGGAGAAAAAAAGAATGGGCATATTGCTGATAGGAGAATCCACGTCAAAAGATAAATAACAATTTAGTGTGTCACAGCAGAAGGCATGATGAGAGGAGTTTTTGTTTTACTTTATTTTATTTTGTTTTGAGACTGAGTCTCATTGACTAATCTTGTACTTGTCCTTAAACTCACAGCACAAATTATGACTCAGGTTCCCAAGGGCTGGGTTTTACAGGCATGCACAACTGAACCCAACACATAGAGTTTTTTTTTTTCTTCTCTCTGTGTGTGTGTGTGTGTGTGTGTGTGTGTGTGTGTGTGTGTGTGTGTCTGTGTGGGTATGCACAGGGAAGTGTAGGTGCCTGTGGAGGTCAGAGGTGTCAGGTCCCTCTAACTGAAATTACAAGTGATTGTAATCTACACAGTGTGGGTCCAGGGACCCAAACTTGGGTCCTCTGCAGGAGTGACATGTGCTTTTGATTATTGAACCATTTCTGCAGCCCCAAGACACGGTTTGTAGAGTGGAGTCATAGCAGTAATCAGACGATGCCTGCTTTGTTGTAGAAGTGAGCATGGCCTTCTGTGCTTTGCTTGCCTTGGGTGTAACTAGATTTTAGGGAAGCACACTGTGATCAGGTATAGGAAGAGCCACCACTGTTTGTGAGCCGTGTGGCTAAGCTCAGCTTTCTCACTCATACTGTGGTAAAGGTACAAATGTCCCAGAAGCTTTGTGATGATGAAGCAAGTTCATGTTCAGAAGCTTCTGCCATAAAGGGCGGTCCTCAGTGGGCGCAAGGGGAGTCTCTAGTGGATCTGAAGCTGACTTTCTTAATTATTTATATATGGAATTAACCACGGAGGCAGTAGATTCCCATGAAGGAAACAGCTCATCTGTAACATGGGATGTTTTCTGTCGAGGAGGACCTTGGGGAGGGTTAGCAGGAGAGCATTTAACAATTCATGCATGCAGTTTCTATTGTAACAGGAGTTACAAAATGGTGTCTAAAGTGAATTTCTGTTGATGAGGACTTTGCATTGAACCAGACTCTTTAAAAATGTTGAAAATTTAGATTGAAAGATTGCTATATTTTTCTTTATGTGTGTGTGTATATGATGGTGTATTGAGGGTGGGTGCATGTGTCCCTGTATGTGTGCGTGTGGAGGCCCCAGCGGTTGTTCCCCTTGGTTTTGGGGAACCAGGTCTCTCACTGAGATCTGGGGCTTGCTGCTTAGGCTAGGTTGGCTGGCCAGTGAGCCCCAGGAATCCTCTAGTCCTCCACACCACAGTTTTTAATGTGGGTTCTGGTTACCTGACTCAGGTCACTATGCCTGTATGGCAAGTACTTTACAAATTGGTTCACCTCCTAAGACCAGAGACTATTAATGTTTTTATTAAATGTTCAAATTGCAGAATACTTTGGTGAAAGCTTTACAAAATAGCAGAAATGTTCAGCTCAATGGAATATGTAGCAATCACACTAAAGGTACCCTTTTCTTAATTAGGGGCTCATAGATCTTTATAAGGGCATCTCCAAATGCATATATGCACATTTCCATATTTTGCTGGCTTCAGTAGGATCAAAATGTCATGCATACACCAGTCATGAAGTACAGTATCTTTATAATAAAAAGCATTTCCAAGGACCAGATTCTCCCACACACTTGACAATTATCTGGCTAAGTGTGATTCTCTGCGTTTACTTAATACCTGAAAGATACTGTTGTGTTACAGGTGCAGCCAGATTGCTATTAAAGGATGGGAGTTTATCTTCCAGCATTCTTGGGGGAAAGTAGGAGTCAAATGTGACTCCCTGGCCTCATGTCATCCTTACCAAGGCATTTATTCACAGAGCTGGACAAATAAATACTGCTTCTAAACTTACAACATGGTTCTTTGCCTAAAGACGGAATTGATGCTGAAGTACCAATTATAGCACACACACACACACACACACACACACACACACACACTGAAGACCCATCAGTTTTTCTTATTGTGGAGTAGCTGTCAAATTTCCCCAGCTTTCTTTGAATTCTTCAGAGAGAAGTAAGAACTTTCTCTGTCCAAGCGATTTGGAGCTAGTGACTTCTTGCTGTGTTCCTATCTGTTTAGAATGGATGCTCCTTGAGGTGGGAGCCTGGAAACCAAGCTGTGGACATCACCAGAACCTCTCACTCTCCCAGATGGATGCAACCAGAGCTCTTTGCCTCTTTCTTAGCTGCACCCTGACACTCCCTCTTCTGGGATCATCCCCCTCTTTTGAGCTGCTCTGGGCTTAATTAGAACAGGCTCAACTCTCTGTCAGACTCAACCGCTGAACTCCAGGTCTCTAATTGAGATACTTTCAGCTAAATCAGCCCAGCAGGAAGGGGTCTCGAATGGAGCCCCTGGCTTTCTATAGCCCTTCCTCCCTGAGGTTTCGTGTCCATCTCGGGGAAACGTGTAATTTAAGCTCTCAGAAGCTTATGCTGAGTGTGCAAGCAGAGAAGTCAAAAAGAGAGAGATGTTTTGTAAAAAAAAAAAAAATTGCAAAGCTTGCTTTTGATTAAACAATTTAAAGAACACACTGCTTAGGTAATTTAGGTGAATTAAGCAAAATCAAGCAGCTTATGGCGGCGCTCAAACAATGAGCATTTTCCCGTTTCCATTCTCTGGCGAATGCCTAGTCCGGCTTTGTGTGTGGATTTCCAGGCCCATGAGAGACGAGAGCTTTTACCATACACTCACCAGCACTCAGAGCCGAAGCCTCCTGTACCTGGGTGCCCACTGGCCAGGCTTTGAATACTTTGTGACTTGGAGAGGGAATGATCTCACCTTCTTGCTGGATACTGCAGAGGATCAGACAGCCACAGGATTCGAGTTTCACTACTTCCTACATGCATATTATATAGACCATACATATTTTTACACAGTCAGATGTACTCCACAGGCCCCAGCACCTATATAATAGGTCACCTATTATACCCGAGGTGACTTGGGTGAAGGGAGGGGTTTGTAGGCCCCTGGACTTAAAGGAAACATGCCTAGAAGGCAAAATTGTCTTTGGTGCCTTTGCCATCCTCTGTAGAACCCATTAGTCATATCTCCTTTGACGTCACTAGGAATGAATATGATCTCTGGCCCATGCCAGCCACCACTTCTTCTTCTTCTTCTTCTTCTTCTTCTTCTTCTTCTTCTTCTTCTTCTTCTTCTTCTTCTTCTTCTTCTTCTTCTTCTTCTTCTTCTTCTTCTTCCTCTTCTTCTTCCTCTTCTTCTCCTCCTCCTCTCCTCTTCCTCTACCTCTTCTTTCTTTTAAAAATAATTTTCTCAGTCCATTTTATTAATTTAAATCTGTCTTTTATTTTAGTGATCATCTTAGTAAATCTTTTTTTTTTTGGTGGCATATCCACTTTTACTGCAGAACACAATGTTTCAAATAAGTAGTAAACAAATATCAAATATCTTAGTTATTATGTATAATATAAAATTTTCAACAGTGAAAGGAGAGGAAAAAACCTGGTTCAAATACAACAGGAAATACATCTATTTTAGACATTAAGTAGCTGACTTAATCCACATTCACCAGGTAGGTACTTGCAGACAGTGAAGGGAAGTCTTTAGCATAAGACTCAAAATGAAAACCCGATTCTCTACAAAGGACTGGCAAGTGTCAGAAACGGTAACTATATTACGGGTCACAAAAGAGCATTTATTCTTAGTATTTGAACTAAAAGATAGTTGACTGGTTAAAATAATAATAATTGCCACACACTATGGGTTTTATAGTGTTCATAGGGGTGAGATGCATGGAAACTAATGTACAAGGGCAGGAAGGTGTGACGCAGCAATCTTTTACAGTTAATCGTGCTGGGAGTTGAGCCTAGGGCCTTGCACATGCTGGGCAAGTTGTAGCCACTGTGCAATTACACATGTGCTTCCTTACACCCATAGAGGATTGCGCTTTCTCATACTTCCCTGTGCGTGGGAGTCACTCCAGGCTCCTGGCAAACTGCAGAACTTAGCATCCTTAGGTCAAAGTGAGCCTGAGCAAGTGCATTTCTAACAAACCTCCAGGTGGCGCTGTTGCTGCTGGCGATGCTCCAAGGACCACACTAATAGTAGCCAGGCAAATCAGATCTTCTGATTAAAGGGATTCCCTTTAATTAAAGTGCAAATGCGTGTTAGGCCCAACACAGCTGGTGTTTGCACATTAATAGAGCTGAGTGCTTTCCAGGAACGCACATAACAGGAAGACTTGTGGAGCGATCAGGCCCGCCCCCGCTCCCCACCCCCGCACCTTCTTTTCCAAAAGCTGGTGGTAATGTGTATATGAGAGGGGAGGTGGAGAGTTGATTTCAGAAAAACCTCGAAGGTATTCTGTAGCTTCCTGTCTCTTCCTGCTCATCTTTCATTCTTTCCCTCTTTCTTTACTACTTGTGAGTAAGGACTTGAAAGAGCTACAGGTTCCGCAACGCTTTTTGATCAAGTCCTGTGTCATTTAAAGGAGTTATTTTGCATGATAAAGATGTATATAAATTCTTGGTAAGTTCTTATCCCAATTTTGTCAAAGGATTGCGGTGAAACTAGTGCTTCCCTTCCCTTCCCTTCCCTTCCCTTCTGTCTTAGTCAGGGTTTCTATTCCTGGACAAACATCATGACCAAGAAGCAATTGTGGAGAAAAGGGTTTTCATACTGCTCTTCATCACCAAGGAAGTCAGGACTGGAACTCAAGCAGGTCAGAAGGCAGGAGCTGAAGCAGAAGCCATGGAGGGATGTTCCTTACTGGCTTGCTCAGCCTGCTCTCCTATAGAACCCAAGACTGCCAGCCCAGAGATGGTCCCACCCACAAGGGGCCCTTGATCACTAATTGAGAAAATGCCTCACAGCTAGATCTCATGGAGGCATTTCTCCAACTGAAGCTCCTTTCTCTGTGATAACTCCAGCTGTGTCAAGTTGACACAAACCTAGCCAGTACAATTGACCCCTTGTCAACTTGACACACAAATACATCACTAGTAAGCCTCAACCCTTAGTTCTTACTCAACCCCAAGATCTTAAATAACTTTAAAAGTCCCACAGTCTTTACATATTAAAAAGTTCAATCCTTTTTTTTTTCAAAAGATTTATTTATTTATTATATGTAAGTACACTGTAGCTGTCTTCAGACAGCATCAGATCTCATTACAGATGGTTGTGAGCCACCATGTGGTTGCTGGGATTTGAACTC
The DNA here is from genome assembly GCA_902729485.2 of Mus minutoides. NCBI lineage: Eukaryota > Metazoa > Chordata > Mammalia > Rodentia > Muridae > Mus > Mus minutoides. Next base: position 1,246,526 of record LR749842.1, read on the forward strand.
TGGACCTTCGGAAGAGCAGTCGGTGCTCTTAACCACTGAGCCATCTCGCCAGCCCCCTAAGTTCAATCCTTTTAAAACATCTTTTAAAATTCAAAGTACTTTAAAATTCAAAGTCTCTTAACTGTGGGCTTCATTTAAAAACCTCCTTCAAGAGGGAAAAATATCAGGGCACAGTCACAATCAAAAGCAAAAATCAGTCTCCAACCTTCCAATGTCTGGGATCCAACTCACGATCTTCTGGGCTCCTCCAAGGGCTTGGGTCACTTCTCCAGCCATGCCCTTTGTAGCACACACGATGTCCTCTAGGCTCCAGATGCCTGTACTCCATTGCTGCTGCTGTTCTTGGTGGTCATCTCATGGTACTGGCATCTCCAAAATGCTGCTCTCTTCCACTATAACTAGGCTTCAACTCTAGCCTCTCATAGGCTCTCTTCATGGTGCTGAGCCTCAACTCCTTTGCATGACCCCTTCAGTCCTGGGCCATCAATTGCAACGGAGGCTGCACCTTCATCAATGGCCTTCCATGGCCTCCCACAGTGCTTCCGTGGCCTCAGCTGCTCTGCATGACTCCTTCATGCCTTCAAAACCAGTACCACCTAGGTAACTCTTACACATTACCAAGTCCAGCCACAGCACAAGGTACAACCTTGGCTATCTCTGGAACACAACCTCTGTGCTCTCAGAAAACACTTCCCAGAAGATGTCACCTCAATGATGCTGGTCTCTTCTTAATCACCGCTAATTTCTTAGCTCCAGCTAACCAGCATCAATAGTCCCAGTAATGCAAAGGTTTTGCTTTAGTAGTTCTGGTATCTTGTTAATCACAGCTGATTCTTCAGCGCCAGCTAACCAGAACCACAGAATCTTCACAAAGTAACAATGGCCCTGAAAAGAGTCTTTAATTTTCCCTCTGAAATTTCACAAGGCAGGCCTCCATCTTCTGCACTGTCTCAACATTATCTTCCAAGCTCCTACACAACATCCCACAGAGTTCTTAACACACAATGGATCTTCTGGCCCAAAGTTCCAAAGTCCTTCCACAGTCCTCCCCAAAACATGGTCAGGTTGTCACAGGAATACCCCACTCTGCTGGTACCAATTTGTCTTAGTCAGGGTTTCTATTCCCGGACAAACTATCATGACCAAGAAGCAAGTTGGGGAGGAAAGGGTTTATTTGGCTTACACTTCCATACTGCTTTTCATCACCAAAGAAAGTCAGGACTGAAACTCAAGCAGGTCAGAAAGCAGGAACTGATGCAGAAGCCATGGAGGGATGTTCTTTACTGGCTTGCTTCCCCTGGCTTGCTCAGCCTGCCCTCTTATAGAACCCAAGACTGCCAGCCCAGAGATGGTCCCACCCACAAGGGGCCCTTGATCACTAATTGAGAAAATGCCTCACAGCTAGATCTCATGGAGGCATTTCCCCAACTGAAGCTCCTTTCTCTGTGATAACTCCAGCTGTGTCAAGTTGACACAAACCTAGCCAGTACACCTTCCCTTCCCTTCCCTTCCCTCCCTTCCCTGTAGAATAACAAAGTAAGATAAGATAAAACAAAGCTCACACATCAGAATTGTACAGAACAAACAACAGAAGAAAAAGGGTCCAAGAGAAGGCATGAGAATCACACACCCACTTGTTCTCACACACAGGAATCTCCTAAAAACACAACACTGGAAGCCTAATATATATATATTCAGGGGGCCCAGCAGACCGGGACAGGCCCTGTGCATTCTGCTCCAGTCTCTGTGAGTTCATAGGAGCTTTGCTCGTGTTGATTTAGATGGCCTTGGAAGTGCAGGTTGTTGTTTTGGCGTCTTCCACCTGCTTCCATCTCCTCTTACATTTTTTCTGCCTCCTCTTTAGGCAGTTTTCTGCCCCTAGGTGAGAGATTTGATGGAGAAATCCCATTTGGACCTGGAATTTCCAAGTTCTCTTATTCTCTGTCTATTACTTGGTTGTGGGCCTTTGTGTATCTTTCCATCTGCTGCAGGAGAAAACTTCTCTGAGGATGGGTGAGCAGGGCACTGATCTATGAGTACAGCGGGATGTCGGGATGTTGTTAGGAGTCCTTTTATTGCTACTCAGGTGCCTGGGGTAAGTAGTTTCAGGTTCTGGGTCACCCAAGCAGTGTCCCGTGTGAGTTCCAGCTAGTGGAAAGGGCCTTAAATAAAATCAGAGTTATTGATCGACTGCCATTCTGATGGGTGTAAGATGAAATCTCAAAGTAGTTTTGAGTGCATTTCCCTGGTGGCTAAGGACGTTGAGCATTTCTTTAAGTGCTTTGCAGTCATCTGAGTTTTTTTTTTTTTCTTTCTTTCTTTCTATTGAGGATCCTCTGTTAGAACCTGAAATCAGGGACAGTGATTCCTCAGACAGTTCTTTTATTATTCATTTTTATACTGGCTTAATTTTTTTCTTGATACCCAGCTTTTTTGAGTTCCTTATATATTTTGGATATCAGTCCTCTATTGGTGTGTAGTTGGTGATGACTTTTTCACACCCATAGGCTGTCACTCTGTCTGAGTGATCCGTTGTGCGTCCTTTGCTGGGCAGTGGCTTATCAGTTTTGTGAATTCTACTGGTCAGTTGTTGATCTTAGTACCTGTACTAAAGTCTGTACTAGAAGTCTGTCTCTATGCCCATGCGTTCAAGACTATTTCCACATCCCCTTCTACCAGGTTCTGTGTATCTGGTTTTCTGTTGAGGTCTCTGATCCATTTGAAGTTGAGTTTTGTGCAGGATGGTAAGTGTGTATATATTTAGATTCATCTATATGCAAATATCCAGTTTGACTAGCACCATTTGTTGAAGATGCTGTCTTTTTTTACAGTGTGTATTTCTGGCTTCTTTATTAAAAGTCAGGTGTCCACAGGTATGTGGATTTATGTGTGAGTCAGGCTTCATTTTGATTCCAAAGATCAATGTGTCTGTTTTTGTGCCACTACTATGCTATGTTGATTACTATAGCTCTGTATTAGAACTTGAAGTCAGGAGTAGTGACCTCCTCCCATAGTTCTTTTACTATTCATATATTTAGCTTCTTTTAGCTATCCTGGTTTTTTGTTTGTTTGCTTTTTTTTTTTTTGGTGTGTATGTTTCCATATGAAGCTGAAAACGGTCGTTTGAAGACCTGTGAGTAATTGTGTTGGAATTTTGATTATGGTTTCGTTGAATCTTGTAATGTGTGTTTGATAAAATGACCATTTTTACTCTGTTAATCTTACTGATCCGTGAGTTTTCTTTTAATATCTTCTTCAATTTCTTCTTTTTTTCAGTGTCTTAAAGTTTTAAATTATAGAAGTCTTTCATTTGCTTGGTGTGGTGGTTTGAATATACTTGGTCCAGGGAGTGGCACTATTGGGAGGCGTGGCTTTGTTGGAGTAGGTGTGGCCTTTTTGGAGGAAGTGTGTCACTGTGGGCATGGGCTTTAAGACCCTTGTCCTAGCTTCCTGGGAGCCAGTCTTCTCCTAGTGGCCTTCAGATGAAGATGTAGAAGTCTCACCTCTTCCTGTACCATGCCTGCCTGGATACTGCCATGCCTTGATGATAATGGACTGAACCTGTAAGCCAGTCCCAATTATATGTTGTCCTAATAAGAGTTGCCTTGGTCATGGTGTTTGTTCACAGCGGTAAAACCCTAAGATACTTAGTTAGAGTTAGCTTAAAATATTTGATATTATTTCAGGCCATTGTAAAAGGTGTTAGTTCCCTGATTTGTTTCTCAGTTTGTTTGTCATTTAATATAAAGGAAGGCTGCTGATTTTTGTGAGTTAATTTTATGTCCAGCTACTTTGTTGAGAGTGTCTATCAGCTGTAGGAGCTGTTTACTGGTCAAATTTTTAAGGTCACTTATGTATTCTATCATATTATCTGCAAATAAAACTACATTGACTTCTTTTGCTTCAATTTGTACTTCCTTGATCTCCTTCTGTTGTTTCACTGTTCAAGCTAAGACTTCAAGAACTGTACTGAATAAGAAAAGAGAGATTGGACAACCTTGTCTTGTTTCTTATTATAGTGGAATTGCGTTGGTCTTCTCTCCATTTATGTTGAAGTTGGCTATGGGCTTGCTGTAAATTGCCTTTACTATGTTGAGGTATGTTCCATCTCTCCATAATTTCTCCAGGGCTTTTATCATGAAGGGATGTTGGATTTTGTCAAAGGCCTTTTTTGCGTCTAATGAGATGATCATGTGGGTTTTTTTTTTTTGTCTCTCAGTTTGTTTATATGGTGGATTATATTTATTGATATACATGTGTTGAACCATCTCTGCATGTCTGGGATGGAGCCTACTTGATCATGTATATCTTTTTCATGTTTTCTTGGATCCAGTTTGCAAGTATCTTGTTGAGAATTGAATCCATTTTCCTAATAGAAATTGGTCTGTAATTCCCTTTCTTTGTTGGTTTTTTTTTATGTGGTTTGGATATCAGGGTAACTGTGGCCTCATAAAATGAATTGGACAATGTTCCTTCTGTTTCTATTTTGTGGAATAATTTGAGGAATATTGGCATTAACTCTTCTTTGGAAGTCTAGTAGCATTCTGTGCTAAAACCATCTGGCTCTGGGATTTTTTAAGCGGGGCAGGAGGGCTTGGGAGACCAAGTCACTCTTTAAATGACTGCTTCTAATTCAGTAGGGTTTATATGTCTGTTTAAATTGCTTATCTGATCTTGACTTAACTTTGGTAAGTGGTATGTATTGAGAAAATCATATATTTCTTTTAGATTTTCCAGGTTGGTGGAATCCAGGTTTTTAAAGTATGTCCTTATGATTCTCTGGATTTCCTTGGTATATGTTATTATATCCCAATTTGCATTTCTAATTTTTAAAATTTGAATTTTCTATCTCTGCCTTTTAATTAGTTTGAATAAGGATTTGCCAATCTTATTGATTTTCTGAAAGAACGGACTATTTTGATGATTCTTTGCACTGGTTTCTTGTTTGTTTATTTCTGTTTTGATTTCAGCCCTGAGTTTGACTATTATTATTTCTTGCCCTCCATTCCTTTTGGGTATGATTTCTCCTTTTTGTTCTAGAGCTTTCAAATGTGCTATCAAATTACTAGTTCTTTGCAGCTTTTTAGTGGAGGCACTTAGTGCTATGAATTTTCCTCTAGAACTGCTTTCATTGCGTCCCATAAGTTTGGGCACATTGTGTGTTCATTTTACTTCGATTCTCAAAAGTCAAATTTCTGCCTTGACCTATTTTTCATTCAGTAGAGAGTTGTTCGGGTTCCATGAGTTTGCAAGCTTTCTATTGTTTCTGTTGTAGTTGATATCCAGTTTTAATCCGTGGTAGTCTTATAAGATGCGGGGTGTTATTTCAGTTTTTCTTGTATCTGTTGAGACTTGCTTTGTGTCCCAGTATGTGGTCAGTTTTGGATAAACTATGAGGTGCTGAGAAGAAGGCATATTCTTTTGTGTTTGGGTGAAATGTTCCATAAATATCTGTTAGATTCATTTGGTTCATAATGTCAGTTAGCATTTCTCTGTTTAGTTTTTCTCTGGATGACTTGTTTATTGGTAAGAGTGGGCTACTGAAGGCTCCCACTCTCAGCAAGTGAGGGTCAGTATGTGATTTAAACAGTAGTAATGTTTCTTTTACAAACTTGGGTGCCCTTCTGGCAATATATTATTGGTAGATTTTTTTCCCCTTTGATGGGTACATAATGTCCTTTCTTATCTCTTCTGATTAGTTTTGGCTTGAAATTTATCTTTCTATTTATTAAAATGACTACACCAGCTTGCTTCTTAGGTCCATGTGCTTGGAATATCTTTTTCAACCCTTTCGCCATGAGCTGATGTCTATCCTTGATGTTAAGGTACGTTTTTTGGATGCAGAAGAATGGATCATATTTTCACATCCATTCTGTTACTCTGTCTTTTCATAGGGGAATTGAACCCACTGGTGTTGAGAGATATCAATGAACAGGGTCTGGTAATTCTGTTATATTGTTGCTGCTGTTGTGGTGGTGGTAGTAGTGTGTGTGTGTTCTCCTCTTGTGATTTGCTGGTCTAGGTTTATTTTCTGTGTTTTCTTGGGCGTTGTCAATCTTGTAGGTTGGAATTTTCCTTCTAGCACCTTCTGTAGGTCTGTATTTATTGATAAATAATGCTTAAATTTGGTTTTATCATGGAATGTCGTATTTTCTCCACCTATTGTGATTGAAAGTTTTGCTTGGTATAGTCGTCTGGACTGGCATTTGTGGTCTCTAAATCTGCAGTGCATCTGTCCAGTCCCTTCAGTCTTTTAGAGTCTCCAGTGAGAAGTCACGTTTTATTCTACTAGGTCTGCATTTATATGTCACTTGGTTTTTTTTCCCCCCTTGAAGCTTTCTTTGTTCTATATGTTTATACTCTGATTATTATGTGCTAAGGGGACTTTCTGGTCCAGGCTATTTGGTGTTCTATATCATTCTTATACCTTAATAGGCACTTTCTTCTTTAGGGGATTTTATTCTATGACTTGTTTTTTTTTTTTCCCTCCTTCTTCTATTACTATTATTTTAAAATTTGATCTTTTCACAATGTCTCAGATTTCCTGGAAGTTTTATACCAGGAGTTTTTTGTTTGGGTTATTTATTTATTTATTTATTTATTTATTTGATTTAACACTATATATATTTTTTGACATTGGTATCCATGTCTTCTATTATGTCTTCAATGCCTGAGAATCCCTCCCTCCTTCATCTCCTGTCTTGTCTTTCAGGTTCATGTTTGCATTCCTAAATTTTTGATTTCCAGATTTCCCTCAGGTTGTGTTTTCTTTATTGATTCTATCTCCATTTTCAGGTCGTGAATTCTTTTACTCATTTTCCTTCCAGTGTTTGTGTTTTCATGCATTTCTTTAAGGGATTTATACATCCTCTTTAAGGTTCTCTATCACGTTCATAGAGACTATTTTAAGTTGTCAGCTTTCCTCCCCTGTGTACTTCTGCTAGGTTGCAATACTCTGGGCCTGTTGTGGTAGGGTTGTTGGACTTTAGTGAAGACATTTTGTACTGGCTGTTATTGATTGCACTTTTACACTGGTGTCTAGGCATCTGAGATTGGGAAGATTTTAATTCTAGTATAAATCTGGTCTTGTCTTTGTTGGGTATATGTTTTTTCCTATTTGTTTTTTCCTATTTGTTTCTATTTATTCTCTGGTACTTAGGAGAGTGTAATGGTGTGTGCTGACTGGTCAGAAATTCTTCACGTATCCTGATGGGTGTAGCCATTGGGGGTTCTAGGAAAAATGTATTTCTAGGTTTTGGGAGCTGACAATTGCAAATGTGAGTGGGAGGGTGAAATCGTGCATGTGATGAAGAAACGCTGGACACTTCACCAGGATCTGGTTAGTCCTCTGGGATTTGGGGTAGAGAATGAGGAGAGGCCACAGCAGGTTTGTTATAGAACTGGGGATGAGACTGGGGATTGGATTTGGGGGAGAAGGGATATAGGGGATGATCTCCCATTAGCCTACCTTCTTCCCTGTTTAGAGAAGCCTGTGGGTTCCCAGGGAGTGCCTGTTGGGTTCTGGGATAAAGGAATAAGTTCAGGGAGGGAAGGTTAGGAAGAGAGGGTCTTTGTGATCCACTGGCAAAGGAGTGGATGGGGAGGAAGACCACAGTAGGTCTTCTGCTGGGGATGAGACTAGAGGGTTGGATTTGGAGGGCCAGAGGGAGAAATGAAGATCTGCACTTAGCCTACCTGATTCCCTGGCCAGAGTGATTGGTTATTTATTAATGATGCAATTAAGTAGCTAGGATTAGCTTCTAAAACTTGGTAGAAGTTTATTAGTTTTAGATACTAAAGTCCAGTAAAATGTTAATTTTGATTGTAGCTAAGCAAAAGGACATCTGCTTAGCTCAGATAAGGCCATGGGTTCCAACCTCAGTCCTTAGAACAATCAGTTTTGAAGTTTGTAAAGTTTTGAAGTTTTGAAGTTCTGAATTAACCAATATCTTCTCCACAAATACTTGGATTTTATAGGACATATGCTAGATTTGAATGAGAACGTTCCTTTGGTCCCAAGCTGAGTGGGCTAAGTAATAGTGATAGAAATTATACTTCAGTTTCCCACTAGTCAAGCTTATTCAGCATTTACAGAAATAGTAATCAAATACTTATGAGGAGATAATGAGACATCTAGGAGGGACTCATTTCAGAAGCACCAAGTTCTTATGAAATTTTAACTATAGGGTTTTCTGTGATTGTGTTTATCTGTTCCCAGGAAGTGATTCATGCACTTGAAGGGTAGGCCTAGTTCTTGCTGTGTGACTGTGGATAGAGTGAGTATGGTGGAAGGAAAGCAGTCTTCTCTCGTTTCTTATTGCTTTCCTATATGGGAGGATTATGTTGGTAGAGCCTGAAGACTCAGCAGGCTCATTTTTGTAGCAACTTCTCTATTGGGTGATGGCCAGGGAAGGTGTCTAGTTGCACAGGAATTGGTGGGGACTGGTGAGCTGGGGCTGTTGTAACGTGGGTGGGCTCAGCCTTCAGGAATGCTGGCATGACCAAGAGGAAGTGTTGAAGAAACCTAGGACCAGATGGGAATGGGTTAGAGGACTTTCTCAGATGAAGGGTTCATTCCAGAGTCAATCTGCAACCCTGGAAAGGACAGCCATGCCATGTCTGTGGAGTCTAAGCACATTTGAAATAACACCCCTGCCAGCAATTGGAAATACAGTGAACAGGCAATGACCTCCAGAGGAGGAGGGGCAGGGACAAGGGTACAGCAAGGTGTTGGATGCCTGCCAGGTGCACTCTGATGGTTCTAGGCAAAGCTCCAGTCCCAGCAGTGGGCTGGGATACTAAGCAGGAAATTGGTGCTGAAGTCTGGTTAGAGAAGAGGACTGCAGAGATCTTCAGACCTATGCCTGAGATGGGAAGGTGGACTGCAGACTCTGCGTTCTGGTGTTAATCCCTTCCCTGGTCGGACCCGGATGACACAAAGGGGATCAGGGTGTTGTTCATAATTGGACAGGGAAGGCAGGGATTGTGAGAGGACTCAGCCAAGACACTCTGTTGGCATCCTTAAGTGTCAACATGTCTACTCCACCTTGCATTGAGCTTATTATGCCAGCAGAAAACCAGTTCTTTGATTCAGCAAGGTTGTGTAAGAGCCAGGGGCTATTTGTTGAAGTGTAAATTATTTATGTGAGTTGTAACATATTAAATAGAGGATCATTTGTCCTCACTGAAAATTCCAAGCTGAATATAGGGTAATTGTTCTCCCAAAGACCTCCAGGGATGTGCTGATAGCTGAGTAAGTTGAATGCGGAAGAAAACCATCTTGTGGCTATCTGTGAGCTTTTCAGTGAGAGGGGATGGATATGTCTTGGGGGGCTGGATTTTGGTTAGGTGGTGGAATGTTCTAGAATGACTGCTGTCAGGAACAGTTCTTTAATTCGCTGTTTTCCTAAGTCTTAGCTAAGGTGAAAAGAATAGGGGTTAAGGATAAGTCTGTACTTGGTAAGGAGACAGCACTGAAATCTATCATCTAGGAGAGGTGGGATGTATGCTCTTTTATGGCTTGTACCATTTTTAGTGGTTTTTCCTCTTCTTATATAAGATTAGAAAGTTATCTTGTTTGATCTTATGTTATCACAGCTTCATAGTGACTGTGTCTGGCACCAACAGTCTGAAATGGATTATGTCTAACAGGATCCACTACGGGATTCCACACTGGCTCCTACCAACACCTACCCTAAGCTGTTATACGCTTGACTTGTTCTCAGATGCCAGAGAGTGTTGTCTCTTTTTCTTTTATGATCTTTAAGTTTGGAAGATATCTATCTATCTATCTATCTATCTATCTATCTATCTATCTATCTATCTATCTAATTTTGATAGAGTTTGAGAGACAGAAAAACTCATCTTGTTACTACTTTGCTGTCAGTTTTGGGATTTTACTCGGTAGTCAGGAAATACAGGACATTCAATAATCTCATTTATATTTACCTTTGACATAAAGAAGCATGTAGAGTTAGGGAAGTTATCACACAGCAGACAGCAATCCAATAGGTTAAGAACAATGTATTTTGGGTCTCTCCCGTCACAAACCTGTGGTGGTTCACCCAAGTCATAGGCTGGCCACCTTTTAAATAATGCACACAAGAGCATGGGAGAATAGCACTTGATAAGAATGATGGCACTCTTCACAGTAGGGATGCACTTGAGCTACACTCAGCTTTCTTTTAGCACGGATACATCCAATCACAAACATAGTTCCTCATCTCATTCCTCATGTGCATTTCTTGACCCTACTCAAGAGAGTTTGACTTTAGATAATGAATTCTTTAGATCGACTGACCAGTCTGTTAAGAGGTGCACCTCCACTCATGTTATCTTCACTTTTTTCTTCTCTATATTATACGCTACTTAAGGGTAAGAACAGATATCTCCTCGATATTTTTTGAGTGGAACCCTATGTGAATGGTTGCAGATGAATGAAATCTTACCTATTTATCAATGAAGTAGATTATCGCAGTTCCAAGAGGGTCTGACAAATTCAAAATCTTATCAGCACTAACTGATATTATGATCCCCAAATTTCTGTGATCCTAAACACAATGCTCCTGTTGAATGAAGGAAAATACTTGCAAAGCACTTAGACATATTGACAGCAGTGGAACTATGGGAGGAATAAAACCCCAGATTGAAGAACAATTTAAATGCCCTTCATTAGGAGAATAAAACAACAATCTCTGATCATAGCTGGGGGTATAGCTTAGGGGAAGAGTGCTGGTATACATGAAGTTGTGCTTTCCAATCCCAGCACTGAAGAAGCAAGTAAACCAACCAACCAACCAACCAACCAACCAACCAACCAACCAACCTACCAACCAACCAAGAACACCCTGGTATGTCCTTATATTGGAATAATACGTAACAGTATAAAGGCAGGAAAAATAATGCCTCTGTCAGCAAGTATATTTCTCAGAAGCAAATTGAACAGAATAAGCCAGACACAAAAATATATACATTGCATCATTTAACTTATGTGAGACTCTAAAACTATGCCATCACACTCAAGTAACAGAAAGAAGATCAGGAGTTGCCTTGGTCTCTGAGTAAGGGACTATTTGGCTGGAAGGGATATAGGAGAAGACTTTGAGATGATGACAGAGTTATTTGTCTTGATGTTGGTGGTGCTTACAAGGCAGCAAATATTTGTGAGAAGGTAATGAAACACATCACTGAAATTAATGAATTTTGTTAAGTGAAGCCTATACATCAATATAATTAGGGCTGGGGACATGGTTCAATTGGTAAAGAGCTTGCCACTTAAGCATGATGAAGGAGCTGTGTTCAGATCTCCAGCACCTACAAAGAAAGCTTTGACATAATGCTAGGATTGAACAGAGACAGGCAGATAGGTCCCTGTGACTTGCTAATCCTCTACTTGACACAAATTGGTGACAATATATAAGGTAGAATGTGATTAAGGAAAACACCCAATGTTGACCTCTGGCATCGAGTTACACACACACACACACACACACACACACACACACACACACACACACACACACACACTTTACTTTGCATTCTTCTTCATTGTCTTCGTTGCTTCTCATTGGATTGACATTTCCCAAAAACATTGCATTCGTGTCCCACTTAGTATTTACCCCTCCCCTCAATCTTTTTAGAAAGAAAAACTCTTGTCAAGGCTCACAGCGGTCTCAAAGTTGATTCTCTAGTATAAACTTTGTCTGTAATTTTGGAGATCTTCTCCACACTATTGGGTAGGAAGGTCTCTCCTTCCTCATGCATAAATTCATATCTACTTCCACAATGTCCGATGTCTTCATTTTTCTGACTAATCTCCCTCAAAGTCCTTCTTGGCTTCCTCACCCTAAAAGCTCACCCAGGGCTGGTGAGATGGCTCAGCGGGGAAGAGCACCCGACTGCTCTTCTGAAGGTGATAAGTTCAAATCCCAGCATCCACATGGTGGCTCACAACCATCCGTAACGAGATCTGGCTCCCTCTTCTGGAGTGTCTGAAGACAGCTACAGTGTACTTACATATAATAAATAAAATAAATCTTAAAAAAAAGAAAAAAAAGCTCACCCAATCCCATCGTTTATAAATCATCTCTATCTGGAGATTCCTAGAAAGCTGATTCCACATAATATGTACTGACATTCATTCCAGATTTACAACCAACAGCTAAATCAGATGTCTAACTCACACTCAATACACCCTAGCCTGGTCTTCAGAGTCTCTTTCAAATATGCCTGCCCAGTAGATCCATTTCTCCCACAACCCATATTTCTATCAAGGAAATATCTTAACTCTATAGCTAGTTAGGTCAAAACCTTGAAATTGTCTTTGATTTATTTCACAAGCTGTATTCATTTCAATGAAATTCTGTTGACCCTATATCAAAACATATATCTAGAAGCCAATCATTCCCACAAGTTTTATTTTAATCTAAATTATGGTTGTTTTGTGCCCAGATTCTTGTTTCCACTTGATGTCTTTTTGATGAGTAAATTGTTGGGTTTATGTTTTTCTGTAGTCTGATTTCTACATGAAAGCCAGCATAAACCTAGCAAAAGCAAAGTCAGGTCCTGTCAATCTGCAGGAAACAAGTGCTCCCAGTTCAATGTTATAAGCCAATGTCTTTACGATAAGGTATTAAGGATGACTGGCCTCCTGCTTTTTCTTTCATGTCCTCTGTTTAAACTACACTGGCTACCTTGCTATTTCTGAGCTGTTAAAAGACCTTGCTATTAAGGCTGAAGCCCAACATGTCCAAGATAACTCTCCAAGCTCAGTAAAAAATGGAGGACTCCCCTTTTCAGTGGTGTTTTCTCTTCTCTGGCTGAGCTTATCTAGAGAGTGTCTCTAAGCACAAGCATCTGACCTTATCCAGAAGATGACCCTGCAAGTGCTGCATGATTCAGCATGTAAGTCCAGCTCAGCCCTTCCTACAGTATGATGATTAGGTACTGTGTTATGACCAATCCGCCCTTCTAACCTATAACCCTGAAAACCTCTGAGGAAGGTCAAGAAACCTATGGCCAGATTACAGGTTTGATTCCCTCTATCTGGATAAATGTAAATGAAGATTTTTTTTCTCTTTGTGTAAATGAAGAATTCCTAGCACTTCAGCCTCAGCCAATAATGTACACCCACCCTGGAAATCCCTACCCACTCCCCAAGACCTATATAGCTCTTGTTCATCCAAATAAAGTTGAGTTGTCTCACTGAAACTGATTCCAGAAGTCAATCCATCGTACTCATGGCTGTCTAAAGTCTGTCCCCCACCTCTGCTCCCCTCACCCTTGTGGGCTAGTGGCTGATGACCTCTGAGTAAAGGGAGGCCCACCCTGGGACTTACAAGGAATCCCTTTCTTCAAGGTTTTTGTGTTGATTCTTCTGTCTGCCTGGACAGCGCTATCACTCTTCTTCATATATGTACATATCCAGTCCCTTTCTTGTTCTTTCAGGACCTCGCCCACATGCCATTTTCTTAGCAAACCTCTCTTTCAGGTTCTACTCAAGACATCAGTCCCTTTTACACCCTTCTGAGGCTCTTTATTTTCTTTCTTGTTTTAGTTTTATCATTTTATTGCTATTTTCTCTTTGTGTGTGTTTCTATACATATGTGTTTGTATAATATGGATATGAGCATGCATGCATATAATAAAGAAAGACCACAGATGTCATTTTCCAAGCACCTTCTACCTTCATTTGTATGTCTGTCATTGACCTGGAGTTCTACCAAGGATGCTAAATAAGCTGGTGTCTTCAGATCTATCTGTTTCCAGTTCCCTTCCTACCAGCTCTGGGATTATACACATGAACCATCATTCCCAGCTGTTTATGTGGCTTCTGGTGATTTGAACTCAGGTCTCCACAATTCTGAGATAAGCATAACCATATCCTCAACTCCATGTTTAATTTTTTTTACATAGACTCTATCACTAATTAAAATATTATATATCTGAGTATATTTTTTGTACATTCTCCTCCATGTAAATGCAAACTCTTTGAGGTTAAGCTGCCTTTATCCATTTTCTTGTTTGTTTATATGGCATCTATACCCCTATATTCAGCATATAGATTGTTAATTAGTGAATGAGAGAAACTGAAACGTGAACTAAAATGAAAAGTAACATTTAGAAGAGAATTACTTCAAAGAGAGACCAATGTCCAGGATTTTAATGTAATTCTTAAATAATAGCATCACACTAAAACACATTCCAGGAAAACTAGTGTGCATTTATGTTATGAATGTCCCACATTGGTGATCTGCTTCTATAAATAATTTTTAAGATGATTGACTTTTTCTTTTTTTACAAACCATTTAGAACATCTCTCAAATACAATCACTGAATAGTTGAGACATTGCCTACCATTGGCAGGTAATCTCATAATCACCTTTGAGGAAAGACTAGCCAAACCTCCTTCAGAATTGGTTAATGCTTTTATTTTATATATATATATATATATATATATATATATATATATATATATATGAAAATATCCTTTGTAATGGTAAGATTTGTGTGAAATTTCACCCTAGTTTCTCTACACAGGACACTGTGAGATGAGATCAAAGCTGGGAAGTGGTACTAGAGGTATAGCACAGTGGTAGAGTCCTGGTCTGGCATGTCCAGGGTCTATGCCAATTCCTAACACTGGAAGAAGGGGAGCGATGGGAGATTGTGAGCCTACCACACACACTTGGGTGTGCGTGTTACTTGAGCTTAAGATTTGCAGTGCTGTAAAAATGAAAGAACACATCCAATGTGGATTTAGAGCAGGTGACTTAAGCCTCCACACAAATAAAACAATAATTTTGTCATAGTCTTGTGATCAAAGATAATAGTTTTCTCGTGACTCTAAGCTTACTCAGGTGTGCTGTTTGTTCAGTGTGTCGTAACACACACTGCCTGGGTCTCCAGACCACGCAGGCTTACTTGGTAATTACCTTATTGAAAGCCAGATTGCTTATTGTTTGGATGTCAACTCCCTGAGAATTTGCCAAGTAACTCTCAGACAACTGGGAATTACCAACAATCCTTGCCTGATGAAGGCGCCTGCATTTCTCATATCATGTGAGAAGCTGAGGTGGGCAAACTGGTTCAGAAAAAATGAACTTCATGCCATGCTACAACAAGCCCTTGGGGAGCTAGTCCCCCAGTCTGGTTACGGGACTATTAAGGGCAGCCTTTTTTCTGATGTGCAAGTCCTCAGAGCCTTTAGTCCAGAGAGACAATCTGACATTTGTGCTCTCCCATCGCCTTTGCCTGGTTCTGCTAACTTGCTGCTGTCACAGGATTCCATATTCTTGACATCTCTTGTGTGGGGCTGGGGAGATGACTCAGTGGCTAATGTGTTTGCTCTGCAAGTGTGAGGGATTGATTTGAACCTCCCAAGACCATTTAAAGCTGAGTGCAGTAATGGACATTTGTAATCCTAGCTCTCCCATGGGGAGATGAATGGCAGACACAGTAACATTATAGGAAGCTCAGTCTAGCTAGTCTTCATGTAACATGGAAACCACCAAAAAAACCTCTTCCTCAAACCAAGGTCGTCCTATGACCTCTACACATGTATCATATCATGAATGTGTTCACATTTCTACATGGTCACATTTATATATTGTTTCTACACTTAAATACACTCATATGCACATGAATATGCTCAGAAGTACTTGGTCAATACAAACTGAACTTCAAGGTGTTTTTCTTTTTCTTCTTCTTTAGTTGTTTTCGTAAGAGACAGAAAGAACAGTGTTGGGTAGGTTGAGAAGAGGAACAATCTAGAAAGAGTTGGAGGAGGGGAACAGCTCTGATAAAAATGTATGGTATAAAATTCTCATTACATTTTAAAAGGGAAATCACATGTATCTAAAAAAAACGTGAATAGAAACAGTACATCTATGAATCTGTTTTTATTTTATTTTTATCTATCATCAGTTTCTGTGGTTTTTAGTGACTATGCCCTCCTCTTCCCCATCCCTTGTGTTTTGGTACCATGGATAATTGGCTCTAGGAGGCTATCGAGGTACAAAGCTCTATGGATGACCAATCCTATGCAGAAAATAGTGTTTTTCTCATATGTCACTCATGCAAAGCTATCAGGCATATCTGTCCTTTTGGTGTGGCAATGCCACATTATCATCTACAAAGATTGTGCTTGTGAACTGCGTAGCCCAGTTACAATAAAAAAAAACCCTCATAATGTTTTAAGTAAGTTTTTGAAGTTTGGGATCTTCAAAAGTTTATGATCATTTGCATACCACAACTGACTGACGTGCCTCACTTAAGTGATCCCTGGATTATTTGTAATATCCAATGTGTTGTGAAGTCAGTGTAAATGACTGTTATGTTGCTCCGGGAGAAATGATGAGAAATGGTTCATACATATTTCATATAATCCTTTTTATTTTGAGTGCTTTTGATATGGGGGTCATTAGAATTTGCAGATATAGAATCCACAGCTATTGAGGACCAAGTGTGTGTTTTTGATTGCTCTGAAAGCTAATCTTGGGGATATTTCTTGGCTGTCTGTGGTGAGAGGCAGTTACAATATGGCTCAATGAGAGGTGAGCGCAATGGTTTGGAGTCTGCTTTGATTCTGCATAGCATTTACTTAATTTACTTAAAATAAGAGAAGGAGTAATTTCTCACACTTTTGGCTCCACTTTCCTGACTAGAAAAGGAAAACTACACATGCAAGTACCCAGCACAGGACGACTCTTGATGCAGCCACTAGCCATAATTATTGAGGCTTATTCTCAACCCAGTTCAAGCAGCAATCAGATTAGATAGACAGGCATTTCAGTTGACAGAGCAACATTTCTAATCCCCTGATCCCTCTGATGCTTAACTTCTTTATTTGTGAGCCCTCAGGTAGCGCTGAGAACACAGCTTCATACACAGAGGCCAGTAACATTAGTTATTACCTGTATTATTCTGTGCTGGGAAGCTTAGGAGGTCTGGATGATCCAGCAGGTGAACCGCCACTCTAATTAATGACTCTAAGCACCAGGGTGTGAGGGAGGCTAGTGCAAGAGTTTACAATGTAAGAAAGTACAGTTTAGTTGATGAGGTACGCTTCTTCATGTTGGGGGCACAAAGCCTGTGCTTTTTTAGAGAAAGCATGAGGTTTTGAGTTAGGAGACTTAAATCCAAGTTCAAGCCTGTCGTTTATCAGACAAAACATTCAGCAATCAAGTAACATTGACCCTTAGGCCCCTTGTCTATGAAACAGCCATGAAAAAGAAAAGAAAGAGCAGGTAAGCAAAGGCTGCAGTGTGTGGAACTCTTTACCGAGCCCTGGATGAACGTTAGTTATTATTATCAAGGGGTATAAATTGAAATCTTATATGTAAGATAAACAATTAGGGACATAGCATATGAGGAGTTGATTGTGGCAACAATAATCTTAGGACATTTCTTGGAGGAAGTGGAACAAAATATAAGTATCAATCAAGAAAGGATGTAGCTTAGAGGACAGCAGAGAGGATCATGTCTTCCACTGTGACCAACAGCAAAAACACAAACCTAGAAACAAGAGGTACTTCGGTAGCCATTTATGGAGCCCAGTACCCTGGATGTGGGACTCACGTAGGAGACAAGCGGCAGCCTGCACAGGGTGATTCCTATGGAATGTGGTAGCTTCAAGTCACCTGTATGAAGTCATATGCCCCATGGTTTTATTCTAGAGTCTGCTACTTACAAATCATTTCATTGTGATAGTAACCAAACCCAAATTTCTTTAGGGAATGGGGCTTCTCTGTCGGAAATATTCTAAGATATAAATGAGTCAGTACACAAACATGTAGCCGTGTGATCCTCACCTAATAATTGATCGTTGGAAAAATGCTATCTGTTATCCAATATATTGAATTAATTGTCCTTTAAAATTCATATTTGTCTCTATTAATTATCACTCAACCAAAAGCAGGCAACATTTGATCCCTCATCTCATAAATAAGAATAATGAAAAGCACTCAGAATTCTCTCAGACAAATAAACCAACCACTTCCCCTTCCCCTTTGACCTTATACCTATAAATTTGTTTGCCATAGTTTTATCCATGATATACATAGAGTTTTCATGGAAAGTGCTATGTGTATTTCTTTACTAGTTTTGATAAATGTAAGTACTTGAACATTCACCTTGAGTTTTATGGCAATCATATTTTCCAGGGAGGCTTCACAAAACATGTTTAGTTTTTTTTTTTTGTATGAAATATTGACTGAGAATGGACATAGAGTACTGCACCCCAGTCAGGAAAACTTTAGCCTGAGGGAGTTTCCCAGTGTTTGGAGACAATTTTGGTGATAAAACTGTTGGCATCCAGGGGTGGAAATCAGGGATGCTGTTTAACACTATTACTGCACAGAAAAATGTCAACCTTCTACAAATGACGAGTCCAGGAAGGCAGTAGCTTCAGGGCTGCAAGCCTCAGAGCTATGCAGTGTCACTTGCTCTCCCCTACATGAGGTTGATGGGAGATGGCCAAGAGGTGTTAGGTGATGTGACCTGGCAATCCTCCACCTTCATCTCTCTGTGTCTGGGCCAACCCATGCTTAAACTATTTTTACCACCAAATAAAAAATAAAAAATAAAAAAATAAAAAAAAAATAAATAAACAAATAAATAAATAAAATGAAAGGTGCTGGAAAATCTTTTGTTCAGCACGAAGACCCTGTGCATGTTTAGGCTGGTGATGTTGGGTGGATCATCACTGGTTAGCAGTAATTGCAGAATTCGCAACCAGTTAAATATTTTAACCAGAAACTCTTTATTCAACAGTCCACAAACCCATAGACATCATCTACTGGATATCATTTTTTCCTAAGTGCTGTCTGACGCACGCGTGCGTGTGAGTATGTGTGAGTGAGTGTGTGTGTGTGTGTGTGTGTGTGTGTGTGTGTGTGTGTGTAAGTGTATGGACATTTCTATAATACTAGGTAGGTTTCAAAAAATATAATTTTTTGAAAGTCATTCACTTTTTGATAAAAAAAATAAGTTTTTAGTTTAGTATGCCAAGTAATGGGCTTCATCTTTGCATCTTCCAGCATAGAGGTTCTTATACTTTGTTCTCAATCATTCGCCTCCTCTTTGCCCCCCTATTCCCCAGCTGGCTCCCTTTCTTCTGCATTGCTACCCATTTTTATTTTTCTCTTCCCTGTATTCACTCTCCTGTCCATTCCTCACTCCCCTTAAGATCCCTTCCTCCCCTTTTATGATCTTCTTTCTCGTTTGATGACCTACAAATACACATATAAAAATACACACACATAGATATGCATATATTATATATAATTATACATATACTTTTAAATTTAGGCTTTCCATATGAAAGAAAACATGTGTTATTTGTCTTTCAGACTCTGGCTTATTTCACTTAGCATAATGATTTCCAGTTGCATGCACGTTTCTGGAAATAGTAGGACTTCTAGTTTCTTTACAGCTAAACAGAATACCAGGTACCACATTTACTTAATTCATTCATCTGCTGAGGGACATCTAGGCCAATTCCATTCCTGGTCACTATGACTATTGCAGCAATAATGTAGAAGCCTTGCTCACTTTTACTTTCTGAATTCTAATCAGTGCTTTGCCTACAATTCCCCAATTTTCTGTAATCACTTGTTGTAATTCTAAGAGTTAACCCCTATACAGTAGCCCTGAATTAGAGACATGTGTACATTTTGGCTACAATAAGAAACAAGGACGCAATTCTTTTGGTCCAATGTAATTTACTCTTATTATTGGTAACCATCAGAAAAATCACAAGGGAGAGCTAGGGATGGCAGGTTATAAGATAGTGATAATCACCACAAGGTTGCAGTTCAGTGGTGGGCATACCTGGGCAGCCACTGAAAGGGAAGTTTGTGCTGGTGGTGACTTAGCCCCTGGTAACACCTGTAATCCAACAGAATGTTCATTATGAAATAGCAAAATTCCTTCACAAGGCACTTATGGAACCTACCAGAACGTGGACCTGCCAACCCATTTGTGAAGGCTCACGCACATGAGTGTGGTTTGGATGTCTTACTTTCAAATGCCCAGAGGAATACTGGGTTTTAAAGTTACCATTTGATTGAAAACATGCAAAACTCATTCCTGCATAATAATTTGCTATATTTAAAATTGCTTTCTTCTAGGCTTCCCATTAGCATGAGCAGTTTTTTTTCCTAATCCTAAATTCATGCAAAAGAGATGACAGTTGTGATCTCTCCTCAAATTACTAGTGAGGGCATCCTATTCCTCACCCCTGAAGTGCCGTAGTCCTTGCCTGAGAAACCAAAGATGCTGCCCTTCTGTTCAAAAAAACTACAAAGAAACAGAAAATGACATTTTGCACTTATTTGCATCAAATTAAGGAGAAATATTGTATTTTTCCATATAAAAATACACAGTCGTAGCTGCTAAGTTTGAAATACAGAAGCAGTTGATCAAAAGAATCCTTATGAAAAAATGCCAAGTCATGTCAGGGTGGGTTAGTGGAATTACTGAAAATAAGCTTATGCAGATTCATTACTGACTTAGGGATGTACAACTTCAAGACTGCTTCTGAACTGAAGTGAGCACTTAAATCCTTATTTCAAACTGTAAAAACGGCTTCTCTTTGACCAGGACAGAGTTAAGCATCAAAGACTACAGTCAGCCTTCATGTCACAGGTCATCCCTTCATGTCCCAGGTACAGAGAGGGATGAGAATGATCTACAAAGAACAGGGCAGTCCTTTCTGAGTCAGGATTAGTTTTCTCATATACTAGATTTATGAATTTAAATTAAAAAATTAAAAAATAAAACAATTGCAGGTGTTTGAATTTGCAAGATCTAATATAAGCACCCTGACTTCACAGTAAGAAGAACCCACTTTGCAAAGAAGACTCTTGGTCTTTTTTTTTTTTTTATGTTTTTTTCGATACAGGGTTTTTCTGTATAGCCTTGGCTGTCCTGGAACTCTTGGTCTTTTAATAGTCTGTGTTGGATGGTTCAGGCTCTTAGGCTGCACAAATCTATAGACCTGAAGCACATTGTCTTATACTAGGAGCAAGAGTGACTGTGTAGAAATATTCTGAATCTAACTCCAAATCCTTAGGTACTAGGAACATCTGTTCTGACCTTAAAAATCTACATTTCAAATGAATTTTTTCCTATTATATTTTATTTTCCTTCTGTTTTATTTTGTAAATTCTCTCCAAGTCTCCTGTCTGCTTTCAGCCTGTTATCACCCTTAGGAATCCCTACTTTTCACATTACTTACTAGCTCTGCACTTCCTCATGGGCACCAGGTCTCTAGAACTCTAGTGTGATCTTCTTTTGGTCATTCATAGATTTGTATCCAGTGCCTGCAATATGGCAATTGCTGTTTTCTGTGCTAGGGACAGGACAGTAAAATAACGGTGTCATCTCCATGGGTCTCACGATGCTGATAGAGACCTAGGTTAATAAATAAATATTATGTGTACATGTGTGTGTATCTCTGGGTAGCGTCAAACGCAGAAAAAAGGGCAGGCAACAATTCAAAAGTAGTTGGAATGCAGAAAGACATCACTTCAAAGGCTGAGCAAACATGGATTGGCAGGATTAATATAGTCAAAATGGCTATCCCGCCAAAAGCAATCTACAGATTCAATGCAATCCCCATCAAAATTCCAACTCAATTATTCACTGAGTTAGAAAGGGCAATTAGCAAATTCATCTGGAATAATAAAAAACCTAGGATAGCAAAAACTATTCTCAACAATAAAAGAACCTCTGGTGGAATCACCATCCTTGACCTCAAGCTGTACTACAGAGCAATTGTGATAAAAACTGCATGGTACTGGTACAGCAACAGACGGGTAGATCAATGGAATAGAATTGAAGACCCAGAAATGAATCCAAACACCTATGGTCACTTGATCTTTGATAAGGAAGCTAAAACCATCCAGTGGAAAAAAGACAGCATTTTCAACAAATGGTGTTGGCACAACTGGCAGTTATCATGTAGAAGAATGTGAATTGATCCATTCTTATCTCCTTGTACAAAGCTCAAGTCTAAGTGGATCAAAGAACTCCACATAAAACCAGAGACACTGAAATTTATAGAGGAGAAAGTGGGGAAAAGCCTTGAAGATATGGGCACTGGGGAAAAATTCCTAAACAGAACAGCAATGGCTTGTGCTGTAAGATCAAGAATTGACAAATGGGACCTCATGAAATTGCAAAGCTTCTGTAAGGCAAAAGACACTGTCAATAAGACAAAAAGGCCACCAATATATTGGGAAAGGATTTTTACCAATCCTAAATCTAATAGGGGACTAATATCCAATCTATACAAAGAGCTCAAGAAGATGGACTCCAGAAATTCAAATAACCACATTAAAAAAATGGGGTACAGAGCTAAACAAAGTGTTCTCAAGTGAGGAATACCAATTGGCTGAGAAGCACCTGGAAAAATATTCACCATCCTTAATCATCAGGGAAATGCAAATCAAAACAACCTTGAGATTCCACCTCACGCCAGTCAAAATGGCTAAGATCAAAAATTCAGGTGACAGCAGATGCTGGCGAGGATGTGGAGAAAGAGGAATACTCCTCCATTGGTAGGATTGCAAGCTGGTACAACCACTCAGTCTGGCGGTTCTTCAGGGAATTGGAAACCATACTAAGGGAAGATCTAGCAATACCTTTCCTGGGTATATACCCAGAAGATATTCCAACTGGTAATAAGGACACATGCACCACTATGTTCATAGCAGCCTTATTTATAATAGCCAGAAGCTGGAAAGAACCCAGATGTCCCTCAACAGAGGAATGGATACAGAAAATGTGGTACATTTACACAATGGAGTACTACTCAGTTATTTAAAACAATGAATTTATGAAATTCTTGGGCAAATGGATGTATCTGGAGGATATCATCCTTAGTGAGGTAACCCAATCACAAAAGAAGTCACTTGATATGCACTTACTGATAAGTGGATATTAGCCCAGAAACTTAGAATATCCAAGATAAAATTTGCAAAACACAAGAAATTCAAGAAGGAAGACCAAAGTGCAGATACTTCATTCTTCCGTAGAATAGGGAACAAAATACCCATGGAAGGAGTTACAGAGACAAAGTTTGAAGCTAAGATGAAAGGATGGACCATCCAGAGACTACCTGACCCGGGGATCTATCCCATAATCATACACCAAACGCAGACATTATTGCACATGCCAGCAAGATTTTGCTGAAAGGACCCTGATATAGCTGTCTCTTGTGAGACTATGCCAGTGCCTGGCAAATACAGAAGTGGATGCTCACAATCATCTATTGGATGGAACACAGGGCCCCCAATGGAGGAGCTAGAGAAATTACCCAAGGAGCTGAAGGGGTCTACAACCCTATAAGAGGAACAACAATATGAACTAACCAGTAACCCCAGAGCTCGTGTCTCTAGCTGTGTATGTAACAGAAGGTGGCCTATTCGGCCATCATTGGGAAGAGAGGCCCCTAGGTCTTACAAACTTTATATGCCCCAGTACAGGGTAATGTCAGGGCCAAGAAGCGGGAGTGGGTGGGTAGGGGGAGCAGTTCGGGGGGAGGAGGGTATAGGGAACTTTTGGGATAGCATTTGAAATGTAAATAAAGAAAATATCTAATAAAAAAAAGGGGGGGAGGCTGAGCAAATGTCAATGTCCTAAGGCAGAGCTAACTGAGAGTTATAGAGTCGTGGAAGACATTGATAAAAGATAGGAGATTGCAGAGCATGACCATGAAAAGAGGCATGATGGAACTCACTGGCTACTGGAGGGCAGAGTGCTTGTCTGTCTGTCTGCCTCTAGCTGCACGGATCCAATGGCTGATCAATAGCAGAGTTACAGCTGGGTGACAGCATGGTTTGGCTGTGTTCCTCCAGAGATATGATTGCTGGGACCTGGATGATGGTGGTGGTGACACACAGCAGCCAGGTTCCCGAGAGAGTTGGTACAACTATGGAGAGTGTATGGGTAGAAGAGCTGGGAAGAGCAATATGGGAGTTTTGACCCGTGAAACATCTTGAACTGTCTTGAAATTAATAGCTGGATGGTGTGGGGAAAAAATTAGATTCTTTTAGTTATGGTGAATGGCCCATGATAGCAATGTTGTGTTAGAGCTGTTGTATTGGCTGTTGCTGGAGTCTGAAGTTGGAAGAAGTCTAGTGCAGAGACCTGGATTCGAGACTCTGCAACTTACAGATTGTATTTAATTCCATGACCCTAGAGGTTCCATCTGGATAAGAACAAGATGCCCAAGGATAATCTCAGAACACTAGAACATGGAGAGGTTGGAAAGATGTGAGACCAATGATGGTAGGGAGAGGGAATGGTTGGAAGCATAGACAGGCTGTCAGAAAAGAGAATACCAAACCTATAAACCAGGGCAGGGAGAATTCAGGATAGAGTGAGTGCTGGACTCTGACAAGGTGGGCAGTGTATATAGGGGAAGAGCGAAGCACCCGGATGGAGGAAGAAGAGGCCATTCTGGTGGCTCAGCACACGTTTTTCCTCTTCCACAGGATCCAGGATTGGATCTTAGTATCCATACAGTGGCTCCAGAACATCCATAACTTGATTTCTAGGGGAAATCTAACACCTTCTTCTTGCTCCACAGGCACGAGGCACATGTGTGATATAAGTGTAAAGATGAAGGAAAGACGCAAATACATATAAAATCAAAATGAATATATCTCCTTTTTTTTTTTTCCAAAAGAAGAGGTCATTGCAATTAAACGTGACACCCTATGCACAACTTTAAAGTCTGATTGCTCCAACCATGTCCAATAGAGCTCTGTCTATGTTCTCTAAGGTCAGATAGTGCCTTGCCTCTGGTCTACCTATATATGTCTTCTGTCCAGAAGCTTCAGGACATGTCATGAAGATGAATTTACTCAGCTTCAACACAAGGAAAGACTGTGGTACAGGGCATTGGCTGTTTGCAGGGCCACCACTGACCAAAGGGGTTCTGACTGGCCTTTTGACTAGCTCTAAGAGCCTCCAGGCTGGTTAACCTTGACAGTAGAATACATATTTCAGCTCTGTTCCTTCTGTTAGATTCAGGGGAGGACTTGGTAATGCCAAAGTGCCACAGCAGAGACCATCTTCAATAAGCATATCAGCTGAGTTCTCTAAAAACACACCACAAATGGCCTTTTTGCCTGAAATGGACGAAAGCCGCTATTATAAATCCTCTTGGCTAAGGGAGGTAGCAGCTCTTAGGGAGAGGAGACACAGATCTGGCAAGAGTGAAAACCACACCCTGTACCAGGCCCAGGACGTGGGCTGTTGAAGTGCAGTGCTCTTGCACGGTCCCTTTTTCTGTTATATGAACTAACAAGCTGCTTAGCTCCAACCTAAACTGTGGTTAAACTTTCAAGCTGTTGCCTCCCTTGGGTTTCACCCTGAACTTTACAACATGCAAATTATAGCTTTTAGGCATTTCCCACTATTCCCTAAATGAAAGCCATGGGAGCCTAAAGCATTGCACTTGAGCCTCATGAGAAAGTGAATTATATGCTTTTCTACCCTCTCCTTTTCATTCAGTTGTGAGGTTGACAGCTCATTTTAGAGACCCCTGGGTCCTCTGAGTCTGGGATGGAGCGCTGAGCCTGTCTTGTCTCTCTCCTGCCATGTTACTTTGGCCAAACCCTGTTGACACGCACTTTCTCTTTGATAGATGCTACACTTGGTTGCATTTCTCTCTTTGATGTGGTTACACTTGGATGCTCTAAGCAGTGTCCCTGACTTTTTGCAGAGACCCCACTCCTTCCCTGTAATTCAGCATTTTTCTGTCAGTGTCAAGAGCCTAGACTGTCTTTCTTCTCTCAGGGAGAACTTTGTGGCTGGTTGTCTTTTGTTGGATAGACTTCACTGCCATCACCCTGATCCTTCCTTCCAGTGCTGTATGGAGGTAAGGAAGGAAACAGGTTCACATAAAAGAGGGGCTTAGGAATCCACCCAGGCCAGAAAGGGGCTCCTGAGTCATGTTCTCACCCATTTTCTTACTTCCAGCCCTAGTTAAACTCATTGAGCAAGGGTCTTTGGCTAAGTTGCTTTAGCAAGCTGTGTAAGTAATTTGTGTATGGGTGTGTGTGTGCCATGTGCATGCATGTGTGTATGTGCATGTGTGTATATACACTCATGTGCATATGTGGCAGGGAGAGGCGGAAGGGATTAGCATAGCTAAACATAGAGAACAAACAATGGAAAATTATGAAAAAGAGAGCAGAGGAATGGAGAATTCCCAAACCCCTAGTGAAAACCACACAGCGCATGTTCTATTTCCTTTATTAGCTCAGCAGGCAGGCCTGCCTTAACTCCTTCTCCTTCATTTTCCTTGACGGAACTCCAGCAGGGAGCCACCTTTGCCTCTCTCTCTTTCTCCCACCCCACTTCTTTCTTTAGGCTAAGCAGCCTGGGCCCAGGCTACTCGCTCTGAATGTTTGTCACTTACATCTTTGACTCACCCCTGCAGCATCCTGTTCTCTAGTCTGCCATGATCCAAGTGGTCTGTCAGGAGGTGTTTTAAAGAAAGTTCTATTCTAGGATCTACAAAAGTTTAGCCACTTCATGGCTAAGCATTGGGATGTGTCACCCTCTTA
This sequence comes from Mus minutoides, assembly GCA_902729485.2. NCBI lineage: Eukaryota > Metazoa > Chordata > Mammalia > Rodentia > Muridae > Mus > Mus minutoides. Next base: position 1,273,108 of record LR749842.1, read on the forward strand.
AGTATGTCTGGTCCCGCTTTGTCCCCAAACTCCTGGGCATAGATTATTTTTAGCTTGTCCGGTAGCCAGACCGCTCCAGGGCTCAGCAGAAACACTGAAACTCCAGCCAACAAGTGTACACACGACAACCACCACAAAAGTGGGCCAGCAAACAATGAAAAAGGCCCACTGGTGGGAGCGGAGGTTTCTTTGTGAGAGATTTATTTTCCCCTCAGTAGCTATGTATAGAAGAAAAATCATCTTATTCGAGCTCTGCATTCATCTCTACTTCCCTAGAGAAGCTGGAGGTAAAGGAGACTTAAAAAAGCCTGCCATCCTCTGGCCAGAAAGCAGTCGGAGCCGTGGACCAAGGAGTCCCTTTAGATACCAGTGCTACCTAAGAGGACTTCGTTTTTTGGACTGAAATGGACAAAGACAGCCACACATGGTGGAACTTGCGCCCAGCATCAGTGTCCTGAAAGATGAGCCGAGAATTGCCAGCAGCATCTGGATCTGGCAGGCCAGAGCGAGGGTGGGGTGGAGTGTGGCTGCCAGGTATCATGTGTGAGCCCTAAAGAAGCAGCTGAGGATAGGATTGAACAAAGGAAGGAGCAGGTTGGAGCAGGCCAGAGAAGGGCAGGCAGGGCGGAGGATGGCTTCTTTCCTCTGCTTGGTGTTGAGTGACATGCTGCCGAAGCATCCAAGTGGAGATTCCAGAAAGGGTGGATGGATAGTTTGAGGGTTCGCCAGAGGTTTCGGAACCAGAAACCTGAATCTTGGAGTCGTTGGCGTAGATGGAGGCGCTTTGCTGACTTCCCTCTGACCTCTGATTTCCTAATCTGGCTAAGGAGGAGAAAAGAGCCTCTTTGTCAAACTCATGGGATTGTGACGACTTTCAAGCATGACGACCTACATGAGAGGGATTTTAGCGTGCAATCGGAGGCAAATCCTTTGTCACTGCGTGTGTCACTGTGTGTACACGGCCCCTTAGAAGCAGTGAGTGTATAATGCTTTTATGTATATGTTTTTCTTTTTTTTTCTGTTACTCACCCAAGGAGCTTGTCACCAATACCTAGAGACCTGGGAAGGATATCTATTCCCTCAGAACAACGAAGAATGTGAACAAGGGCCCTTAGCAGACCAAAGAGGCCCAGCACAGGGTAAAGTTCCCAGGAGAGACATTGTGATGGGCACAGTTCTGCCTCTCCTCTGAAAAGTCTCTCTACGGTGGTCTGCCTGTGCCCGAGGCTTGGTGTCAATGAAAACCATGAGCTTCCTGCCACAAATATTAAGGGTCCCAAGGAACTGACAACAAAATGCTAACCCAAGGGCACGGTACTTCCGAGCTGGAGGCCAGCACAATTCCTTTTATGGTCTGTCACCAGGACAGACCTGTGTCACTACACGGTAAAAGGGAGAAAGTGAGAATTTTCACAGAGCCAGTCACAGTTACTAAGTCACGGTATTGGCACCTGCTCTGTGCTGGGCCAGCCCAGGAGTGGGTACAGAGACTGGGTATCTAGAAAGCCCTATGCCCGGAGAACACATTTTATCATACGCTTAATCTTAGCCAAAATACTGAGAAGTATGAATGTTGTATTTCACTAAAAATGCTAAAGAAGTAATGTTAATAAAATAACATTTTTAAAGGTCAGTTTGTGTGTATGTGTGTGTGTGTGTGTATGTGTGTGTGTGTGTGTGTGTATGTGTGTGTGTGTGTGTGTATGGGTATGTGTGTTGTGTTTTATTCTTTTATTTATTTATTTTTGAGGCAGGGTCTCACTTTGTGGTTTAGGATAATCTTGGACTTGATCCTTCTGCCCCAGCCTCGTGGGTCCAGCAACCACCTGGCAAGGTTATTTTTAAATGCTGCCCCTGGAACATGGCTAACTTAAAACCGCCCTTTCTTCTGCCAGTCTTCGTACCTTGACTGCATTCTTTCAATTCAGGGACATGAACACAGTTTCTCAGCTGACCACCTGTGAGCTGGAATCAAAACTTCCTGTCCTGGAAGAAGACATTCTTTCCACTCTCCAGCAGCATCAGTACTGTTCACAGAATCACACTACGATGCGGTCACAGGAAGAGGGAGGAGCTACAGGGCGTAGAGAAATACCGTGCGGGGGCCCATGCAGCGTTCACATGGCCTCTCCATCCCAGGTTTCCTTAGGATTTCCAGATTCATTGCCCTTTGGGGGTCGGGGGAGGCTTTTTTGAGCCAGCAGCAAGACCATGACACATGAGTGTTAGGATGCGGATTTCTGTCCAGTCCCCGTGTCCCCTCTCAGCCTCCCTGTTTAGCAGCTGGAAAGTGGAACTCAGTTCTACTGCCTACCTCCCACTTCTCCCCCGTCCCCTTCACCCGTTACACCTTCTCTCACCGCACTGCACTGTCTAATGTGTCCGCTGCTTTTATCCCCAATAGAGCTCCTTCCAGTGGGATTTGCCACCGACCTTGAGAGAATCTATAAGCACTCAAGCATGGAAAACTGAGGAAGCCGAACCTTCAGGCTTTGGCATCCTAAACACGTGGGCCTCCGCCGGAGGAGCTGCTCTGCTTTTGATGTTCATTGTGTAACTGCTCTTTGAATGGATTGTTAAGAACTAAACTCATGCTAGACTTAAAAAAATGCCTGGATTGTTGCAGGTGGAGGATCTGTAGAAATACTACAGCGTACAGATTTAATCTCATGCTACAGTGAAGTCTTTGGAGCTTTAATTTCCCTACCCACTTCCTTTCAAATTCTTAGTTTTATTTGGTGATGTTTATGTCTCTCTGGTCCTTTAAATCTTCCTCTATCCTGTGTGTGTATGTGTGTGTGTGTGTGTGTACATTTACTCTTGCATATGCATATGTGTAGGTGAGTGTGAGATTCCGTGTGTGTGTGTGTGTAGTGGGTGTACATGTGTGTGGGAGGTTCCATGTGTGTGTGGGGTATGCAGGTGTGTATGCAGGTGTGGGTGGGTGTTTGTGGAAGATTTTGTGTGTGTGTGCATGTGTGTGGGAGGTTCCATGTGTGTATGTGTGTGTGTGTGTGTGTGTGTGTGTGTGTGTGATGTTCCATACGAGTAGGTCACTGGGCAGATGAAAACCAGGAGCCAATCTTGGCTGTAGTTCTTCCTCAGGCAGAGCCCATCTTGCTTTTTTGAGACAAGGGCTCTCACAGGTCAGCCTTAGCTGACTGGCCAGCGGGCCCAGCCTGACTCTGCTTCCTCGCGTTGCTCCTGGCATGCTTGGTATTTTATATATATCCTGGGACTCAAACTTGGGCACTCATACCTATGGGGTGAACATTTTACAGGCTGAGCTATTACAATACCAAGAAATGCATAAATAAGTAGGAAGTAAAGAATGCACTTGTCTGCGTTCTGGAGCCCCATGCTTTCTTTTCAAGTTTCCTTCTCGTCCCACCTGTTCCACAGAGGAAGGAGAAGAGCCAGGGACCAAGCTCGCTGCCTAACATCCACCTGGGCCTTTCCTAGAGAGCAAGCAGGAAGCCTGTGACCCTGTTCTCACGCCTGCTGTTCCCCACCAGTGTGGGTGGTGGAGCTTGTGTTTTGCTTGAGAAGGGTCACTTAAACCCTTCTCAGGGAGCTTAAACTTCAGGAGGGGACAGAATGTGTCTTTAATCAACTCCAGGCGGTGTTTGCCCTTCCACTCTCAGCATGGAGACAGGGGACCATTTACAGTAGGACAGATGACGTGCATGTGAAGATGATGTAGTCTCAGGTTTGCCTCTTGGAGTAAGGGGAGGTACCCGATGAATTTTTAGGACTTCTGGGGAAAGATTGACAGGCGAGGGGGTGGGGCCACTTCTGGCTGCAGACAGGCTGCTCTTGTGTGTGGTATTCTCCATAAGCTTCAATTTTTCTTGTCAACGTAAAGTACACTGCAGACACAGCCCCCTCTGTGGAACAGCTCTGTTTCTGGGCATTTCCATGTAAATTGAGCCTTCTACAGTAAGTGGGATCATTTAACATACAGCTGGGCAGCTCTGGGTTCAAAGGAGCCCTGGAGGGGAAGCCTTTGAAAGCAAGAGTTCCTTGGTGACTTCAATAATCACATTCTAATTTATATTTTCTCTTAATTTAGATTGTAACTTGAAGAGCTTCCTTCTCAATCTTTCTCTTAATAAGAGTAAATAAATTAGTGCGTATCCTATAATATTTTCCCAGGGGCATAATATTCATAGATGTGTCATACTTGTAATTATATTTTAAGTCAGTGATTTAATCATAGCTGGAGGAGAGAAACGGATGTCATGGAAGGGTTCTGCTCATTAGCTCGGATAGCACAGGGACAGCAGGAGTCGAGCTTGTTTAAGAATGTCTAGCCAGGCTTTTGCCCTGGGATGTCTCAAGTTCTTTGACGAAAGGCTACAGAGCACTGTGGGGTGTTCAATGAGCTGAAATTGGAAGAAAGAAATTGGTTTAAATCACGCCTTAATTCAGTCTCTTGACTTAAACCCATTTGACTTTAAGATGGTTCCTGACTTTAGCAATGTCAACGTCTTCCCTTTAAAAACTGGCAGAGACTCCATGAGCATGCAGGGACAATTTCCCTAGTGCACATTATAAATGTATGGAGTTCAAAGCATTAATCACAGGTAGATAGGCAGGGTTGATGGTGTCTTGATTATCAGTTGGACGTTGGCCTATACTTTGTAATACTGACTCTGGAAAACTCCTAACATTCTAATTAAATATTGTTGATTGTTTCGCAGGTTTTCTGGAATTCAGTCGTTTAAAAACCTAACAAGACAAAACAAAACAAGTAATAACAAAACCACCTCTCAACCTTTGAAGGGATGCTCTGCACAACTTCTAGAGAAGGGAAAGTTCGCCCTCTAGTGGCCAAGAGAAAACAGTTCATGAAATTGAAACGTGGATCCTATGGTGCTTTTAAAAGAAGCTCAACCTCTTAAGTTGTGACTTTATTCTGCCCTTTGTGTCGACTTCCTTACTAATGGATCTTGATTACTAGATACTTCTCCTGTTAGTGTAAAAACGAATAATTTTACTTTTATAGCACTATGCTCTTTTCTAACTTTTAAAAGCATCGAAAGAAAGAATCCAGGTAGAGAACAATTTATTCTTACTCAGTATATTTTTAAAGTCCTAGGTGTGATGTGAGTGCTAAATAGGAGCATACCTTGATTTACTTTGTTTTGGTTATATTTGAAATTAAATAGACTCAATCAGGATTATGAAATGGGGGAGGTCTGGCATTGGTACGTAGACTTTGCCTTGCCTTGAACTCACGGATGACTTATATCGTTTGAGATGAATTCAAGAATATCCTTGTGATGCTCTGACCTGAATGTCACTTATTACTGCTTCTAGGACACATCAATAAAGATGCAGCATGTGGGGGTTATACAAGCCCCGCCCCCAGCAAACATGAAAGCAATTCATTATTGTTGTTTCCTATTTGAGTATCTCCTTTGATTTTTTCTTTTTCATTCTTTGCAAACAGACAAAAGAACAGCTTAGGTGACCTGCAGGTCTCAAATGCATCGGAGCTAGCTCCAGCTTAGGTGACCTGCAGGTCTCAAATGCATCGGAGCTAGCTCCAGCTTAGGTGACCTGCAGGTCTCAAATGCATCGGAGCTAGCTCCAGCTTAGGTCACCTGCAGGTCTCAAATGCATCGGAGCTAGCTCCAGCTTAGGTCACCTGCAGGTCTCAAATGCATCGGAGCTAGCTCAATGAACACAGTAGAAGCACGTGTCAAGGTACGGCTCAACTCTTGGTACATCATTTCTACTTTCTGGTGGATTGCTCCTGGGTTTCCTTCTGTCATGAGAAGGGCCCGAGAGGACTCAGATCATGATGAGGGATCCTAAACAGGACATTGAGGGAGGGTGGGTTCCTGGTGGTTTTAATCTCTTCTGGCGTCTAGCAATAGGATAGGGATTATTTTTCAAAAGTGTAATTCTCCAATACAGGAGTCATAGTTGAGGTCTTGTTCCACGGCAGAGCCTGGTTGTGAGTATTCTGTAAATCCCACATGGGGTCTTCATCCTACTGTGGAGTTCCCTGCAATTACAAATTGGCCAGACTGTTGATCCCTGATAGCAAGTACTTCGAGACCTTAGACCAGCTTCGAGCCCTTTTCAGCTTGAGGTTGTATACTATGCTCTCAGCTCTTCACACTGCCTAGCTCATGGGCCAGAACAGTCACTCTAGGTGTGGGATAGAGCACCTCCTCTTCCTGCTTCTGTGTTACAGGTAGTCATGTGCACTAAACTGCCATTTACCCTGGTGAGCATGCCCCGGCCTGCTCCTGATCCTTGGATTTCTAACCATTGGTGAGGTAAATCTGTGCAAGAATAATTTCTCACCTCCTGTAAGAGACACATATGCGACCTGACCTGGGGCATGCAAGCTACCTTTTGCTCAAACAGCCTGATTAACAAAAGAAGACGGTGTAACAGGTCAGTGCATTATTCTAATCTGTCTACATTATGTCAAAAGATAGGTGGTAATGTAGTCCAGGGGACAACCTTTCCACATGCATGTTCTCTGCTGTTAAACTGCAAACTACATTTTACCTCCTTTTTGGATAGAAATGAACAATTTCACCAAATCCATGGCCAAAGCTACCCTATTTAGAAATCAAGGCTGAGCTTACAGTGGTCTGTGGTTGTCCTCAGGATTGATTCTTTTTTTTTTTTTTTTTTTTGGTTTTTCGAGACAGGATTTCTCTGTGTAGCCCTGGCTGTCCTGAAACTCACTTTGTAGACCAGGCTGGCCTCGAACTCAGAAATCCGTCTGCCTCTGCCTCCCGAGTGCTGGGATTAAAGGCGTGTGCCACCACCTGGCTGGTGAGATGGCTCAGCGGGTAAGAGCACCCGACTGCTCTTCTGAAGGTGATAAGTTCAAATCCCAGCAACCACATGGTGGCTCACAACCATCCGTAACAAGATCTGGCTCCCTCTTCTGGAGTGTCTGAAGACAGCTACAGCGCACTTACATATAATAAATAAAATAAATCTTAAAAAAAAAACAAAAAAAGAATACAATAAATTTCACAAGATCAGGATTGATTCTTATGTACTCAGGTCTGATCAGGACTCTGATCTTACATCCTCTGATCGGTCAGTAAGCAGGTCATGCATGCACGCTGTCAATAGGGATGCAGTTCTTTCCTTCTTCTTAATTAATTTGTTATCCTGGCCAAACTGTGTCTGTTTCAAAGACCCTTTTCACCTTCATTTTGATAGCTCTTAGTTTATGGAACAGCCTGTCAACATCCAAGCATGTTGATTTAAACATTATCTCTGGCACAGCAAAACTATACTAAGTGACTCTACGAACTCACTGTGACTCTCTAAGTTCCAGACGTGCTGGATATGGCTAGTTTAACATGGCTTCTATGTGCCCCTCGTTCTAGCTTTCTAGAAAGCCTGATGGTGCTTTGGGCATTTGGGATTGTTGCTAACTCTGAGACTGTATGATGTCACCCTTGAGATGTCCGAGTAGTGTACATCCTCCACTGCCCAGTTACTTAAGCAAATGACACCAGGTTCCTTCATAATGGGGCTGCAGATGCTTTACACTATACTATCGGATGCTCTACACTGTACTATCAGAAGGATGGTGCAATGCCAGTCTTTGCTCATTAACTGGAGGTTCTCTCATATCTGAAAACCGGCTCACGTTGGAATCTGTGAAAGAGATTGCTGCCATTTGTGGGGAGTGACTGCCCCTGGCTGCCTGGCTGCCTTTGATTTCTTTGGCTGGAATAAACTGAGTGGTATACTCCTCAACTGTTTACCCATTCAGCACCCCCAGAGCTACTGCAGCCTCTTAGCCATCCCTGGTCCCTTGGCTGCCACTCAAACCCTGATGGTCCCTCTGTCAGGGATCCCCAGATGCCAATGCTGTGACATTTGAGCCTCTTGCTTTTGCTTCCTGTTATCTAATTGCTGTTGATGAGTGAAGCTCTATGACAGCCTGCAAAGAACCTCCTTAGTGATGCAGAGGCAACCTTTACAGCAGGGTCCCATGGCTTTGCTGCGTGGTCGTTTATGGCTCTTTGACATGGGCTGTGGCTTTCTCCACGCTGTTGGAGCACACAAACCATGAGTTAGCACTCTGACATCAGTGTTGGATGGATATTAAATCCTATCTCTTGGGATTCCAGCCTCCAGATGAAACAACAGATTCGTCTTCACCAGTTTTACATTCTGCTTCCCTTAACGAAGCATGCTGACTCCCTTAGACCATGGTTCTTTTCTTCCTTATCATGCCAGCATGCCTCTGGGTGAGCGATGCTGAGACCTAATCCCCTCTATAAATCTGGAAGGATCATGCAAAAGTGCCTGTTGCCTCTCTTTCCAACGCAATCTCTGCGGGCTTGTCTTGTACTCCCAGATTTGGTAGGGGTCTGGCTCTACGCATCTATAACCTTATTCCTGGCATACTTTGTTATATTTTACATTTTTCTGTGGTAGGCAAGAGACACAGTGCGTTGGGTAGGAACATGCTCAGTTGTACCCATCAATGTGTTCTACGTGTATAGTTGCATGTCTGACACAGACATTACTTCTATGTAGCTTTCTATAAAGAAGGCTGGCATGCAGTTAATGTTTGCTTTTGTTTCCTTCCTGCTTAAGCCCCGCCCCCTGAACATGTACCTTCTTGTTTTATCGTCACTTCTATCACTGGAGACAAGAACTAGCATCCTACAGATTGGGTAGCTCTTCCTTCTCCCACATCCCTTCAGCATCCCATACATTTCTTACAACAATTGCTTTGTTCACTTTGAATGACTTTCCATTTAGGCTTGGAGATCCACGTGTGTAGGCAGTCACTAAAATCCAATATTTGTTTGGTGTGTATACTCATGACTGAACGAGTATATAAAATAAACTCCACGAAATTAACTAGAGTGGCTCAGAGCACTTTGCAATTTTGTTCTGTTACGGCCATATTCCATTAGATATTGTTTTTCCATTCACGCATTCCCTTACAGAAAGGTCTGCCAGCTCTTTGCATCTGGTGTGTGTGAGCTATTACTGTACTCACTCTGCTAATTGTCTCTGATTGGTCAACAAGTAATATATCTTATGGACGAGGAGTGCACAGGTCTGTATCACACAGGGAACATGCCGCTTCTTTGTGTGCTATCCCCTCTTGCAAATGTAAATCAATTCTTTATGTCTGTCAAACGGCAGCACATTCCAATGATTAACAGCCTGGTGTTAATGTGATAAAGGAAATTAATTTTAGATGTGTTTGGAGTTTCCAAGTAATCTGTGTAAAAATAAGATCCTGCCGTGAGTCAACTATTTCCTACCAATCTGAAATATGCTGGCCCAGAAAGTGTGTTATTGGCACATCTATCACAGATCACAGCTCATTATTTCAAGGGCTGACAAGCGTCTCCTTGAACATTTATTAGGGAACTGAGCCTTAATCATATCTGTGGCTTTAAGAGATCCTGTCCTAGTAGATTTGTGTCATTTTTTTTTTTTTAAGCAGAAGAGTTTTAAAAGGAAGAAATGTCCCAGACCCAGGACTGAAAGGATGATAATTTTATGGAGTATTTAAAAAGAGTTATAAGGACTCACCTACATAAAGAAGATGCCTCCTATTTTATTTTTATGTCCTGATGAGCAAACTCATTTCTTTTTATTCCATTCAGTAGTTCTAAGCATAGCTGTAGCCTGAGCTTGTAAAACTCCCTGTCTCCTAGAAATTTCATAACCTTTGTTTTTGCTTTGGTTCAGTTCCATTTTTATTTTTGTTGGGTCAAATAGGATAACATCTAATAATTATACTTATTTAGAAATACAAAATTAAGAATAAATTTACATTACCAAGGAAAGTCTGTTTTCTCTCCTTTACTCCTCCCTCCCTTCCTCCTTCCCTTCCTCCTTCCCTATTTCCTTCCTTCCTTCCTTCCTTCCTTCCTTCCTTCCTTCCTTCCTTCCTTCCTTCCTTCCTCCCTTCCTCCCTCCCTCCCTCCCTCTCTCCTCCCTCCCTCCCTCCCCTCATGTTTTTGCAGCACTGGAGATCAACCCCCAGGATTTATATAAGTTAGACGTGCATTCTACCCCAGAGCTACAGCCCCAATCCTTGCCTTTACCTGTGATTCTGAGTCAGAATCTCACTAAACTGGCCAGGGTGTTCTTGAATTCACTCTGGAGACCAGGCAAACTGGAATTCAGAAACCTTCTGCTTCAGCCTCCAGAGTAGGTGGTGTTGCCAAAAAACCATTGCTTCATCAGGCATGGCCAAAATGTTGCAATTCTTAAAACAGTTCTCATTTACTGTAGCAACCGTTTAAGCCACTGCAATGTTACTCGCCACTGCCTGGAGAGCCTTGGATATATCAGTGAGGACACTGCTGCAGTTAGATACCTAGTAACAGCTTGCGCTGTGTTAACCAGGGTATCAACCAGTAAGCACGCTGCACATTCAGATTGTGAGGTGTGTTTGGAAGCTCAATGGTGGGAAACACAGTGAGGTCAAAGGGATCTAGGGATAGGGGGAAGTGTGGGGTTTCAACTGATATCATTGTCATTAGCAAGATGGCTAACATTTGAGCAAAAACCTAGAGGAGAGGGCACCAACCCTGAAGAATTCTGGAAGAAGAGTATCTGGGTCTAAAGAGAAACTGGATCTGAGACCCCTGTTCAGGGCTCTACATGAAAGATTCAAGAACGATCAGGATGTCGTGTCGTGGGAGCTCAGTGAGTGAGGAGTCATAGGGACGCACTCAGAGAGGGGCTCATGGCATTAGACTATGGGTGGTCCTGTGTTGTAAGGATCTGGACTTTTATTCTGAGAGAAATGAGGGACTGGTGGGTGACTCGGTCAGTTTCCAGAATCCCGCCCATTAAGAGCTCGTTGCTGTATTTGGATATGAGCTGACAGTGGCCCTGCCAACATAATGATAGCTGAGATTATTGGAGACAGTCGGATTTTGGATACATCTTGAAGGTGACAAACATTGCCTTTCTGAATTATTGGATATAAGATGTGAATGGAAAAACAAAATCAAGAATGAATCCACGACTTTTAGTCTAAGCAAGTAGCAGCATGGAGCTCTCATTAACTGAGGTAGGCGAGGCGCTGCGTGTGGCAGATGGTGGCAGGGGCGAGGTAGCTGCTCCGGTCTGAACACAAGAAACAGTGATGTCTATTAGACATTTAGGGGGAAATGTCAAGGAAGGATGCAGATGGGAGGTTTATCTTTAGAAATGCTAAGTATATAAACAGCAACTCTAGCCAGGAGTCTCGTTGAGATGGGGTAAGGGCAGACTTGGGAACAGAAGGAATGAGGAAGAAGGCCTCTTTCCAATTGCACTTATGATGTATAGTTGACCTAATAAGTAATGTCCTGGTATCAAACACAAACAAGTACAGCTGACTTAAGCAGGCTTCAAACTGCAGCAGTTCTCATGAGGTTGACTGGCTGATTTGTGAGAGCAGAGTTGGTAGGTCTGCTAGAGAGCGGCCACTGGGTACCAGCCAGCACTGTGTAAGACAGTGAACAGTTGGCTAAGCTGGAGGATTGGGAAGGGCTTACTTATTTGCTCATGATGACATAGAGGAATGATAACTCATACTCTGTTGGTGAGATGCAGTACATGTATAACGTACTGAACAAATCAGGAGTACAATGTGGCGGTTCCTCAAAAAACTAACAAGATATATCCCCCATGATATGACTACAGCACTTCTGGGTACATAGCCAGATGAAAGGAGATTGACAGGTCAAAGAGATATCTTCACATCTGTGTTATTCTAACCCTCATGTAACTAAAATATGAATTCAACCTAGGGACTATCAAGATGAGCGGGTAAAAATAATGTGCTTAAGTATAATACACAGTATGTATGTATGTATGTATGTATGTATGTACATACAAAGACAGAAAATGGAGTATTGTTCAGTCATAAAAAGAACTGGGAGACATGGTGAATGAAATAAGCCAGATACAGAAAGATGTGTAGTGCTTATTCTCTCTGATATTTGTAAGCTTATTTTCTAAGGCCAGAGTTGGGTATAGTGGTACAAGTCTTTAATCTCAGCACTCAGGAGGCAGAGGGAGGAAGATCTCTGTGAGTTTGAGGTCAGCCTAGTCTACATTGTGAGTTCCAGGACAGCCAGAGCTATGTACAGAGACCCCATTTCAAGCAAACCAAACCAAGCCAAGCCAAGCCAAGCCAAGCCAAGCCAAGCCAAGCCAAGCCAAGCCAAGCCAAGCCAATCCAATCCAATCCAATCCAATCCAATCCAATCCAATCCAGTCAAGTCCAATCCAATCCAACCCAATCCAATCCAACCCAATCCAATCCAACCCAATCCAATCCAAATCAGACCAGACCAGACCAGACCAGACCAGACCAGACCAGATCAAACCAAACCAAAAAACACAAAAGGCTGGGAAGTAAATCATCATTACCAGAGATTAAATCTAATCTCTTGCAAAAAGCAGAGAGTGGGAAAAAGGAAGGTGGATCTCATCAGTGCATGCTGTATGGATGGATATAAATGTTATACTGCACTTAGATATACAGTTAACACACCTTAATGGGAATTTTCCATTTTTTCAAAATGTTATGTGTATGGATGTTTTGCCAGCATGTATGTCTGCACACAGAGGGATGCAGTTCCCATAGAAGCCAGAAGAGGGCACTGGATCCCTTGGAACTGAAGTTATGCGCTGGGAATCAAATCTCTGTAAAAGAGCAACCAGGACGCTTGACCTTTGAGCCATTGTCTCTCCAAGTCCTGTAAATTCAGTTCTTTAAAATTCAATATTTATGAGAATTTCTGCTTCGATTACGGAAATAAGGACAAGGAGTGGTAGTCAATCACTTCCTTAGAAACTTCTGGTGTCCACAAGAAACCCACAAGGGGCAAGAAGAAGGCTGGTTGTAAGCCACTCTGTCTTCCATATTTTTACTCTGTGCAAGGTGGGTGTGTTCTGACCTCTGGGTTTCACTTTCAGAACACATGGCCCTCTGGCCCTCTGGCTTCCTGATGGCTATTACTAAGAGAAGGCACCTGTGGTAGGAGGGAGAGGGAGGGAGGGAGGGAGAGAGAGAGAGAGAGAGAGAGAGAGAGAGAGAGAGAGAGAGAGAGAGAGAGAGAGAGAGAGAGAGAGAGAGAGAGAGAGAGAGAGAGAGAGAGAGAGAGAGAGAGAGAGAGAGAGAGAGAGAGAGAGAGAGAGAGATGGGTATGTTAGAGAATTCACCCTTCTTCCCTTGCCATGGTTCAGTTGGTGCCTGTGTCTTTCCAGGAGAGCATAGCCTCTGCCCAGCAGTGGTTTCAAGTCAGCTGATCTGTTCTCTGTCCTCTGTCCCACCCGTTTCTCCTTCAGTCTTCCATGTTTGACTTCTTACTGTGACAGATCTGGGGTGGGGGCATTCCACATTCCTTGTCCACTCTGCACTTCTGATCTATGTCACGACAAACTCATAACACCCATCCCCCCACCTTTCTTTCTGGTAGTTTCTGAGATACCTGGGTGATCACATGTCAACCTAAGAATAAAAGTTGACAAAACATGAATCTTATACAGAAAGACACAAAGGCCATAAGTAGATAAGTATTTATTATCTGAGTTAAACAGTACACATCAGCGAGCTGTATACTATCTCAGGAACAGATGCATGTTAAAAACAAACAAATGAAAAACAACCAAAAAGTCATGAGGATCCGAAATGCCCTCTCAGCTTACAGATTTATGAGGAAGAAATTCTAGAATGTTGTTCTGCTGCGTTAGCCAACAAAACAGCCCGGGATACGAGGCGTCTGCAATAATCAACAGCCTCCTTGCCTTTATTCATCTGGTGAACCTTTATTGACTGCCTTTTATGTGACAGTCACAAAGATAAATACAACATAATTACTGCCTAGAGGATCCCGCTGTCTGCAGAGAGAGTTCTGAAGACAGGTAGTTCCTTCACAGTGTGATGCTGCTTTGATGGAGGTGGCTGCATCACAGAGAGACACCAAACGGGAAATAAGGGGCGGGGAGAAGGGTTCGTTCTTAGAAGGGCGGAATCCTGGAGGATTCATGTATGTGTAGGAGTTGTCTGGGTATTAGGTTTTGAATGTGTGTGTGTGTGTGTGTGTGTGTGTGTGTGTGTGTGTGTGTGTGTGTGTGTATGGAAAGCAGGAGCTAGAAGAGACACTCGGGAGTCAGGATGCATAGGTTTTGCAATATGGATACATATTGTATATACATAACAGTGTATAGATAGTGCTGAGTAAAACCAGCAATCTTCCATGGACGGAGGATTAAGAAGAGAACCAGAAAGAATGCCAATATTTTAGACTGGGAATATAAAGAGAAAATAACAAAGGCAAAGGTTTGGAGAGCATTTACAGGGTGGGAAGGGACACAGCCAGAATACAATAGTATCACGGAAGTGGGAGAACAATGGAAAGAATGAATGCCAATTACAATAAGAGAGACAGAACTTTGGAAAAGTCCATCATGGGCAGCCAGCTGGTCGACACATTTGTCTTTTTAGAAGGAATGAATGGGATGGGTTTCATTATAGCCTCTCTACATACCATCCCATGCACCTTGCTCACAGCTACCTAATTACCCACTCATGGCCTCGTTTGTGCTCCTTGTTAACCCTTTCTTCCCAAAGAAAGAAGGAAAGAAGGATAGGTAGGACTTGTTTGGGTATTGGGTGTGCATGGGGGTGGCTGGATGAAAAGAAGGAACCTAGCAAAGACATCCCTATGTGGACTCTTCATTTAAATTAGTTTACTTGCCAAGTGCTGGAATTATCTCTATACGGACTGTATCTTTAAAGTTAGTATTGAATACTTCAAACAAGAGATCCTAGGCCTTAAAATTTTAGCACAACGGGAAAAAATGTTCCCCACACTCTTGAGAATAAGAAGCTCAGAGCCAACTTGGTTATACATTAAAAATTCCCTTCATTGGAGACAAGGGCTTCAGCTGTAAGGATCCTTTGAAAAAAATCTCTCTGCAGAGTGATTATTTCTCTTCAGGCAGTAATTTTGCCAGGCACCCAAATGTTTGTGACACTCCAGGGGTGGGGGAGTTGCATGGACTGAAAATATTAAGCATGCAAAAAAAAAAAAATTGAAGTTGTTGAAGTTGAAGTGGTTTAAAATGAGCCTTGAAGTTTAACGTGCAAAATAATGCAGAGAGTGGGCTGCGGCACAGAAATAAGCTTTATGTATTTCTTCTGGGTAGGCGTCTGCTCAGAGGGTAGATGTGGTGAGCTTGCTGCAGGTCATCCCTCTCTCTCTCTCGGTTTGGATTGTGTATTTATGCTTCAGTCGCCATGCTCACCTCACCATCTTTGGGATCCTCCAGGAAATGAGGCTTTCCTGAGGCAGGATGTAATGAGCGGCCCCACTAAAGGAAAGGCAATAGAATTTCTGCTGACTGATTATTTTTCCTCTCCCCATTAATGTTTCCTTATGATGGTAATGAAAAACCTTGAAATATTAACTCAATTACATATTTTATGGTGAAGAGGAACTGCCGTTTTATAGAAGTTGAGTTTCTGGCCTGACATGAGTTTTACTGGGTTGGCAAAAGCAAGCGAGGTGGTGGGAAGAATCGATGGGTGAGACACAAATCTCCGAGTGTGGGCTTGGGAGAGAATTTTAACAGCCATATTTTGCTCTGATTAGCTCTCCTTTTCCCAGAAGCAAAGAGGATGTCCTCTGCTGGAGCAGAACATTGAGGACAATCTGTCATCTATAATAGGACCACTAATAATAAGAAATCCATTTTCAGGCTCTTCCATTTTAATTAGATGCTGAGTAACTATCATCATAGCTCATCCCATTCTCTCTCCAAGAGCTTATGTATTATAGCTCCATGTGAAAAGCCTTATTACATACAATGGCTTCCACCCATTCTGGCCAACACAGGTAACTCATATGCATTGTGTGCCAGAGGAAGATGTGATCATTTTTCGGTTTTTGTTTTTGTTTGTTTTGAATTGTTTTGTTGTGCATTGGTCATCCCACAAGAGTAGGCTACTGGGGTTGGGGAAGATGGCTCAGCTGGTAAAGTGCTTACATCAGGATGTGAGTTCTAATCCCTAAGAACCTGTGCACAAAGCCATGTGCTTAATCCCAGCACCAGAGGAGTGGCAAAAGAAGCATCCTGGTGGTTTACTGGCCATCCAGTCTACCTATGTCAGTGAACTTCGGGTTCAGCAAGAGACCATGTCTTGGAAAATAAGGTAGAGAGTGAAGGAAGGAGACACTTGACATAAGCCCATGACCTGGGCATGCCATGCACACACACACACACACACACACACACACACACACACACACACACACACAAACTCACATGTACTTATATAAACACTTACACAATCATGCATGTACACACACACACACACACACACACACTCACACATACAAAGAAAAGCAAAGGGAAGACTGTGTATGGGGACAGACCTGTAAGAATGTGTTCTATAACAAGCAGAAAGTTCACAGTGGCGCATATGAGAAGCCTGTAATGGTCTGAGGTGGATGGAGGCTGTATGTCTCCCTTATCCAGAGCCTTGCTACTGGATCTCATATTGCAAACATGTCTTACATCCAGGCTTCCACTCATGTGAGCAGTATTATTTGTCATCAGCAAGCAGATGCAAAGAACAATTTCAACTTGCTTATGTAAAGTCAGTCAACAGTGTCCCAATCTCTCTCCCTAAACCCTGTCTTCAATTGTGCCACATCACCAAGGAGCAAGTTCTCTGCATGCATGGAGAGTTCTCTGGAGGCAGACTCCATGCTATTCCAACTGCTCAGCATCCAAAATAAGCTGTCAACTCCTTCATCAAGCTGTAAGACTCATGACTGAAGCCGGGCAGTGGTGGCGCACACCTTTAATCTCAGCACTTGGGAGGCAGAGGCAGGCAAATTTCTGAGATCAAGGCCAGCCTGGTCTACAAAGTGAGGACAGCCAGTGCTGTACAGAGAAACCCTGTCTTGGAAAAAAAAAAAAAAGACTCGTGACTGATCTAGAGGCCAAGCACAGTACTTGGGAGAAGTAGGCTGCCGGTCTCGTTAGAAGCCTGCACACAATCCACTATGGTTAACCGCTGCTCATTACATCTCCGAAATATGAGTCGGGTGTATATATATATTTTTCAAAAATTGATTTCCCTTATGCAAATGAACATAGTTTATAGCGCTGTTTTAGGTAGAGCTAAGTCAAGGGTTTGTGATTCAAATGCCCAGTAGCCACCACGAGTTACTTGCCATTAGGGAGAGCTCTTAAAATATCAACTAAATAGATGGACATTTCACTTCTAAAAGAAATAACAAACACAACAGCCACAAGACATGGGACCACCAGAAACCTTCTATTTCTCTACTGTGTTATTTTTTTTTCTCTTACCTCTATCCTTCCCTTTCCTTCAATCTATCTTCAGCCTCTGATTTAGCAAATATTGAATAGCCACTTGGACAGGTGAAAGATCTGGCTTAAAAGCTAACTATCATCACTCTATAGTCTAGAGGTAAGCAGTGGTGGGGACTGTAGTTTTCCACGAACTTTGAACTTTCCATTTTAGGCAACCAGGCAAACTAGCTTCTCTAGTTCCTGTTCTCAGATGCTGTTTAATTCCTGAATCCCTTTATAGCACAAAGCAAATCCCTACCCAATGCCACAGTGAAGAAGGAATAACAGTCTATTCTGCGTGCACGAGGCATGACGAGGTGACATGATAAATACTTCCTCTGCCCACCCCACCTTACAATTTTGTCCTCAAGGAAAAGATCCACCGACTGGTGAGCAATTTGCTGGCCAAGGCCTGGGTGTTGTTTGAAGAACAACACATCACATGGCTCCTAAATAGCTCTATGTGCCTGGATTGCCTTCTTCAGTGGGCTCCAAACACCGGGGATAACTTATGGAATAAGTCAGAACGAGGTGGCAGGAAGAGAGCTCTTGTGGAAATGAGATAAAATGTGGAAAGTCTTGTGTGTCAGACAGTATATTCTCCCTTCTTTCTATGAAGTCTGTTTTAAATGTTACAGATTGCATTTACAGGTAGATCTTGTTTTAGTTTATGGTGAAACTGAGTGGAACATTGAGAAAGATGCCCAGTGGGAACAGAGGTGGTCCTTCCTTCATGTGGGTTTGCTCTTAGAACAGAATGACCTTGTGTGTATGAAGCATGGTTCCTGTGGGAAACTCATAAAACAGTGCCCAGCTCATAAGCACCTTAGGTGTTAGTTTTTAGCTCTACGGTTATCAGAGTAGGGTGTCCTCAGGGAAAAAATAAAGAAAAAGTATTCATTGAGAGTCACTGTCTGATTCCCTTTCTTATGTGATTCTGAGTTATTCCACCCCCCCCTTTCAGATGTACATGCTGCTACCAGTGCTAACACAGATTCTACAGAAGGTCAAGGTTGACTTAGCTTTGGCTGTCAGTTTATTCGTTGTATGGATTTTTATAATTAGATATTTTCTTTATTTACATTTCAAATGCTATCCCAAAAGTACCCTATACCCTCCCCCTGCCCTACTCCCCTACCCACCCACTCCCACATCTTGGCCCTGGTGTTCTCCTGTACTGGAGCATATAAAGTTTGCAAGACCAAGGGGCCTCTCTTCCCAGTGATGGCCAACTAGGCCATCTTCTGCTACATATGCAGCTAGAGACAGGAGCTCTGGGGGTACTGGTTAGTTCATATTGTTGTTCCACCTATAGGGTTGGAGACCCCTTCAGCTCCTTGGTGCTTTCTCTAGTTCTCCATTGGGGGCCCTGTGTTCCATCCTATAGATGATTGTGAGCATCCACTTCTGTATTTGCCAGGCACTGGCATAGCCTCACTCGAGACAGCTATATCAGGGTCTTTACAGAAAAATCTTGCTGGTATATGCAATAGTGTCTGGGTTTGGTGGCTGAGTGCTGTTCATTTGTCTCCATGATCTTCTGCTTTCTGTTCACTTTATGCTTGTTTGCCTTTCCTCCCCACTCAAACGTATAGCCAGATTTGCATTAGATCTCTGTTTGGGATTTAAAAAAAGAAAAAGACATTGATGTTTTGAGAACTTCAGAAGTCCTCGGTCATGTAACCCCAGGTCTATGCTGGAAATCCTCCTGCCTCTTGGTGGCCCAGAGGTGTTGCTAGAGGTCCTCTGCAGGAGAACCAGAGTGGGTTGTTCTTAGATGTAAATATATATGTTCAAGAGCATGTTTGCGCGCGCACACACACACACACACACATACACACACACACACACGCGTATGAGGGGGAGTGAAGGTGTCACTGACTTTTTTGCTTGTTCGTGGGACCCTTTTCCTCTGACAGGGTTGCATTTTCCAGCTTTGATGTGAGGGTTTACACCTAGTCCTATTGTATCTTTTTATGCTCAGTTCGGTTGGTATCTCTGAGGCCTACTCTTTCTGAAGGGAAATAGGGAGCACTAGATCTGGGAAAGATGTTGGGAAGAGAGAGTAGGCTGTGGTCAGGATGTATTGTATGAGAGAAGAACAAATTTTAAAAAAATGGTAAAATGGAAAAAAATAAATTAAAAATAAAAGTACCACTGCCTGGTACTCACTATGTGGACCAGGTTGTTCTTGAACTCACTGAGATCTTCCTGCCTCTACCTCTTGAGTACTGGGATTAAAGGCGAGAGCTACCATGCCTGGCTAGAATCAACCTATTTTTTAAATGATGACTTAGTTCGCCCATTCTGAACTTGACAGAAAGATAAGAAGAGGCTTGGGAACTTCAGCTGATGTGTAGGGCAGTGAAATAAGCGCTCTGGGCTTGTTATTGGAGTCTTGGGTAGAAGAGAAGTCTTTTGACCTCTACAATTTTATAGGTCAAGCTTCTGCTTTCAAAGCCTCATGAATAATTGAAATACACAGATACTTCTGTTGGAAAGCTCACTTGATTTATTCAGCTTCTGCTTGTCTCAATTCTGGGTTATTCATTCAGAACCACTTCTAGGTACACCTGACAGCTTCAATTACCCAAACCCCAGATCTGTGTACTCATGCCAATAACTTGGTGTAATTTAAGCTCAAGTTATATTGTGAACGTTTAAGAATTTCAAGTGCTTTTACATCCTACCTCAGACTCTCCTTGTACAATGCCTGAGTTATCCCTAGACAGTTCCAGAGTGTCTGCTGTCCAGGGTCCAAGTGCCGGTGAATAAATGAGCATAGTTAACAGCAGGCCTGCCCTGGGAATATATGTTAACATTGGGAGATATGACCTGCAAGGACAGTGGACACATCAATGAGAAAAAATAAACTTGCGACAACACTGGACAGGAAGTCAACACAGCCCACAAATGAAATGTTTTTTTTTTTATTTTAAAAAATGTATAAAAATATACATGATTTAATTTTCCTCTGAAAATAGTTTTATGTATAGAATTAGATAAGGTTACCCATTCATTCCCTTTTTTCCAGTGCTTAATGTAGATAAAATATTTTAGAGTCATGAAAATAGTCATTAAATATTAAACCTAATTCGACCACCAGGATGGTTTTCTCTGCTGGGTTGAAAATCAAACTGACAATTCATGCATGCCTAAAGTCAGAATTTATGACATCCCAGACAAAAAAGGAAACACAGAGGCATCTGCTAAGTATTTTCTTATGCTTGTATACAGTTTCTACTCTTTTAGTTACATAGGTGTATATATTTAATTAAATACATATATATAGTATAGTTATATATGTTTTATATAATATGTCATATATAATGTGTAATGTGTATGGTGTATTATATGTTACATATTATAAATATATATAAAATATGTACTATATATGTATGTATGTATACACACACACACACACACACACACACACACACACAAATGTGAAGGATGGGGCAGTTACCTATACTCACAGATGCACTTACACTCACATAAAAACATGTGCTCTTCTGATGAAGTGTGTGAAGTTTACCATATACAACAGTTCTAATGCACATTGCTTTTAGTGAAAACACATTTTCCTTTCTCCTAATGGCAAATACTTTGTATGCAATGAGAGTTCATTACGGATAGCTAAAGTTCTTAAAAAGTAACTTGGAGATTAGAACAAATGTATTTTTCTAAGGGCATCTTTCATTTCTAAAAGGTCCATGGCTTTATCAAAGACTCTAGAGCCAGTTATAATAAAAATACAATACTGGAGATTAATTTACCTGACAACTTAATGTGAAAACTAGAGAAAGCTTTCTCTTCCCATTAGGAAACTGTAGAACTCAATACATTTTGCAATTCTAAAATCTATGAGCCATCAGGCAGATGAACAAAGCAGGCCAAGACTGGAGAAGGAATTATCAAAAGCCATATTTAATGAAAGAATACCATCCCGAGTAACACGGGACAATTATAACTAGATCAAAGCCCCCAACAGTGTGGGGAACGAACTGAGCTGTGGCTTCACCCAAGAGGACAGGCAGATGGTAAGGATGCACATGAGAAAATGTTTTATCTAATTTTTTCAAGACCATGATAAAATGCCTGACAGAGTCCACTGAACGAGGTTAGGGTAGATTTTTGTTCAAATTCTCAGAGGCTGAATGATGGGGAGTTGTTGTCGTCGTCGTGGGGCAAGGCAGCTAGTGTCATGGTGGTTGAAGAAGCAGAGAAGCATGTGGTGCCGGTGTTCCTCTGACTCCTGTTTCTCCCTTTATTTCTTGAGATTAGTGATATCCAGATTCAGGTGAACCTCAGAGACATGCCAAGAGGTGAATCTCATCAGTGTTCTCTGTGGCTTTAAGTCCAGGGAATGTGACTATGAAGAATAATCATCACTTATGTTGCCACAGTATTTTAAACTAAATGACAATGAAGTGCTCACATCCAAAACACTGCCGTTATCCTTGGTGTGAAGGGCACAAAGTAAAGAAACGCCCATTCCAATCCTCAAGAGCAAGCAACATGCGATAACACTTTTGAAGAGACAGTGGCAGTTTCTTCCAAAGACAATGTACTATTTACATACAGCCAAATCACACTCTTTGATTAACTATTCAAATAACTGAGAACTTAAGTTTGAAGGAGAACCTAGAAGCAGGTGTTTATAGCAGCTTTATTTGTAATGTTCAAATCCTGGTAACTTCAGCAGACGGACTGTCCAGCCAATGGTATGTGATTCTGTGTTAAATAAAAGAGGAGCTTACATTAAACCATGGAGAGACATGAAGGAAACATAAATGCATATTAATGAATGAAAACAGATCCTTGGCAAATACGATGTACTGTACAGTTGCAGCTCTATGAAGTTCTTGAGAAGATGAAATTGTGGTAATCATCAAAGGATCATTGCCTGTAAGAGAAGAAATAACGGGCAGAGAATAAGAGGAATCCAGAGAAGACAAGCAGCTTTTCAGGATGGCACTGTGGTGTGTACCTGTCACTGTCCATCCTGGCACTGTGGTGTGTACCTGTCACTGTCCATCCTTCCAAACCCTATAAATGCACAATGCCAACAGGGGGAACCGAGGATGAGCTGTGGACTCTGTGATAATGACGTCATTGCAGGTTCATTTGTTGTGACAAATATCTGTGGTGTGGGCTGGAGATGCGGTGGATCTGTTTGAGATGAGGGATATGGAACGATATCCATCACTATACATATTTTACTTTTTATGGTCTTGGTACAAATTTAGCAATACTATAAATATAAGATGAATTAATTAATTAATTAAACAAACTACTATGCTTTCTGGTGAAAAAGCCTTCTGGTTTTAAAGAAAAATGTTTAGAAAGCAAGGTGTTCTACTTCCATTACATAATTCATACAGAAACATGTTATGAATTCTGTTTGCAAATTGAAAGTGGGATTCTTATTATTAGATTACAAAGTGACGTGTATTCTACTATTAAGTTAGAAAATTTGATTAATATTAAGTACTGTATTATATGTAAAGTTTTGCAGTCAGCCAGTTATACCTTCTATCTCTTCTATGTGCATGCACATGCATACATGAACATACACACATACACATGTTACTTACTTAATTAAATTAATTAAAATATTTAATTAATATTAATTACTGCAATATACATAAAAAATGTACAGTCAACCAGCTATACCTTGTATAGCTAGTGCACATGTCAAACCCAGGTGTTATTCCTTAGCTCTCTACCTTGTTTTTTGAGACAGGTTCTCTCATTGGGAACTATGGGGTTCCCACCAGCTAGACTGAATTGGCTGTGGGGAAGTCCTAGGAATCTACCCCTTTGTCTCTCCAGTAGAGCTTTATAAGTCACCACGCTGGGCTTTTCAATAGATGCTAGAGATTGAATCCTTTCCCTCATGCTTACATGGTAAATACACCACTGACTGAGCTATTTCCCCAGGGCCATCAGCAAGCTTTATCTAAAATCTGGGCTGTTTCTTCTACCCTTTTCCCCCTTTCCTTACTCTCTTTCTTCCCTTGTTCTCCTCCTGTGCCTTCTCCTCCTCCATCACTTTGAAACATGGCATTCCTGCCTTCAAGATGAGAATTCGGCATCCATTTTCTGTTAAGAAATGAGCCCATTTGAATTCTGCTTGTTCAACTTTTCTTAACCAGAAGTCCATGTAAGTATGCACACTTCCCAGAAGACTCGTGTTTTGTGCATTTTATAGCCCTAAAATAATAATAAAAAACCCACTGAGAACTGATGCAAATGCATTGTTTAATAAGCATCTCCTCTCTCTCTCTCTCTCTCTCTCCTTCCTTCCTTCCTTCCTTCCTTCCTTCCTTCCTTCCTTCCTTCCTTCCTTTCTTCCTTCCTTCCTCCATCCTTCCTCCCTTTCTTCCTTTCTTTTTTTCCCCATGGGGATACTCAGGAAGTAACAGTAGTCAGGCAATAAGCTTACTTTGAGAAGAATGAATGCATTTGAGAATGTATCCTCTTATCTGTATTGAGGAGAATATCTCTAACTGGAGCCTAACTTATTTGATACCTAAGGACATAAATATCTTTCTGAATTCTCACCAGTGCTTTACAAAGGACAGGCTATGAGTCATAAAGTCAACCGATTTGTACTTTAAAAGAAAGGATGATTGAGAACAAAACCTCAGAATTCATGTACGTAGGAAGGTAAGTACTATTTTGGGAGGAACTATTTAATTAAGTTGCTAGATTAAGTTACACATTTAATATTTTATTATAGGTTATAAGCAAAATTATCTCATGATTTTCCCCCCTTTGTCCCTTTTATCAGTAAGACTATAAAGCAGTAACAATACCTTGAACTTGCTCTGAGTCCCTTTCTCTTAAAGCACTCTGTGTATTCCACTAGTCAATGACAATATCTCATATAGGATGGCAGTACTCTGTGCCCTATTCTGAACACAGCAGCAACATGCAGGAAATGGGGGCCCAGAAATAAGGCGAGGAGTGATGTGCCTGAGCTGGACACAGCACTTCAGTGAGTGACCATGACCAGTATGGGAAAGATGGAGCTCATATAACAAGTTCACTTAAATTACACCAAGCCTTCTTTGCCTTGTGACAAATATGTGTTCTAGGTCTTAAGTAAATTCAAATACCTGGAGTCCACAGAAACTATTCCAGAGCTGCAGAGAATACGGGGAGTCAAATTGACATAAATATAGAGCAGATTGAGATTCTCCATTAGGATCTCTTAAAGGGAGTCCTCTATAACTCTTGGGGTACCACTGATGCTCAAAGGGGTGTGATCCTCCTGGAAGGCTAACTTAGCAAGTGAGGAGAAGAGCAACCATATGCACTAAGGTGTTCTACCAGGACTCAGGTTTCTCAGCAAAATTAAACGTGTTTCAAACAAGGCTCACTTACCACAAGATAATCACATCTAACTCTCTCATAACTCAGCCTCATGTTTACTTTGCATTCTTTAATGTCAACTCCTCCAAGTGGAAGATTTCTGGCTCATAATCCATTCATAGCATGCCTATGACAACTTCAGCCTGTTTTAATATCTGTGGTCAGTGACCTATGTTCAGTGAACATACAGGATGGGGATGCTGGTCATAGAAGGCATAGGCCTGTAAGCCCAACTTCTGGGGAAGCTGAGGCAGGAGGAGTACAAGTTTGAAGCCAGCCTGGATGATTTAGCAAGACTTTGTTCTGTCTCAACAAACAAACAATAAGTAGATAGATGGATGGATGGACAGACAGACAGAGACATTATTAGAGTTGTAGAGTGCCTGGCTAGCATGTTCCCTGTTCATTGCCCTAAAATTAGACAAATAAAACAAACCACCCATACCAAAGAGCACCTAGGGAGGATTAGTAACAAAGACTCCACAGTAGGCATTGAACAGAGAGAAAAACAACACATAATATTTGAGTTCTTACCAGGTTCTAATGTAGCCACACCATACAGGTTATATTCCAACAATCTTTTAAAGTGATTATTACAATTAACTCCATTTTCCAGAGAAGAAAATTGAAGATCAGACACAACAGCATGGTGGCCAAGCTGAGAGTCAATGTATAGTTTCCTTGGGAGATAAACTCATAATCTTTTGGGTAAAATGTTGAGTCATTGCTGGGCTCTGGCTGCAGAAGGCAATACCAGAACATGCAGAGAGACCCATGACTTCTTAATATATGCCTTGAGAAGGTTATTTCTGTTAAGACCCTGATTTCTCCTATTAAGTGCCTCTTGTCATTGATATGTGAGAATTCACTAGTGCACTGGTTCCCAACTGTCCTAATGCTTCAGTCCATTAATACAGTTCCTCATTTTGTGTTGACTCCCAACCATAAACTTATTTTCTCTTTGCTACCTCCTAACTGTAATTTTGCTACTATTATGAAGTAACGCAAGTATATGATATGCAGGATATATTTTCATTATTACAAATTGACCCAAGGGGGTTGTGACTTCCAGGTTGAGAACCACTGCACTAGAGGGGAGCATCCAACCCAGGGTTGGGGAATGGCACACTCTGCCGAGCCACAGGCTAACAGGTTAGTTATGTCTGAGAGCAATCCCTGTGGATAGGCAGGGTGGCAGTCACAGGTACAGAATGAGAGTGTCTTCCTGGATTTGTCAGAAGCTTGCTGGGTATAGGAGGAGATTGAGAAATAGCTTTCACCTGCTGTTGACACCGGATCCTTGGAGATTCTGACCTGCCGGGACCTGCCGGGACCTGCCGGTGCCTGAGTGTCTGATCCAAGGAGGCTGCTTTCCTGATATTGCTCTTGCTGGTTTCTTTCTTGAGATTTTCACAAACATGGGAGTTAGGGACTCTGCAGTGGCACACATAAATCTCCATCCCATTGTCTCTCACTTTGCATAGCACCTGCAGCTAGTCCGTGGTCCATTTGCCACACGCCTGACTTCAGTTGTTTGAACATGCCACGTACCTTTCTCAGGACACTGTGTTTGTTTGTTTGTTTGTTTGTTTTTGTTTTTTTGTTTTAATAGAAAGATTTTTCTTGGCCTTTTTGCACTCCTGGGTCCTTCATCTCTACAGATTCCATCGTGAAATCTGCACGACAACCTCAGATGTGGACCAATGACCCTCATCTGTTACTGTTATTATTTCCCTTTTAATTCCTGTACTCATTTTATTTGGACTATATACTCCAAAACCAGGGATCCATGACTGTTTTTATCAACAGCCTCAAATGCCTGCAAACATGACTGGCCAAGGCGATTTGCTAAATGAATGAATAGATGTAAGTATTCATTGACTTAATTGTTCCTTAATTACCTTCCCCACTGCAATAAAAGTTCCTTGCAGGCACAATGTTATCATTTCAGTTTTCTGCTGTCTCGCAGGGCTGAAAATAACATGAAGCCCAGAGGATAGATATAATAAATATTTTTAATGAATCTAATAAAATTGGATTCAAAATCTGGCACATACTATTAGGGTCTAGGGCAGAAATACAAGTTATCCACATACCATAAATTTAAATGTTTATAGATCATATTAACACATTGAATATAGTACATTCTACTTCCCTACCTTGACAGATATTCGTGCATAATAATCCAGGGGAAAATGGATATTAGGACTCCATAGAGCTCTGAGTTACATGACAGAAATTGATGGCAGGGACAAAGTTGGCTCGTGTTATCTATTCACATTTGCAGTCTATACCTTTCTTCTTCCACTACCTCAATCTTGCAATATGGAGGATCCCAAATGAATGCATTTATCCTATATAGATGCATTATTGGAGATATATAAATGGACATCTTATCCTATATATTTGATCTCTGTCTTAAATATATTTGTACTTAAGATCAATTGCCTCATAAATATTCTCAAACTTGGTTGTTGTATATGGACCCAGGAAAGAATCCCTGTGAAGTTTTCAGAAGAGGACTTGGGGCTGGTTTTTTGCTGCAACTACAGGCTTTCTGGAGTAAGATCCTCTCTGGTGGTCCTAGGCTCTGGATGGGTACAATTCCTTTACCTTCTGGAATTGTTATCTGAATAGAGGAACACAGAAGGAAGCAGGCTGAGTAAGGCCACCTAGAATAGAGGCCTTGATTGCTGAACAGAAACCCACATAAGGATAGAGTATTAGCTGGCGTAAACTTGGTTGAGTATGGAGACCAGAAGAGGGGAAGAAAGAGGAGAAATTATCTGGCATGGATGTGTGGTTAATTAGGTCATCAAATATTATTCTTCATTTGTTCCATCTGTTATTGGAGATATACTGTTAGCATCATTTGAGAGTAGAAAGAAACAAAATGGTGGTGGTGATGGTGGTGGTGGTGGTGGTGGTGGTGGTGTGTGTGTGTGTTTAGAGGGCTCTTATTAAGTCTCTTTCTTAGTGGCTCTTCACTTTATTTTTTGAGTCAGGGTCTTTCATGGAACTTGAAGCCAATTAGGCTAAACTGGTTGGCAAGCAATCCCCAGGAATTCTGTCTCCTTGTTCCTAGCACTGGGCTTGTAGCAGTATGCCAGTCTTACTCATGGCTTTTTATACAAGTGTTAGAACCTGAACTCAGTTCCCCGTGCTTGTGTAGCAACCACTTGACTAACAGGAGTCATCTCCCCAGCCTGCCTAAAGACAGGAGTCTGTTTCCAGAGTACCATTCCAGTAACAGTATCTGACTCACACTGGGAAAGGAGTAATTCTGGCAAGACACTTGAGCTTGTTTCCCAGTGAAAAGAAACCAATGCCTTAAAAGACTTCTCTGGAAGACATTCGGTTCATACTTAAGGTACAAAATGTGTGCTTAAGGAGGAATCTGTGCCCCTGAATGCAACGTGGAGAACCAGAACCCAGAATGCACCTTAAGAAGCTGATGTTACTCATGGGTTCATTCAGAAGAACATGTCCAAAATTAAATCCCACATCTTTATTGACATGTTTGGGTTTTCAAGCACCTTTCAAAGGCAGCCACATCCCAGGTTCCCAGGGTGAGCCAAGTAAAGACTGGCTGTTTGCTCTGCTGGAGCCATGCTGGCAATCTTGGTTAGTTAATTATGTGTGTGTAGGAGATAGGTAAATCTATGTGAGCTCAGGTGCCCACAAAGGGCATTGGGCCTCCTAGAGCTGGAGTTTATTGCCCAATGTGTGTAACCAAACACAGGTCTTCTAGAATAACAGTACCCACCCTTAACCACCGAGTCACCCTTTTAGCCCATTACTAAAGTCTTAACTTGACTTTGCTTCTTTTTGGAGGGAAGGCCTTGCTGGAGTTGATCCTGGAGTCTCATGCATGCTAGGCAAGCAGTCTACCACCAGGCTCTGGCTCTAGTCTCAACCTTACCTCTGAATCCCCTTCATATGTAAAAGAATAGGGAGGAGGACTTGTTAAAAAGAAATAAATTAACATTTAAAAACCAACATTCTACCAGTGCTAACACCATCTCCTTCCTTTTTATTAATGTGACTTAAAGGGTCTTAAAAGATGCATTAAGACTCCACTGTACTCCCCTAATTGTAATTTATGCCTCCTCTCCTTTAACCTCCATCTTCCGGGCTTACTCTTCACCCCTCTATTTTCATTTTCCCTCACAGCAATGTTACAAGTCATCACCTTTCTCAGTAACAGGGCTGTGATAGTCAATAATTATGTGATTTTTAAAAAATGATAAGTTCTTCTAATTGCCTAAGCTAATAAAATGACAGAGAACTGATAAGCCCGAATAATGCCCCTTAATTGCTTTCACTGAAGATAGAGCATCTGACAGTAGTTATAGTCTTTTAACTCGGAGGAAGGACCACAAATGTTAAAGAAAAGGACTACAAATTCCCAGGGAGAAGCAGCACTTGCGGCTCCCTCTTGTTTGCAGGGAGAAAATACAAAAGGAATTTGACACTCAACTCAGTTGTATGTTCCTATAGTTTCATGAAAGTTATTTTTTAAATTGAAAAAAAAAAACAATGAAGGTGAACAGAAGAAACGTAACAGTTAAATCACCTAGGGTGGATCTTTGAAAATATCTTTTTATTCATGAATAAAGTTACCTCATCAGGACAGTGAAACTGACAGCCCACGGGATGAGGGAAAGATCATAGCACCACACGTCCAGCATCTAAGGTATATAAAGAACACAACTCCAACAATAAAAAGACCAACATCAAAAATGCACAACGGATCTGAACTGATATTTTCCCACAGAAGGTGCGTAAGTGATTTGTTAGGATGTGAAAGTGAACAGGGGGAGCCCCCCCCAGAAATGCAAATCATGCTGATATTTGAGGTCTCCAGTAGGCCCTCTGGGGATGGCTAGAAGAAAGAGGAACATACTAACAGATGTTGATTGGCTCTTGGAGAGACTGGTATACCTGTCAGCTGTTAATAAAAATGAGAAACAGGGTGGTTGCTCCGGAAACAGTCCAGCATCTCTTCAGAAGATTGCAGAGTTCCTGTGTGACCCAGAAATTCCACTCCCCCTACAATTAACCAACCAAGAGATGGAGCACTAAAATTACACTATTGTTCTTGGCTTCATTCATAATTTGACGAAGCAGAATCTCAAATACCCACCAGCTGATGAGTGAACAAATGTGAGCAGTGTAGCCATCAGTGAGACATTTGGGAATAAAGGGAGTGAAGTTCAGGAACATAGTCCAATATGAATGAGCATTAAGATATGGCAACGAATGAAAGAGATCAGTAAAAACAGGGTTAACTAGTGTCTAATTCTATTTATATTCCCCAAATCCGTAGACTTACAGTTTGTAAGGTAGATTAAAGTTTCCCTAGGTAAGAGGTAATAGGAAATAAATAAGTGGCAGGTACTGATAGCCATAGTGTTGCTTTTGGAGGGCAGGGAGAATGTTCTAGTAGATAATGGTGATGGTAACACAAATACAGGCAATTAAAATGACCAAAATGAACTTATGGCGCTATGCTTGACACTGCATGTCCTTACAGTCATGTCTATTAGAGACAAATGGTGATTTGGGAGTAGATGGAAGCAAGATGGTGTGTGCTGTGCGTGCATGCGTGTTTGTGTGTGTGTGTGTGTGTGTGTGTGTGTGTGTGTGTGTGTGTGTGTGTATGTGTGTGTGTGTGTGTGTGTGTGTATGTGTGTGTGTGTGTGTGTGTGTGTGTGTGTGTGTGTGTGTGTGTGTAGCTTAGAGGGGTTTGAGATAGGTTGCATGTTCCATGCAATGCATATGAAGAAGGCCGCTATAAAACATGACATGACAGTAGTCTGGGTTTAAAATTTTGTGATTTTTATTTTTGTGTTTAAGAACTTTATTGAAAGGCTTGCACATATGTATTTCAGTCCTTTGTTTTCCCCTGTATAATAATATACAATGGGCCTCAATTGAACTACTTAATTTTATAATAAATTCCATGGAGACACTGCAATCTTGTGATGACACTTTTTTTTTAATACATCGAAGTATGAGAGTTTTGCTCTGTGTATGTCTGTCTTATAAGTCCTGGAACCATTTCAGTTTGAACCTGCTCCTATTCTCCTCATCTGTACTGCTTCTCCCTACTTCACATTCTCTCATACGCAATTACCTCCTAAGAACCCCCATATCCTCTTAGGCCTTGTTCTAATTTAGTCTCTACACTCAAGCTCAATTTTTTTTTTTTTATAAAATGCAAATAGAACCTCCTGGCTCCCCAGTGATGAAACTCTTCAATGCCTCTAGATTGCTCCTAAGATGGAGATCGGCATCCCTGCGGCCCACCAGGCTCTGTGGGTTTGAGTCTTCACACTGCGTCCCTTCTGCCTCATCCCTTCAGGCTCGTGGGCCTCTGATGGTTTCTGGAAGCACATGCATAGTAACTGTCTAAGAAGTTCATGGCCAAGCTGTCAAGGCATGTGTACCCGCAAGTACAGGAATAAGCACTCAGAATTTTTTTCTTATATTTTTTGCATTGTTACACTTTGTGAAAAAAATACCACAGCTCAGGTGACTTAGAAGGAGGGTTGAGGCCAGGTGTGGTGGCACACGCCTTTAATCCCAGCACTTGGGAGGCAGAGGCAGGCGGATTTCTGAGTTCGAGGCCAGCCTGGTCTACAAAGTGAGTTCCAGGACAGCCAGGGCTATACAGAGAAACCCTGTCTCGAAAAACCCAAACCAAACCAAACCAAACCAAACCAAACCAAACCAAAACAAAACAAAACAAAAACCAAACACAAACAAACAAAGAAAAAAAAGGAAGGGTTTATTCTGGGCCTGTAGTTCCAGAGGAATAGGACTCCGTCAACATTATGATGGTAGCTCCAGTTGGAAGCTGAAAGCTGAGGAATTGTGTCTTACACTGCAAACAGGAAGCTGAGAAAGCTAATTTGAAATGGCCTTGGAAACCCCAAAATCCTTCTCAGTGACAGACTTCCTCCAGAAAACCTTCTAATATTTTCTAAACAGCCACTAAACAAGGGGGTCATGGGCACCAAGTATTTAAATAGCAGAGATTTACGGGTATATTTCATTCAAACCACCATAGTGTGTGGGGTGTGTGTGTGTGTGTGTGTGTTTTGCATGTATGTGGGTGACCATGTACAGGGGTTTACATGTGGTCCCTGCATATGTGGAGGCCAGGGGGTGACACTGGGTACCATCTGTTGATGTGCCTAATTTTTTTTATTGGATTATTTAGCCCACATTTTTAAAATGTCAAGCAAAGCAAATAACAATTTAATTTCAACTCACTGAACAAGTACAGAAAACACAGATACCTATCAGTTTCAAGAGCTGCTCCGTGTAATGAGTACCAGTAATTTTTAAATTTTTCTTCTTTTTGAGGACTTTGTACATAAGCACTGTGCCCCCTACTCCCATTTCTCACCCCATCTTCCAACTCCTCTCCCATCCATGGTCTCTTCTTTAATTGTTATGGAAACAAACATTTACCTTTAGTCTTGTTCATGTACACATGTGTTCAGGGCTGGCCACTTGGGACTGGACAACCTATGTGAGAGTTTGTCCCTGGAAGAAACGGTTTCTTCCTCTCTCTGCAGCAATGAACCACCAGTAGGGGTGGAATCATATGAGGTTTGCCCTGTCCACCTTGACATGTCAGCTGGTAGTGTCATTACATTGGCAATCTTCAGATAACTGTACTGTTGAGAGCTTATAGATGTATTTCCCTTGTCATGCCTAGGAGACACTAGCTAGTAACAGGCTTCTGGCTATTACCATCCTTCTGTCACTCCAAGACTTGAGTATAGGGGTTGCCTTGCAGACAGATCAGTTGGGGTTTGGGTACCCACAGGTCCTTGGTATCTGCATTTTTTTAACCAATTGTGGATCTCCAAAAGAAGCATCGTAAAGAGTAACTGTTTTCTCTGAGTTTGGATGAGAGGTCTTAGTAGCCAGATATAACTGCATACTATGTCCAAAGACATACGGTTTTGTTATTTGCTATGAAACACTTTGCTGAAGATAGGAAGTTTAGACTAGCAGAGAATGCACATCAAAAACTAGATGATGATTTTTTTTTTTCAGTCAGTACCTAAGAAGTTTGGTATTTGTATAAATAGGAACTGGGTTGTATAGAAAATGGGTGTTTAGCCAGCTCTTGGAAACATACCCCAAAGATTCTATGGTGTAACATTTTAGAGTCTAAGACAATATACCAGAGACATAGTTGAAACCCATGTTTACTGTTACACTCTTCTCAATAACCAAGAGACAGGCCCAGCTTAGATGGCTAAGAACACACGAATGGATAAAGAAAACACAGGATGGAATTTTATGCAACCATGAAGAAAAATGAAATCATGACTGTATTGTTATACTCACTTATGAAACCTAGATTTTAAATTGCGGTATGCGAAGGTACATTAAAAAGAAATGGGTGTCTGTGTTCCTGAGTTCTCTAAGCATTCTTGTACTTAACTCCTTCTTGACTTACACATTCTAATTGTAAATGAACACAAATCCAGGAAATCTAAATCTGTGGTGTCCTTTCTCCACCAACATAGTTGGTGCAAATGGCCAGAGCCGTGCCGCACCCAATGGCATCCATTGTTTTGTTAACTAGGCTAAGAGCCCGGTACCCCTGCAGCCAGGTTCTGCAAGTCTCCTAGGTCACCCGGCTCCGCCCAGCTTACCAGAGGCCCACCTACGACCAGCCCACCTGTGCAACCTGAGAGATGTCACGAGACTTCAGGGTTCCCGCCAAACTCCAGAACGCCTGCGCAGAAGACTGGGGGCGGGGTTCCCCTTCCTTTATCCCCAAATGCTTGTCCACCATTAAACAGTCGTTCTAAGCAGAAGCAACCATGTAGCCTCGGAGACCTTCTTTCTTCCCCCACTCCCTTAGTTTCATTTCAGCTTCGGGCCAATCCTCCAGGAACCCAGTCCACTGCGGGCAGTGGACCCCAACATAAATCCAAGAATTGTAGTTGAATATCATAGTTCTGGATTCCTGTGGCATGTCCTGCATGTATCTCCACACCTTTACTAGTGTTCCAGCCCTGCAAATATTGACAACCAGGGCAGGACAATTCCCTGTGGGTCAAAACCATTCTGTGCATTGTAAGATATTTAGCAGTGTCTCGATCCCTATGTGTCAAATGCTCGTAAAAGCTTCCTCATGTTCCAGTGGTACAATCAAATTTTCTTCACATTTACATGTCCCCAGTGGGAAAGATCAACAACAGTGGAGAGCTGTTGCTTCCGACTATTCTATCATATTCATGCAATGCTTACTAATTATGTCTATGGAACTGCCATAATGAGTTGATTTGGCATGTCTACACATATATTGGATACTATGTGACAATCCTATGATATTTTTAAGGAAAAACAAATCTTTGTACTTGAAATTCTTTAATCATCATTATTTGTTTTCTATAGATGAAAATGCTAAGGGCCACCAAGATTTCTCTTTATAAAAGGCAGCACTAACCAGTGTGCCACCTCCCCCACCCCATCTAAGCAAAGGAAGAAGTGGAAAGCTCCGTGCACAGAGGTGGTAGTCCCATAACCAGAGGACTTGGAACTCTGCATAAGTGGGGAAAAAATGTGGAATAAGCCCTGGTACTTCTGACTTCATTTATAATTAGATTAAATTCAGGTCTCTGTGCTTGCATGCCAGATATTTTTACTGTGTACTCTCTCCCAAGCTCAAGTGTCTCTGTTGAGGTGGCATCTAAAGACTACTCCCTCAAAACCTTTCCAAGTCTCAGGTTCAACTGGAGGAACACTGGATCAGAAACATCGGTAATGCCAGAGAATCTGTATTATCTAGCACCCTGCAAATAGTTTAAAGCATTGAGAATGACTAGAGAACATGCCAGAGCTGTCAAAGGAGGCAGGCAGAGCTACAGTACCACAGTTTTGTTTTGCATCAGACCTGTGAACTGGATTAGAATGGAGAGGTCCCTAGAGCTTTTTGCTTTAGCAATGGATTTTTATTCTCGCCTTGCAAAAGGCTTGTAAAAGATCTTGCACCTGAAGATGTAGTTCCATTTTCAATAAAGGCACTCACTGTTGAACCCTTGGTAAGGCCTTAGAATGGAACAGCTGTGGACAGAGGCAAGCTGAGTCTATATTTAGAATACTCTATGGGACAGAGTCTATGACAAATCCATTCTTACACTTCTGAGAAATGCCTAGGATGGTAAAATAGTCTACAGTATTCTAGCTTTTCAAGCTGGGTAAAATTTAGTGATGTTTATGATTCCCTTAGGAAGGATAAGACATCTCAAAGCCTATTTCTCTTCCTTCTTCACACATCTTTTTCTAAGTTGAAATAACATCACAACTTCAGTTCTTATGAGTTGGTACACCTTCCTAAGTACTAGCATAAAGTCTATGGAAGCTAATTGCCAAAAGAAATTACATGTTTTGAGAAAAGAATGGGAGGAGAGCAGCAAATTAATTCAAACCTAATTTGCATTCCTTTGCCAAGTTTGAATTGGGACCAATTTGCAAACGGAATTATCTCCCTAGCCTTGATGGAGTTTATAATAATGCTGGAAGTTTCTTAACTCATGGCAGTGCCTTTTTAATAAAGATGCATTCACAGCTGCAGTCTCAATGCCTTGTAACATATTGCTAATAATTTGGCTAATAAGATTTTAAAGTTAATTAAAAGGAAAGGAAACCTCATGAAGTCTGGTGTAGCACTTACTGGTTGGTATGTTAACAGGCTGACCAAGCAAAACTTCTAGGAGGGAAGAAAGCTAATACTTATTCGTTAGTGATTTATTAATGATATTTTTGGTAAAAAAATATTTTGCTATTCCTTTTAAAACAAGTGATAAGCACTTAACAAGAATAATTCCAGGCTTTTTATCATGTTTTTTTTTCTCCCAAATTCTCCAAGACAACCAAGAAGCTGACATTTAAGTACCTTAATATATTTTTTATTTTAACACTTTTTAGTTTTGAGATTATAATATGACCACATCATTTACCTCTTTCTGCTTCCACCTTCCAACCCCTCTTATGAACCACCCCTTTATGCTCTCTCCCAAATCATTCTTCTTTAACTGTTGTTAAGTATGTGTAATATATATATATATATATATATATATATATATATATATATATGTATATGTATATGTTTTTTTTTGTTGTTGTTGTTTTGTTTTTGTTTTTTCGAGACAGGGTTTCTCTGTGTAGCCCTGGCTGTCCTGGAACTCACTTTGTAGACCAGGCTGGCCTCGAACTCAGAAATCCACCTGCCTCTGCCTCCTGAGTGCTGGAATTAAAGGTGTGCGCCACCACACCCGGCTATGTATATGTATATGTATATGTATATGTATATGTATATGTATATGTATATGTAGCCTAAATATATAAGTACAATCATATAATTTTACTTGTATATATTGTTTTTAAGGCTGACCACTTGAAATTGGATAAACTGGTGTGCTTTTCCCTGGAGAAGACTACTTCCCCCTCTCAGCATTTCTTAGCTGCCTGTAGTTCTTTGTCTAGGGTTGAGGCCTGGTAAGCTTTCTCCCTCTACTTTAGCATATCTACTGATACCATCCTTGTTCTGTGCTTGTTTAGGCAGCCATGGTGGTTAGACTCCATGGTTATAGCTTCTTTATCATTTCTAGGAGACATGATCTCACAGAAAACTTCCTATTCCTCTGGATAACCCAGTCTTTTGGTGGGTTAACCTCTTCTGAAAAAGTCTCTAAGCCTTAGGTGCAAGAGTTGTGTAGGTGTATCATTGGGGACTAGAATCCACAATTTGCATTTTGTCTATTGTAGTTTTCTGTAATGTTCTCCATTTGTTGCACAGGGAATTTTCCTCGACAAGGGGTGAGAATTACACTTACCAGTTGGTATAAGGATTATACTAATTTTGTGAAGTAACTCTGTATTTTAAAGTCAATGGTTTGTGGGAATATGCGCCCAACATTCTTTCATTGGTCAGAGGAAACATTTACTCTGCTTTTGTGGTTTAGTTACTGTGCTAAAGGAATTTATTTTTATTTTTTATTTATTTGAAAAAATCTAAACACGATGTATTTTGATCATGTTTTTTTCCTTCTTCCAACTCCTCTCAGATCCTCCCCTGACTATGTCTTCTTCTCTCTTTTCTTCAAAATAAATAAAGCAAATTAAACTAAACCAAATCAAACAAAACCCAAGAAATACACAAGAAGGAAAGGCCACCCAGAGACTGCCCCACATAAGGATCCATCCCATCTGCAGACACCAAACCCTGACACTATTGCTGATGCCAAGAAGCACTTGTTGACAGGAGCCTGGTATGGCTGTTCCCTGAGAGGTTCCACCAGCAAGTGACCAATACAGATGCAAATACTTACAGCCAACCATTGGACTGAGCCTGAGGACCCCAATGGAAGAGCTAGGGGGAGGACTGAAGGGACTGAAGGGGATTACAATCCCATAGGAAGAGCAATATCAACTAAACAGACCATCCAAAGCTCCCAGGGACAAAACCACCAACCAAAGACTATACAAGGAAGGATCTATGGCTCCAGATACATATGTAGCAGAGAATGGCCCTATCTGACATCAATGGGAGGGAAGGCCCTTTGTCCTATGGAGGCTTGATGTCCCAGTGTAGGGGGATGATATAGTAGTGATGCAGGAGTGGGTGAGTGGGTGGAGGAGCACCCTCATAGAGGCAAAGGAAGAGGGAGGATGGGATCTCAGGGATTAGTAGAGGGGTAACTAGGAAGGAGGATATCATTTAAAATATAAATGAATAAAATTATTAATAAAAAAATGTGAAAAGAAAAAAAATCATCACAAATCACAAGAAGCAAGCAAAATATCAGTAGTGGAAAAATGCCCAAACAAATCAAGATGAAACAGAAGTCTACAAAAATAGCATTGAGTTTTGTTTTCTGTTGGCCAACTACTCAATGCCACTGGACCTGCTCTGAAGTGTAGCTGATGTACCCTGTGAAACACTATTGGAGAAGACATTTTTTTTCTTTTGCAACTGAACATGGAGAGAGCTTGGTTAGAGGTGGAAGGAAGGCAAGTCCATTCCCTCCTCTCAGCACTGGGACCTGGTCTATCTTGAACCTGTGCATGCTGTCACATTCTCTTTGAGTTCATGTGTGCATCAGTCCTGTTGTGTCAGAAGACACTGTTTCCTTGGACTTATCCATCCCTTTTGGTTCTTACAACCTCGCTGCCTCCTCTTCTTCATAGATCTCGGAGCCTTGAGGAGAAAACTTTGATGGAGGCATTCGATTTAGGATTGAGGGCTACAAAGTTTTTCACCGTCTGCACTTTCTGACAGGAACTCTTAACACTGGAACCAACAAGTAAGGAGAGACATGATTCCTGAGTGGGTTTCCAAGTCTCCTCTACCACCCTGCCTCCTTGAATTCTGTGTAACCTTGTTCAAAGAGCAGCCCTCCATGAGGCTTTGCATATAGTGGTGACATAGGTCATGCTGGTATGCTAAGAAGCTGGCATTCTACGAAAGAGGAGGGTGAGAGATTTTAGTGTACACACTGATTTCAATATGACACCAGGAATCTGGATAACAGAAAGAATCAATCTCAGCTGCCATTTTATGAATTTGTAAGTGGCAAAATTTAAATGCCTCTGTCTGGTTATGTATGTATATATGTATGTGTATATGTATGTGCATAAGCATATGAATTATTTGTATATGAATATAAATTACACATATTTATTCTTTGAGAATTTCATGCATATATGTACACAATATATTTTGATCATATTTACCCCTTCCCAATACTTTCCTGGTGTCCCCTTATCCTCAATGCCATGTCTCCCTCTACATTTCAAATCGTTTTTGTGACTTTTGAGTCTTATTAGTGTTGCCTATATCCATGTGAGAATATAGCCATCCACTGGAGCACGATCAACTCACCAGAAAACACACTTAAAG
This sequence comes from Mus minutoides, assembly GCA_902729485.2. Taxonomy (NCBI): domain Eukaryota; kingdom Metazoa; phylum Chordata; class Mammalia; order Rodentia; family Muridae; genus Mus; species Mus minutoides. Next base: position 1,311,788 of record LR749842.1, read on the forward strand.
GAAACTGACTCTTTCCCATAGCAAATACTGATGTCAACAGCTCTTCAGCTAAGGTCTGCAAGGCTATTTGTTCGTTGGTTGGTTTATTTTTGGTTTTTCATGACAAGGTTTTTCTGTGTCACAGTCTTGGCTGTCCCAGAATTCACTTTGTAGACCAGGCTGGCTTTGAATTTGTAGAGATCCACCTACATCTGCATTTTTTTCCGGTTTTTCGAGACATGGTTTCTCTGTGTAGCCCTGGCTCACTCCTGGAACTCACTCTATACCAGGCTGGCCTCGAATTCAGAAATCCGCCTGCCTCTGCCTCCCGAGTGCTGGGATTAAAGGCATGCGCCACCACTACCCACCTGCCTCTGTCTCTTTTTTTTTTTTCAACTTTTATTAGATATTTTCTTCATTTACATTTCAAGTGTTATCCAGAAAGTTCCCTATACCCTCCCCCCTCCCGGCCCGGCTGGAATTAAAGACATGTTCCACTGCCTGGCTTAAGCTTTTTAACCTAGTTGAATGGCCATCGATCTTCAAGTGCTTCAAAAAATTATCTTCCAACCTGCTATAACCCAGTATATAATTTGAAATGTGAAATTATTTTTTCATTTGGGAATGTTCTAGTCAATTCTTTTGACCATTTCATCTAACCATTCCTGCATATAAGCAACATCAGATTCAATTCTGGTAATTTTTAATTTTAATATGGCTCTTCAATGACTTACATAAAAGACAACACTCATGACTTGAGGGAAAGAGCTTGAATTGGCTTTTGATAATCCACTTTTCAAAATTCTACCTTTTGTTGTTGCTCTTTCATTTCCATTTGGTGACCATAAAATTGTTTGTGGAAAACCAAAGGAATTTGCATGAAGACCTGTGTCTACTTCTCTCTTAATGTGTGTGTGTGTGTTGCTTTCCAATATCAGATTCTGATATGGGGAGAATTCATTTCCATTCTGGAGACATAGTTGCTGTGACAGGGCACCCAAATGTCTTCCAGTGATCCTTCTCTTCTATAGTCATCAGAGCATATGAACGTTGAAGACGTTCCCTAAAAATTCTATAGGGAAGATAGTAGCCAAATAAGTCATTGCTGTGAGTAACTACAGCAAAATGATGGCAGGGATCTTCTGAGGGACCATGTGGTAAATATCTTGGTACTTTTCCACTAAGAAGAGAGGGAGATGATATATTGATCTACTAACTCTCACCCTTCATTGATTGAGGATTGCTCTTAAGAGGCTTAGTTTGTTGACATTTCTAGTCCATCTGGTTCACAGGTTAAGAAAACTCCCGGGAACAGGCTGAGGTGCAGGTGTCTGAGATTAGAAAGTACTGGGATTTATGAATGGTCTCATCAAGTTCAAAGTGACCTCTAGGGTCAACTAAAGAGCTGTATAAAAGGTTCTAGCAGCATCTATATTGGTCTAGCTTTTGTACTTTTATTTTTCAGAAATGTTCTGACCCTACATTTCATCTATTGTGTCCTTTCTACTACAGAATGAGAATGATGCCTCTATAAGACCACCCACCAAACACTTAATATAAAATATAGTCCCAGGACATCTATAGAAGATCACTGTGGGGCACAGTGGTGGAGGAAGGTTTACATTTGAAATGGAAATGAGGCTATAACCTCCAAAGTTGATAAGGATTTAAATTAGAGGAGAAGAAAGGGGCAATGCATTCTGGGAGTAAGATATATCATGGGCATTAAAATATGAAAGGCGTGGGTATAAAAATATGAAAATATAAAAAAACCTGTGAGCTGATGGAGAAAATCAGAAGTATAGAGTGGGAGCTGAAGTTGGGAAAGGATTAGGGGATGTTTTTTCATAGACCTTATGGTTGAGACTAAGTGTTCAGCCTTGACTTCAAGCCAAGGCATTTCTTTCTATTTAATGGGACTAAATTTATATATAATTAAAATTGCTAGTCCCAGTTTAATGGAAAACATTACGTGCTCTTACAGGGATAATTTTAAAGCACCTACTTTCAGCCTTTTATATTCTGCCCTGGTAGACATAAGAAACGATGCTAGCACGCAGCACATATTTTATAAGTAGAATATTTCTAACTTGCTGTATGTTACCCGCCCCCTCCCCATCTTTTTCTCCTCTAGTCCAAGGGTATCTATCAAGAATGAAAGTTAGAAAAAATTGTGGCATTGTTACTGCCAAAAGCAATATAACCAGTTAACAAGAAACAATTTATGAATATTATCCTTCAGTTCTTATGGAGTAGCAAGTTATTTGTAATAAACCTCAAAACTAGTGGTAAGCACCAGTGTCTTTAACATAGCATCACATGGCTACTTTAGAGCAAAGAATGCAAATGGGTGGCTTGCAGTCAGAAGCCATACATAGGCAGGCTTGAAATTGTCCCCGATGATGACCTTAAAGGGCAGAAGTAGAGAGGAGCTCCTTTTGATACAAAGGTGAAGGCAACAAGGAGTTTTGTTGAACTGGAGCCTCGGCGATGAGGCAAGTCTTTTGCCTACTTTCTTCCCTTTCTTCCTATGAGCAAGCTGGAGCTGAAGGGCTGCTGATCCCTGGGAGCAGGCTCTTGATTCATTTATCCTTTCAGGCTCCCTTCCTCTTCTTGCTTTATTCTTTGATCTGTAGGCCTTTTAGTACAAAATGCCAACTCTGGGTCACAAAAGGCCCAGGTCATTGCTAGAAGCAACCAAAGCCAGTTGGTTCTTGGTCTTGGAGCCTCAGAGCTTAATTGATCTCTTTAGATAATTACTTGTCTTTTTATTGTTGTTTATGTTTTGTTTATAACAGTGTTTTCTTACAGAATTTTGCTATCCAGATGGGACTGGAACTCACTATGTAGCCCAAATTATCCTTGAACTTGAAATCCTCCTGCTTCAGCCTCCCAACTTTTAGGATTTAGATAAGTGCCACCACCTCTTGCTCCATTGCTTACATATTGACTCAGGCTTCTTTATATAGGAATCTTTGGACATCAACGAAGACTAAGCTTATTTTGTAGTTAGAGAAATACACCATCAATTAGTTAGATCTTTAATGTCTCTGATGGTGAAAGTCTTATGAAGAAGACAGAGCAGGGTTAGAGAAGAGCTGGGAGGCATGATCTTTACAGAGGATGAGAGAAGGTTTCCTAAGGGGAAGTCTTGTAGGACCAACAATATTCAGAGAAAATCCAAAGGACAGTATTTGAGGCTGAAGAGTTATGGGATTTAAATAATGAGAACCTTTTTAGATCATTCAGAGTGCTACAGGGAAAAGATAAATACATAAAATGACCTTAAGCCTGATCACATGACTTGCTTGTCTTGGTTATCCTACCTTAGCATGAAGTTCAGGAAAGAAGCTACTGGATATTGAGATGTCTAGTCTTTTCTTCTTTTCTCACTTTCTCTGTGGAGTGTACCAAACCCCAGGAGATGTTCCCAGGCTAAAGCAGAGAACAGGTTCTCATTATTCATCTGGCTGAGCAGAGCCAGGGGGGATATTTACTGTTGCAGGTAGACTGGGCTTTAAGTGTAGGTCAAGTGGGTACTTCCTTGAAGGTGGTTACTTAAACTCTTTTAGTGTAAAACTCTTCAATGTGCTTCTTTCTCTATTCACTGAGCAAGATTTGGATTTGCAGATGGGAGAAACTATTTATAGCAGTTACCCTTTTACTGTGAGGTATAATCAGTCTCTGAGATCTCCTGGTTTGGAAGTTCTCTTTTGATTTTTAACCATTAGTTAATATTGTGACCCAGTTTGACAGTTCTTTGGGGAGTAAAGGATGGTGCAACAGATAGACTAGTTGGTTCAGTGGGTACAATAACTTGCCAAGAAAGCCTAACAAGTAGGATTTGGTTCCCAGAACACATGGTGGATGGTGAGAAGCAAAATGTGAAAGTTGTCATCTGACCTCCCACACATGTTAAGATAGGTTTGTGCACACACACACACACACACACACACACACACACACACACACACGTGCATGTGCCACAGAATATTAAATCAAAATAAAGAATTCTGCACCTTACAATCAATCAATTGAAAATTATAGTCTTTAATTGTTGTGGCAAGTAGCTGTTAGGTTCATTTTGATTACATCATTTGGAGAAAGAGTAAAAATGGAATTAGATTGTTCAAGCTCTTCAAGTTTAAACTGGGAACTCAATTGTCCTTTGAAAGTTGTATTAGTCTGTCTTAGTTTGCTTCCTGTTGCTATAGTCAACATAGCCAAAAGCAACATTGGGAGAAAAGAACTGATCTCATCTCACAGGCTACAAGGAACTGAAGCAGAGACTATGGAGGAACACCTATATTGGGTTGTTCCTCAGGCCGTATTAATTTTGCTTTCTTATACCACACAGGATCATCTACCTGCCCATGGGTGGCATTACTCAGATTGGTCTGGACCTTCCCACATCAATTATTAATTTAAGAAAATGCTTACCCACAGGACTATCTGGATCATTCTACCAAATAACCCTAGCTAACCAGTACATAGCTCTTTTGGGGCCCACTACCTATGAGAGAGAGGGAGGGAAGAAGGGAGGGAGGGAAAGAGGGAAGGGAGGGAGAGAGGGAGAGAGAGAAAATAAGAATGTTTCATAAAAAATAGTCCCTGCCCATTAGAAACACAAATCCCATTTTTATTATTATTTTTTCACCATTTTGCCTTCTGTTCTTACAGTGTACTATTGCGTAATGATGACCTTTCCCATACTACTGGGTAGCAGTCAACATGAATGTGTAGATGGGAGGTTGGTGCTTTTATCTCCAGCTTCAGTTTTCCAGACTAGCTTAAATTTAAACTGGTATTGTCAAGAGAAAAAAATGTACATCAAGTATACATAGTAGAACAAATAAGCTGAGCTAGGTTAGGTCACAATAGGTCAGCAGAAAGAAGTTCAAGAAAGGATTTGAATACCTTGAATGAGTGGCAGATCATGAGGTAGCCTGTCTTGACAAGACAGTGAGGGAGGGAAGGTCACTTGACTACTGATGGCAGGTGACCATGGCTTTGATGAATGACTCCCCAAAGGATTGACTAATGACTTACAACCTCTTTGAAGTCATAGAGACTATGCCCCGAACACTATATATTGCTCAGGAAAAAAAAAAAGTGTTAACATGTCTCTCAAGATTTTAATAAGAAAAAATTGTAAATAAATGGACAATAATGAAATAGAGAAATACCTATAGTCAACCCATACTTGAAGCACCTTGAACCAACATGGCCAGCTTATAATTATATCATGTGCTGTAATTAGATGCATGATTGTTTAGAACTTTAAAAAATCCAGTTTCAGAGGAATCTCTAGTGGCTGGGAAACATTGAAGTGTTCAGTGTCCTTAGTCATCACAGAAATGCAAATCAAAAGGACTCTTATACCTATCAAAATAGCTAAGGTCAAGAATTCAAGTAACAGCACATGCTGTCAAGGATATGCAATAAGGGGAACCATTGCTGATGGGAATACAAACTTGGACAACCACTTTGGAAGTCAATTTGGCTGTTCCTCAAAAAACTGGGAATAGTTCTACCTCAAGACTCAGCTATACCACTCCTGGCATATACCCAAAAAGATGTTCCACCATCCCCCAAAGACACTCGCTCAACTATGTTCATAGCAACTTTATTCATGATAGTTAGAAACTGTAAATGACCAAGATGTCCCTCAACTGAAGAACGAATAAAGACAATATGATTCATTTAACAATGCAATACTACTCTGCTATTAAAAATAAAGGCATCATGAAATTTTCAGGCAAATGGTTGGAACTAGAAAATATCCTGAGTGAGGTAACTCAGACCCCAAAGAACATTCATGGCATGTACTTACTTATAAGCAAATAATAGCCACAAAGTACAAGATAACCAAGCTACCATCCACAGATGCAAAGAAGACAACCAAAAGGTCCAAATAACAAAGTGAATCTTAATCTGAAGAGGAAAGAAAATAGACATTGGAGATGGATGGATGGAGGGAGGGAGAGAGGGAGGGAGGGAACTGGATGGAGGAGGGGATGGGGAGTGGAACAGGGCAGGGGGATCAGAAATAGGGAGAGCAGGGGAGAGAGAAGGGATATTGGCAGGGGCTTGTTTGGAGGAGCATCTCTAGGATGTGCCAGAGACCTGGGATGTGGGGGAGGCAGAAGGGAAGATTTTCAGTTCTTTGGGTGTCTGACTCAATTTTCCTTTTCAAGTTTAAGTTTAAGGTCCAGACAAAACAGCCCACTGCTTATCTCTCCTCATGTTACAGGGTGAACTTAGTAAGGAGTGGAAATGTCTGCACCTGTGCTATATATCAAACCCATAGGAAACAAGGGTCAAGTGACTGTGCTTGTTTCCTGAATATTTGTTTTGTTTTGTGCCACTCTCACCTGCCACCTGTGTGTCCTGGAGGATTCTTGTTCATGCTGCACCCCACTTTTAGAAATATTTTACTGAATATTCATGACAACATTTTCCCAGTTTATAAATGTAAAGGTTTTCTCTATTTGGTCCCATGTAAGCATGTGGCTATTTCATTCTGAATGTCACCTGCCAGCCAGGAATGAGGGTGAGAATCGGTAATAGAGTTGGGTAATTGGCACAAGGGGTGTTTATTCTAAGGACTGGACATTTTCTAATCTGGCACCTATCACTTTGTGTAATTCTTCAACGTGTTTCTAGGCATTTTATCAAGATGGATGGATTGACTAAGCAGCCCTCTTGGTGTGTGTGCAACAAATAGTGAATGTGAAAATGGTCAGGGATGGAGACACTCATGCCTAGGATTTCCAGCTCTAGCTGACATGAAAAAAATCAGGGTTCCTTAAAATAGGGCTGTCCTAGCACATCATTGTTCAAATCAGCTCTATGCTAAATCAAAGCGGAAGCCAGGACCTCCTGCTTAGTCCTTTCTAATGGAATGTTTTGTAAGCACAGAATTATTCCATTACAACAGGAAAGCATATTTTGGCTTCCTGTGAGAGCCACGGTTGAAGAATTACACAAAGCCATGGGCATCAACACTGTACCAGCTTAGAAAATGTCCAGTCCTTAGAATAAAAACACCCTGTGCCAATTATCCAATTCTGTTAGGGATTCCAACCCTCTTTCCTGTCTTGTGGGTAACACCCAGAATGAAATACCCATGCACTTACATGTGACCAAGTAGAGAAAACCTTTACATTAATAAACTGGGACAATGTAATTATACAATTACAGCAAGAAATCACATTCTGGCTTACTATGATATCCACTGAACCCATTCATTTGAAAGAACTCTCATAGAATGATTTTGCCCAAAAAGGAATTTCTAGAACTTCAAACATGTAGTCCTTTTCTGTGATTGGAGGTTGAGGGGGAGTAGGTTGTTTCTTTTATAAAGAATGAATGTGCCAGCCAGCCTAAAACTCTGGGAAATAGAAAAATTCCAGATACTGCCTTCATGAATTTCATATTTTGGTTGGAGAGACAAGGTAGTCACACACACAAAAAAATCTTAGATTGTTAATGGATCCCTAAGTTTGAGGCCAGCCTGATCTGCAGAGCTAGTTACAGGAGAGCCAGGGTTATATAGGGAAACTCTGTCTTAGAAAACTAACCAAATAGAAAGAAAGAAAGAAAGAAAGAAAGAAAGAAAGAAAGAAAGAAAGGAAGGAAGGAAGGAAGAAAGAAAGAAAGAAAGAAAGAAAGAAAGAAAGAAAGAAAGATAGATAGACTATAGATAAGTAGGTAGATTGATAGGTGAAAGGAAGAGATAGATAGATAGATAGATAGATAGATAGATAGATAGATGATAGATAGATAGATAGATAGATAGATAGATAGGAGATAAATTGATAGATAGATAGATAGATAGATAGATAGATAGATGATAGATAGATAGGAGATAGATAGATAGATAGATAGATAGATAGATAGATAGATAGATGATAGATAGATAGGAGATAGATAGATAGATAGATAGATAGATAGATAGATAGATAGATAGATAGATACACAGATAGATAGATACAAAGATACATGGATACATAGATAGATAAATGAAGCCTTACCTGGCAGAGGAGATAACATGATCAAGAAGTTGATTTTCCCAGGGCAAGACTTATCCATTGCAATCCAGATGTGCTGATCCCTGAAACTTTCTCNCACACCAAAGAGAAACAAGAGGAAATGGATTCAGAAATCAATGCAATGAGCAATGATGGAGTGACTGGGTACCTCCTGAGAAACATGACACTGTATGCCAAGATCTTGGCTGTCCCGAAGCTCACTCTCCAGTGTGATGAAGGGGCAATACAAAGAAAAAGAGAAAATAAACAAAACCAATTTAGAATGCAAATTGTATCTAAGGGAGTAAATAGGTGCAATGGCAGAGAAGGGAATGCGGAGCAGGTATGCATTCAGTATTTCCCGACTTTAAAGCACATGGGAATTTCCTAGGATCTTATTAAGACTTAGATTCTGACTTAATGTATGAAATGGGCTGAAAGATTTGCATTAAGAAAAAAATTCCAAACCTCAGACAGCATATATGCCTTTCTTTACCCTGCCCAGTAGGTGTGGCTTTTTAGAACAAGTTCTGAGGAACCAGATAAAGGGATAGGCAGAGCACAGGCTTCCTGGTGGGGCAGCGTGGGAAGGAAGCATTAAGAGGCAGCTCTGGATCACACTGAGGGGTCTAGAATACCCAAGTAGGTATCAGAACTTCGTCAGTGAGGTTCATGCTTAAGATGAGACTTGTCTGTTACATAGACTCAGCCTCACCAAGCTTACCAACACACTGTCTGGTCAGGGCATGTACAGAAAAAGATGCTGGCACAGCATAGCAGAGAAGATCTAGACTTAGCCAATAAAGGATCAAAGAAGTAGGACTGCCATAATCCTATCACTCCTGAATGAGCCCCTGTTGATAGGAAGGGAAGGAAAAGCAGGATCAATGTCTAACAGAAAGGGGCGGGGGTTGTTTTTACCTCATGTGGGATTGCATTAAGGTAGAGAAATTCTGTCAAAAGTTCCAAGAGTCTTAAAGGAGTATATATGTGATTCTATTTAGGGCAAGATATGGGAAAAGATGAGCAACAATGGGCTGAGTTTGGGGGAAATTTATGAGGAAGGTCATGTAAGAGCCAGAAGGGCCTGGGGAAACACTGGGAGGATGAGGAGGTCCTGGGAGTAGTCCTTGTCTGTATGGGCAGATGCTGTGTGATGGGGAGACACTGGCAATTGTCACTGTCATCAGTTACCACCACTCTGCAACCCTTCTTCCACCAAGGTTCTCTGTCGAACCACAGTTTTGAGGGTTGGTGGCCAAGCGTTTCCACCAAGGGAAGGATTGCATCTTCATGTATGGAGGAGAGAAAAGTGATAAGAAGGCACAGTGCTAGGAGGAAAACCCAATGGCCTGACACAAGTATGGTGGTCCAAGGACAAAATGCAGTGCGCCATTGCCATGCACCATCTGAGGCATGAGTGACAGGACAGTGTCCCTTTGTGACTCCTTAGATTACAGAAACCAAATCCTGGGCACATGGAGGTAAGTTCATAAGGACCCAGGCTTTCTTGGTGCTCAGTCTATCATTCTTTTATTCAGTCAAGGTGAGCAAATGTTCAGTGTGGAGGCTATATACAACATACCTTGCTGTGAGTGGGTGGGAACCCTGGATCTTGCATTCATTGATATTAGCTTTGAGCTTATGTCAATGCATTGGTACATAAGGTGACATTCTTTTTTTTTTTTTTTTTGTTTTTAGAGACAGGGTTTCTCTGTGTAGCCCTGGCTGTCCTGGAACTCACTTTGTAGACCAGGCTGGCCTCGAACTCAGAAATCTGCCTGCCTCTGCCTCCCAAGTGCTGGGATTAAAGGCGTGCACCACCACGCCCGGCTTATAAGGTGACATTCTTATGTTTACAGAATTCCATATGTCATAAATATGAGAAAGCTCTCAATGCATAATGCAGGCAGTTCCACACATAAATACTAGGTGGCAGCCCAACACTGCCTTTGGGTAATCGAGGTGCCTGATTCTCTACCCAGCACGTTAATGGAAAAATTTAGATGCTTTAAGAAGGGCTTTCAGTGGGAAGGTTTATAGAAATAAGTAAATGATGCTGATGACACATTTGTTAACTGCCTTTCTCCCAACCACTTTTTAAATTACAAATTATACATGCAATTTAATGAGACGGCAAAACTTAAGGCGACTGAAAAATAGGCAGAGGATGTAAATAGCTATTTTATAGGAGCAATGCACAAGGCAATGGCCATATGCGGTGGCTGTTTAACTTCTTGGAAGACGAGAAATTATAATTATGTAAGTATGATTTTATCACCCCTTGATCTAATAGAAACATTTTTTCCCCTGAGTTCTAACCTAGAGAAAAAATGAGAGATCTGGTTAAAGATCTATGCACAAGTATTCTCAATGATTTATTTATGGTAATCTAAAGACATTAGTTCTTAGAAGATGCTGTTTCCTACAGTAGAATATTCTACATTCTTACTTGATTTGATTTTATGTTTTAGTCAGTCTCTAACAAAAATTATATGCATTATAGTTAGTTAATGTAAGAAATGCTGACACATGATTCACAGAAACAGACAAAGAAGAAGGGTAGTTTGCCTCTTTGGAGATGGGGAGAGATGGGATTTGTGTAGGTTTTAGTTTTAGTCATTAGGAGAAATGACAGGATTGAAGTTTTTACTATGAGGCCATTGCTTGGCTGGTGCAAAGCAGAATCATGATCAAATGCATCACTATAGTCACATAACAATGAATCTTTGGGAGCATCAGAGGACGAAAACCCAGGTCTTTTTCTCGTACCATTTTTTTTTTTTGAATCCCATGAATGTATGGGGACTTCAGTGCGACACTCAGTGGTACTGTCAAAATACAGGTATCTGTGGCAATTAAAAAGGAAAATAATTCAGTAAAACAGGAAGAACCTTCTCTCTTCTGAGTGATACAGAAATATCTGTACCCATTTTGTTCAATTCATAAACGTATTAACCTGCTTTCAATTCCTTTCTTAGCACATCCTTATATAACATGTAATGCCTTTTGTGAAAAGCAGAAAATTGTAGCTGGCTGAGACTTTTGCTTTAAGCAAAGACATGAATGAACAAGGCAAGGAAAAACTGATAGTCTTGTTTGACCAAGAGTTTGTCTGTTGTATTCCTTTAGAAACACATGAATCAAGTGTTTGATTTATTTATTTTCTGACCTTATTGAGTCAGTTATCCATTGCTCTCATTATGGAAATAGTAGATTAAAAATAAAGGAAGGCTTTCATCATGGTTGGGCACTTCAGTAACTATGAAGAACAAAAATAAATAGTATCCAGTCTTGGAATCTAGTACCAAATAAAAACTTAAAAGGTTTTTAATTTAGGTGAGTACATTTAAAAATAATAGTCTGATATAGTCCCTTCTTACAAACATCACAATCTGTATAGTCAGAATCCTGGTCTTTTTGCTTCACCTATCAGCAAAGCAACTTACAAACTGATGAAGAAGCAACCTCTTCATTGGCTCTGTGATTCCAGCCGTTCGAGTATTTTTAAATTATTAAAATCTTTTACTTTTTTCAAGTTAAACAATTCTTACAGGTATGTATGTCAGGCACATTGCTTTACCTCTTTGTCTTCTTCCTTTAGCAATTTGCATTTTTATTTTTAAAATGACAAATACAAGTTACATGAAAATGCTAGGTAATAGCATTCTCCTTTTTCCTAGGATCCTGAACTTTGACAATGACATTGCTAAGTTCTTTCTTGACATTTTACCCTGATTAGGAAAATATGTTGTTTTTTCTATGTTCACTGAAATATTTGGGCACATCGTACTTCCAGGTTTCCATTGAGGTGGGGATAGAAGCACAGGAGATAAAGTTGTGTGAAATGATATTAACATCGAGCTATTACAATAATTTCCATAGAGAATCATGTATCTGATGGGGTTAGAAACACCGACAACTGTCCCTACTGAGTTTTCTTCACAAAGTGCTGAATGTTTGAGAGGGTTTTGCAAAACAGGTTAAAACCTTCCTGAATGAGATCTATGAAACAATAGATTTTATTATAATAGAATACAAAAGAAGCACCTAGTATTATTTATTATTTTTAAAAATGCATATATTTGACCTAAATGTCTAGTCTGCCTTTCATCTGTACAGGTGATATCATGAAAAGAAGGGAGAATATAAATTTTAGCAACTTCAATCTTGGTGCTTTCTGAAACATTGAGAAAGGTAGTTCTTTGTATTTTGCTCATAATTCTGTTTTGGGAGGACATTTGAAAGCATTGTAATAAACATTTTCATGTTTATAGAAGGTTATGGGGTTTCTATTTTTATTTGAATTTCCTTGATCATTGGATCTGTTGTGTGCAGAATTTGTTTTTTCAGTGTGAATAGTCTGGGTCGTCTTTTATTTAGGTCAGAAGCAGACAATGACTTGAGTTTGGCTTCCTGGTGTCTCAATAACTTCAGAATCTGTGAAAATCACAAGAACCTCTTGCTCTGCCAAATACCTCCAAAGTTAGGAATGGCCCAAGGTTAATGCTGAGCTACAGCAGAGACTAGGGTCTCTTCCCTGACTGAAGGGTGCGATTTTTCTGTTACGTCATTCTTACCTTGCAGGTCTCGATTAATTTCAGCAATGTGTGAAAGCTTGCCTTTGGGTATGGGCTCACCACGGACACTCATGTTTCCATGAGCTACGCAAGTTCTGCTCCCAGCCCTTTCTTTCCCCTCCCCCCTTCCAATGAGTGTTGATGAAGTTTGCCTTACTACTTACTAGTTACTAATTAAAAACAACCAAACTCATTTAAGATTTTAGAGGAAATGTTTTCATTTTTTTCACACTTATGATAATGTTGACTATAGGTTTGTTAGATATAGCTTTTATTTCTCATTAATCAGGGCTTTTATGGGGTAGTCTAGGCTGGCATCAAACTCAGAGTAGCTGAGAATGACCTTGATTTATGATTCTCTTGCCTCTATCTCCCAACAGCTGGAATTAAAGACATGAACTGTCACAGCAGGTTAATACAGTGCTGGGAATCAAACCGAGGCTTTGGACATGCTGGGCAAGCAGTCTACCCAACTAAGCTATGTATTGTTTATGACTGCTTCACTCTACTTGATTGTTATAAATTTCTTTATATTGTTCCTATATTCTTTCGATTTAATGTTGGTAGGTCATTTGTGTCTCTAGGAACTTATTAATTTCGTCAGTATTTTTCAGTCACTTGGAATAGAAGCGTTTAGAGTGCTCCTTAGTGCTTATTTGGATTTCATTGGAATCTGTAGTATCCCTTCCTCTTGTAAATTTGTATCCTCTCTTTCTTTTGGTTAATTTAGTTAGGAGATTGTCAATTTTTATTTTGTTATGATTTTTTAAAGAACAATTTTGTTGTTTGCTTCTGATTGAAGAATTGTTCTCTAGTCATCATCTTGTTAATCTCTCCCTCATCATTCTTATTTCTTGTCCTATACTGTTTTAGGGTTGGGTTTAGTCTTGATTGTTTAAGATCTTGTGATACATCATGAGATTATTTATTTAAGATCTTTCTGCTTTTTAACTATAAACATTCATATCTATAAGCCTTCCCTTTAGACCTGCCCTAGTTGTATCTCAACAAGGTTGGTAAGTTATGTTTTCATTTTTATTTGTGTCTAATAGTCTCTTTCTTTCCTCCCTGATTTCTTCAATGACTGAATAGCCATTCAAGAGTATACTCTTCGGTTTCATCTGGCTAGTTTTTGGTTTTTGGATTTTTTTTTTTTTGCTATAATAAATAGTATAAAATGATAATATATAAGAACCTCTTTTGAAATTTTGTATTTAGTAAGGTTTGATTTGTGACCTACAACATAGTCTGTTTAGAGTAGATTCTATGGGAAGCTAAGAAAAAAATGCATGTTTTCTTTCAGATAGAATCTTCTGTGGCTGTGTATTACATCCATTTGTTCTATGGTGTATTTTAATTCTGAGTTTTACTTTTTTACTTTTTAGTTTGGATGGATTATGTAGATGTAAGATATTGAAATCACCTATTATATTGAGACTTATCTGACCTTTGGTGTTCAGTAGTGTTTTGCTTTTTTTTTTTTTTTTTGTAAGATTGGGATTGCTAATGTGTATTGTCTGTATATTCATAATTGTAACACATTCTTGACAAATCATTCCATTTTTTAATGTGTAGGGGTGTACCTTATGTCTTTTGATTAATTTGCATTTGAAGTCTACTTTATTAGATAGCAGAAATCTAAGTCAGCCCTTTTTTTCTTCCTTTTTATTGACAGATTGTATTTCACCCTTGGCTCTCAATCTGTATCTTTACCAATGAAGTGTAGACACTTGGATCTAGTTTTTATTTTAGTCAGCAAATCTATAAAGCTCTATTAGTAAGCTCATGAAATGTACAACTAAACCTCTATTGAAATTTCTTTTATTCCTATAGTTTTTTTTTCTGATTGGTTGAATTATTACCTGCTCATTACTGTCTCCCCTATTAGTATAAGGGATTTTCTGGCTAACTCTGCTAGGCATCATAGATTTCTTCTTAGCTCTTCTTTGTTTACTTGATCGTGTTATGACTTTTATTCTTTCTTATGCTTTCATGATTGAGACTTTATTGCTCTTCTGTGCGTAATATTCCTTGAATTCTGCAGCACTGGCTTTGGTGTGTGTGTGTGTGTGTGTGTGTGTGTGTGTGTGTGTGTATGTATGTATGTATGTATGTATGTGTGTGTGATGAATTGGTTTCCTTAATGTCTGTTTGTCTTTAAATGTCCTAATTTCTCCATCAGTTTAAAAATATAGCCTGCCTAGATAGAGCTATCTTGGTTGACAGTTATTTACTTCCAGGGCTTTAAATATTTCATGCTTTCCTGGTTTAGAGGATTGGTGAGAAATCTGTTGTTTCTGCTTTTATAGGTGAGCTTGTATTTTTCCTTATATATCTTAATATGGTTTATTTCTTTTGTATCTTTTAACTTCTTGACTTATGCTATAGAGAAGTTCTTTTCTGGTCCTGTATATTTGGGAGTTTAAATTTTTTTGGCATTCGAATGTTTATTTCTCTGGATTTGGAGGAATTTCTGCTATAACTTCATTGAGTGGGTTTTTTTTTTTTAAAACTTCTTTCTTGTTTATCTTAGTTTCTTATATCGTGTGGATGCTTAGGTTTGGGTTTGTATCCTGGAATGTTTTGACATTGTGGTCATGCATGCTGAGAGTCAGTTCTGTTATTCCACGTGGGTCCTGAGGATTGAACTCAGATCATCAATCAGTCTTGGCGGCAAGCTCCTTTATCATTTAGGGCATCTCACCAGCCCAATTCACTTTTCCTTTAATATTTAATTTTTAATTCTTTTCAAAATCCTCATTTCCTTGATGAATTTTCTTCGGTGTTGCTGGTTTATTTATCCATATTGCTGGTTTCCTCATCAGAGCATCCTCTTTGCGCTGTATGTGGCTGGCTATATCCTTTTTCTGTTGCTGTGGTAAAATGTCCTGTAAAAGCAACTTAAGAAAAATGTTCATTATTTTGTTGTTGCTGCCATTTTCCTTTGTTTTGTTTTTGTTTTTAGCTGGTCATTCAAGGGTACGGTCCATGATGGAGCAGATAGGCCAGGGGCAGGAATTAGAGGCAGTTGGTCATGTTGCATTCCGTCACAGAGAATGATGGCTGTGTAGGCTCAGTTTTCTTTTTATTCAGCCCAGAACTCCTCCCACAGAGTGGTGTTCCCCGTGGTTCAGATGGGCCTTCTTACGTCAATTAACCTACTCTAGATAATCTCTCATCACTGCCCAGAGTCTTTTCTCTTAGGCGACACTGGATTCTGTAAAATTGACAATCCATGTCTGCTATCACACGGACTGTGAGTTGGACTGATCTGCTTGTGTCCATCTTCTTTCAGGTTGTCAATAATTTTTGCTCTCAGTCTTTTGGAATCTGGAATTATACTACTTCAGTGTCCGAATTCAGTGACTGAGGGACTGTGATCTTTTGGAGGTGTCTCGATGTTTTGTGTTTCCATGTTTCTTGTATCCCTAGGTTGCAATGAGTGCCCTGTTGAATTGGACATCTGTTCTGCTCACTCTGATCGAAAGGCTTACTCTCGGAGTCTCAGCCTCTGGTCTACTCAGGTAGAAAACAAATTGCCTTTGGAAAGTGGCTTCTGGTTTCCCTTCCCCCACTAGGGAATTCCCCAGCCGAAGCTGTGTTCAGCTCACTCCTGTTTCTACATCACCCATCTTTATCTGTTTTGTGGTCAGTTGTCCTTTCTTTACTTTTCTGTGTTTTCCAAGTTTACTCTTTTTTTTTTTCCTCTTTGGAATACAGACTGTTCTGAGCTTGCTCACATAAAGTCAGCTTCTAATCTACAGTCTCTCTTGTTATTTTGAAATTAACATCATTAATCCGTGTAATCAAGCAGTAGGTGGAGCAGAGGCAGCTGGCCAATATTCCTTGGAATTTTTTTGCACAGTTTTGTGCTGGGTTGGATTTTTAAGAACATTGTTTTCCCCCCAAGATACCAACTTCTTTATGAAACATCTAGAGACATCTCTAAGAGAAAGACCTGATTCTCAGTTTTTATCTGCAAACCATTCCTCACAGCCAGGAGAGAAAATGTGTACCCATCAATCCAGACATCAGTGGAGCCATTTAGTGTTTAACCTGGGGTCCTGCCCTGCCCCAGCTTGCCAGAATATTCTTTACCTTTCATGTTCTTTCTCTTAAACTATATTTTCTGAGTATATGATACTCTACTCCATACCATGTCTGCATGTGTGTGTGTGTGTGTGTGTGTGTGTGTGTGTGTGTTTGTATACATACATATACATATACATATACATATACATATACATATACATATACATATACATATAAATTTACTTTGTCATCTTAAATCCTAAAGTAAAACAGACCTTCCATGTTTTTGTCTGGGCTCTTTATGTTCCCTGGTGTGATGATATATATGGATAAGACACTTGTAGGATGGCAAAACAAAAGATATCCTCAGCCTTGAGTCCTGGGCAATCCTTATATAGCTGTAAGATTATATAGCTGGAGTAGGGAGTTAGGTACAGGGGAGAAGGGAAGGAGGCGGCGCTTCTAGGTAGTGCAGAGGTAAAGAAGACTACAAAAGGCATTAGTCAAAATACAGAAGCCAGCTCAGGACCTGTGCTTATTGCCAAGACTGATGAGCACATTAGTGGCATCTCTTCTTACTCTTGCATTCTTTCTGGCTTAAGGCAGACTTCTGAGTCCCCATGTGCACATGAACAGAAGTGTGTTTGCTTGTGCATGTGCCTTTAAAAGCAGCATTAGGAATCTATTTGCCAATCTAAGTCTTAAGAGATAGAGAAAAAAGGGCAGTGACTTTTTTTTTTAGACCTTTCTTTCTATATTACACAGCCTCCCAGATCTGGTTAGGGAAAGCTCAATTTATCCTCCTTGATTTGGCAACTGATGGTTTACAGGGTTGCATGACTTATTCTCCACAGCAACTCTATAAGACCAAGATTGACTCTTGCCATTTGCTAGATAATCAAACAAAATTTGCCTTTCGTGCCCCCAGCAGGACAGCGACAGGCATAGAATTTAGAGCATCTGGATACTCCCATCATGCTTTGTTGCATCTTTAGCAGCTTTAGAGGGCATTTCAACTTGACTCTACAATATCTTTGTAGGGCTTCCTAGCTTCTAGGCACCATGATAGATTTAAGAGAGTATGTGAAGATGGATATAATGTGCTTCCTGCTGGCTCCCAGGCCAGAATCCTTCCCCTTTCATATCGCTCAAAGCAGCATGCGAGAAGGTTAGTAAGCATTCAATTACATTTTGGGGGCAATTCATCGTGAGTAGCCCAGAGTTAAACATTTCTAATTTAGCATTAGCGGGTGTGAACAAGGCAACAATGTGTGCACTAGGAACACAGCAGAAGTAATAAAAAGAATTGGCACCTGAACAGAAAAGATGAACCGGCATTCCTGCAGGTCCTTTGTCTCAGTCATTTGATAGAAAGAAAGAAATCACTCCATAAATCAGTTGAAGCTAGTCTTATTCTGCCATTCACATAACATGGAATTACTTGCTTAGACTGATAAATGGGTGCCTTTGCTAGAGCCCTGTCACTGAGTCTTACATAACTTACAGTGCAATTATTACTCATGTCCTAGGAAGGTCTTATTTATTTCAGCTTCTATCATCTTTCCTATCCCGAAACATGTCTTTTATGTATTTGCTTTTGAGAACTTGGAGTTGATGCCAGCACAAATAGAGGCTTTTCCCGAGACTTTAACTAGAATTTTATTTTGAAGGTGAATGATATGAGAAAATGCACTGATTTTTTTTTCTGATTTTGTTGTCAGAGCTAAATGAAAATAGCAACTGCATGTCTTATTATAAAATTAAAGCTAAACTGACAATACGGTTGGAATCCCAGAAGTGCTAAGGCTAGAATGCGTGAAATGTAAAGTCTTAAATATGTTAGTACACAACAGGTTTACTAACTTTATTTTAATTGTTAAAAATCCAAAGAGGACAGGCATCACTTATTTATGTTTTAAAATAATGATATAGATACACATATGTGTGTATGCACAAAATACAAAATTACTCACAGGTGTACATGTACATGGAGACTAATTTATAAAAGTCAGATATTATTTCTGTGCTTCTGACTTTTTGAGATGTGGTCTTATGTAACCCAGAATGACCTCAAAATCCCTCATAGTTGAGGCTGACCTTCAATCCTTGATCATTCAGTCCCTTCCATCCCAGTGGTGAGATTCTAGGATTGTGCTACCATGCTCAGTTCAAATTCTATTAAAAAAAATCTTTGAAAGGGTAAAACATGGCATGGAATCTCCAGTTTGACTCTGTGTGTCCAGTAATCTAAGTTAATGTCCCTGGGGGAAAAGACCTGAATTTTGGCAGCAGAGTGTGACACGGTAATGGAGCATAACTCCATAACTCTTTCTTAGGATCCTCAAAAGTTTGGGTGAAATTGAAAATTAATATATTTCAGTCATTTTATTTTATATTTTAACATGTGCATTGTGGCATGTTGCCTTCCTCTTAGTCCATGTGTATCTTTACATTTTAGGTTAGTGGAAACTTGTTATTGAGTGATCACTGTATTTTTGTTATGCAGTCTAGAATTGTCCAATATTTAGTCTCAAAGCAAAAAGTAAAATTTCTAAATGAGCAGTGCATTAGCAATGCCCACTTAGCTTGCAAGCCTCGACAGGCAACTTCAGATCAGTTTGAAACTAGAGGGATTTTTCATGCCTTTATGCACAAAGTGTGTTTTATATCTTAGCTAAATGACAAACCAACATAATTTTTTGAGAAGAATCTAGACTTTTCTTTCATCCTTTCTATTTCCAATGATCTTGAAGCTTAGAGAGTCTCACTAATGCGACCCCCCTATGCCTATAACAAAAGAGAGCTACCTAGAAGAGGGGAACTCCCTGGTTTACCATAGAATCCGAGGCGTGTACCTGCCCGTCATCCCAGCTCTGTGTTCCACTTGCAATTCAGTTTTTTTTTTCTCCCTTTGCTCTTAAAACTTACTTATAGAAAAGATTAAAAAAATTGATAAGCTTGTTGGGTTTAGAGCAACATATAGAGTGTAGCAGAAGCACTTGCCGCTTCTCTCTGTAATCCACCCTGATACACATCAGATACCACATTTTGCAAATTCCTAGAAGGAAGTACTATTCTTTATGACTTCCTTTGCTCTTTTCTCTCTCCATCTGGAATAGTTCAGAAACAATCACTGAAAAAAAAGACAATTAGATGCAAACCAAGATGTGAATGCTGACTTTGTCTCACCCATTATTTTAATTACCTTTCTAGTTGCCGCTATAAAATACCTTACAAAAGCAACATAAGGAAGAAAGGATTCATTTTGACCCATAGTCCGAGGGTCCAGTCCATTATGATGCAGAACGAATGGCAGCAGGAGCTTGAGGCATCTCATCACATTACATTCATCGTCATAAAACAAGAAAGAACAAGGGGGAAGGACATGATCCAGGTACGGCAGCATTAATATGTTGTTGTCTTCATCACATGTAAGTTGAGACATACTTTTCACTTGTCTGTGTGGATATTTCAGCTACTTTCTCAAATTTCCTTATTTAACTGATCTATGGCTTTAAATCTTCTGAAAGAGAGATGCTTAGGTCTTTGGGGCAGAAATATTTAATAGTGATGCATTGTGTCATATGTATTTATATCAATTATTTGCACTATTATGGCTCATTAGATGAAGAAAGCCTAAAGCTGGAAAAGGCTATAATCATCTGTGAGCATAACCTTGGAAGGTGAGGAAAGCTTTTTAGAAAGGAAGCAAGTGCTTCCTATTTACTTGAAAAAGGGGTCTTGCTGTGCAGCCCAAGTCCGTGTTACTGTCATTAGAGTTCAGAGAGACTGTTTTTGAGCTGTCCATCCTTTTACCTTAGCCACCAAATAATGGGATCACAGGCATGTATTTATGAAATGAGGCAAAGTTATTTTAGACCCTTTATATGCATCTTTAGTATATAATAGCGTTGGGATGCACAGTGCATAAATGGGTGCTTGAATGAAGTCACATTTGTTATTAACACTCTTCAGGCTAGAATAAAAACACTTTTCTAAATGGTGAAAAGTCTCTCGAAGGAGAGGCTAATTTTATCATCTAAGAAAAAAATATTTCTGAAACTATGTTTGAGGGGAATACAGCTATACACAAAGAAATGAAAGTAAGATTTAAATATATTTCTTGCAAATACAGAAAGTTATCAAAATTGATAAAACCAGAAGCGCATTCAATTAAAAAATGTACTACTACCTTATACAACACCCACATCCACTAATGTTTATTCACTATGTCTTGTATATATTTGAAAGCTATATTTATAAGAGTGATCATAAATACACTTTCTAAATATCATACTTTAGCCCTGTGTATACATCAGACAAAATAAAATACAGTAAAATAAAATGCAAAAGTAAAAGAACATTCCTAGACCTTGTTCTCATCTAGAGCATTACCTCACTGGACCAGTCGCCTGTGTCTGTGAGTCCACTCCCCCTCCCCACCACCCCTGCCTTGCAATCAGAGTTTTATTTCTGCGGACCATCTTAAAAGAATGCTTTTGGGGCTGGTGAGATAGCTCAGTGGGTAAGACTGCCACCTGTGCATGCATAAAGACCCGAGTTCTAACCTCCAGCACCCATAGAAAAGGCTTCACATGGATGTGTGTGCCTGTCACCCCAACATTATGGGACAGAGACGGAAGAATCTCAGGAGTTTGCTGGCCATCAGCCTGGCCAAAATAAGAGGTGTCTGGTTCAGTGAGAGGCCCCTGCCTCAAGAGAATATTGTGGAAAGTGACATCAAAATTCTCCACTTGTCTCTGCATCCTTGTATAGGGATATACACACATGCATACACCACAGACACAGCATACATGCACACACACATGCACACACACACACACATGCACACACACACTCACACACACACACACACACACACACACACACTCTAAGTTAAAAAAAAAGAATAAAACAATTCTTTAATATTGCCTTTAGGATCTCATTTGAAATACCTTATTTTCATTAATATGTTTTAAACACTTTGACACATAGAAATTGTGCATATTTCTTGGAGTCCAGGGTGATAATTTAATACACAGTGTAATACATAGTGATCAAGGTAATTAGCATTTACACTTCCTTAAACATAGCACATTTTTAAATGCTGGTAACTTTTGAACTCTTCTAGTTCTTTGTAAAGTGAATTGCTATAAACTATAATCACCCTGCTATACTATAGGTCATTTACTTATTCTTCCTACCTGTTTTTTTTTTTTGTTGTTGTTGTTTTGTTTTTCTTTTTTTACCTGTTATCCAACTTAAAAAAAAATACTAAAAGCAAAATGAAACAAAACCAGCCCTCTGCTACCTGTTAAAGGAGCCAGAAATACCTTTAGGGGCAAACTGTTACTTTACCCCAATACAGGGGAACGCCAGGGCCAAGAAGTGGGAGTGGGTGGGCAGGGGAAGAGGGCAGGGGGAAGGGGGAGGGAACTTTCGGGATAGCATTTGAAATGTAAATTAAGAAAATATCTAATAAAAAATATTGGAAAAAAAAAGAATATCCTTCTCATTTTACTTAATCTAAAGCTTTGGTAGAGGGTGGTGGGTGGGGTAAAAGTGGGCATTCCTGGAGATGTTCTTACCTTCCCACCTGCCATTGTCATCACACAGACTGAGTATCCCTGGAAGTGTCTCTGTCTACTGATTTAGCCCTGAATATATGTTCTATGACCTTGAGTGCCTTTCCTTCCTAAATGGGGCATTACATTGAACATTCTTGGGGAGGCACATCTTAAACTGACCCGGTTGGAAATGGGCATTCTTCCACAGTGCTTTCCAATATGACCACATATAGGGACCACAAATAAAGACCCCCATGCTTGTGGGGAGGACATTGTTTTGGAAATTTCTCCTGTAATCTTGCTTGCTGCTGATAATAAGTTTTTCTCAATTCTGTTATCTCTTGGCCGACTTTTGCTGTTACTGTGGCTTTGTGCTCACCAAGTAGCTCTGACCCATTCCATTTGGTTCACCATCCGTCTCCATACCCTTTATCGCCATTGCTAACCACCACTTTATCTTTTCAGGCTTTAAAGCCGAGTAAGACCATGCAGCATTTGTCTTCCTGTGCCCTAGCATATGCACCCCACTTTCATCCATGTTGCAACCATTCTTGCTGTTTTTATTTATTTTTTAACTGGATAATATTTGTGTTTGTGTATGTTCTACACTCCCCTTGTCCACTTATTCACTGACAGACCGCTCCGAGGATCCATTTCTCAGCTCTTATGAATTGTACCACAGTGAACATGGGAATGGGAGTAGCTCTGTCGCTTGGGAGTAGCTCTGTCACTTTGTTTGAGGAGCTTACGATGGCTCTAGTTTTAGTGTTTGAGGTTCCTCTCTACTGTTTTGGGAATGACTTTATGAATTTGAATTCCTACCAGCAGTATATAAGAATCTCCCTTTCATTTTTTTTTTTTTTTTGTGGTTGTAGCTATTTTATCTTGTGTGACATAGGGCCTCATTGTGGTTCTGATTTGCATTTCCTTTATGACTAATGATACTGAATACTTTGCAGTATGCCCATTGATCATTTATATATGTATTTTTGAGAGATCTTTGTTTAGGTCATTTTCTAGTTACATTTTTTATGCCATTGAGTTGTTTGAGTTCCTATTATGGTCTGGGCTTTCCTTTCTTGCTGGATGTACAGTCTATCTATCTATCTATCTATCTATCTATCTATCTATCTATCTATCTATCTATCTATTATCTATTGATTTTTTTCAAGACAGGGTTTCTCTGTGTAGCCCTGTATACAGGAATTCTTTGTCCTGGAACTGGATCTATAGACCAGACTGGCTGTAAACTCACAGAGAACAGTCTGCGTCTGCCTCCTGAGTACTGGGATTAAGAGCATGCCCTTCCCCCTTACCGCCTGACATACAGTTTATTTTCTATTTTTAAAATTGTGGGGATGGAATGATAAATCAATACATATAAAATAATTAACATATAAAAATTAACACATGTAAAATCATTAAATCAGGACAATGGTGACCTTCTTATCTTGTTTTTTATGAAATAAATGTATTAAAAACTTGATGTCAGCTCCAATCATCGTATTATACCAGAAATTTCTTCCTATCTGACTAACATGCCTGTGCTTACTTCATTGTACCAGAAGGTGTCAACAAAATATTCTCACACAACAAAATGGGCTCCCAGGTCCTCCTCAAATGAACCCAAATATGGTTTGTTTGATAAAACATTGAGAGCTGTGACTATCCAGTTGGGTCTCTAGGACCATGAGGAATGGGTGGGTAGTGATACTCTTTCACAAGCCCACCTGACTGAAAGTACCTGGGAGATAAACTTTGGGATAAAAAATATGACAGAATGTCCATCCCAGAATAGATGAAAAATAATGGCCATCTTCTCGCGTGCTAGATCTCCTATCACATTAGATTGACGATTCTACGAAAAACAAGAACAAAAAAATTACTGCCTAACTGATTGTCATACCACTAGGTGCCATTAAATACAGCCTTGTTCTGAAGATCATTGGCCATATTTGTGCTCATTTTACTTTTTAGATGATTTAGAACTTAAGTAATAATGTTAATTAAAATGTTCTCTGATAAGACTTTAGGCTTGCTCCTTAAGTAGGACTTGGCATAAACATAGATATTAGAGAATGGTGAGGTAATTCCCCGGGAGTTTATTCTTAACTTGGAGCAGGGCAAGATGGACTTTGAAGACCATTAGTTCTGGGTCCCAATCTTCATACTATAAGTAGTAAAACAGGAGGGTCCTGAGGAAGTCTCTTGATCTCACTGAGGCTTGGCTTCTTTTCCTACATGAGGAGAAAGTTACTATCTCTTTTCAGGATTATTTAAAATACTAGAACTGCTGTGCATTCAGTACAGGTTTAAGTGTTACTGTGTGTGGTCTATTCCTAGCTGAACATCAGAATAATAACTATCATTTTACTGAGTTTAGTCCAGTAACATTTTACTTTCAGGAATACTCAACTTATGACTTCATAAAGACTAAAAATTTAAATAGATTATAGTAAACCATGCAATGTTTTGAAAATTGACTTACATTCTCTCTCATGTATATAAGAGTGTACACAATCTTTGAATGGTGTTCAGAGGTCACTGATGGTATAGTTTTGGCATGGTGACTCTGAATTCCTTCACACTGACCTGGATGGGTTATTGAACAGTGAAGGAATGATGATGGCTAGCTATCTCGGCTAGCTATCTCATCCATTTCTCCTGTAAGTTTCCCTTCTATTGATGCCTGGCTTAGAAGAATTTTCTACCCCACTGTGGTGACTCTACATGAAGTTCTGACAATCTTTAACGGACAGATTGTTATCTTTGATGATTGGTCATATACTCTGGCGGAGAATTTTCTGTTTCTATTGGCAAAGAAGGAGTCTTGAACTTTTTTTTTCTTTTTCCAAGACAGGGTTTCTCTGTGTAGCCCTGGCTGTCTTGAAACTCACTCTGTAGACTAGGCTGGCCTCGATCTCAGAAATCCGCCTGCCTCTCCCTCCAAAGTGCTGGCATTAAAAGCATGTGACATCACTACCTGGCGAGTCTTGAACTTTTTCATTTTATCAGTGCACATATGTTCCTATCCTTACTTAGTAGTGCACATTTTCTTCTGACACTTATAAGGCCCTCCATCCCCTTCATAAACCAAATACAACTGTTTTCTGTTACAAAAATAGGGCAGATCATTCATACACAAATAGAAAGGTTTTGTAAGATCAGTTGGTTCATCCTTCTATAGAAGTTCTCTTTGATGAGTACCATACTCTGTAAGTCATCAACTCCACAAGTATAAGGGGTCAAAACATTACACATTAGCTATTAATTCAATCACAGTGAAGGGGTATTAAATAATGAGAAGAATAAGTAAGAGGTGCTTAGGTAGGCTACAATTGCATTTCTATTTTACCACTTGAGAAGAAAATGACCTTGGCCACGTCACATATTATCTCGGAACCTCACTCTCCTTTATAAAATGGAGATAGCTTTCTATTGCTGAGTCCATATGACCATTAAGTAGAATGACATTTGTCAAGTACTTGGCACCAAGTTCTCAATAAGTGACCACAGTAATTAAGTGTGTCATTATCTTTCATCCACTGAGCAAGTTTGGTACTGAGACCTTATCTCTGAAAGTAATTTCATACCCTTAGACTGACAAATTTTTCTGGAGTCTCCTAATATTGTTTGTGGCTAGTATAGGCAGAAAGAATTATCTTTGGTAGTATGAATTTGGTGCAACCATAGTACATATATTCTTTTTTTTTCCTTTTGGTTTTTTGAGACAGGGTTTCTCTGTGCAGCCCTGGCTATCCTGCTATCCTGGCACTCACTTTGTAGGCCAGGCTGGCCTAGAACTCAGAAATCTGCCTGCCTCTGCCTCCCAAGTGCTGGGATTAAAGGCGTGTGCCACCACCACCTGGCAGTACATACATTCTTTTTTTTTTTTTTTTCATTGCACTAGTATATCTTTTTTTTGAATCAATTAGTTTTTATTAGATATTTTCTTAATTTACATTTCAAATGTTATCCCGAAAGTTCCCCCCTCCCCCTGCCCTGTTCCCCTGCCCACCCACTCCCACTTCTTGGTCCTGGCATTTCCCTGTATTGGGGTATATAAAGATTACAATACCAAGGGGCCTCTCCAGCCAATGATGGCCGACTAGGCCATCTTCTGCTACATGTAGAGCTAGAGACACATGTTCTGGGGCTTCTGGTTAGGTCATATTGTTGTTCCTCTTCTAGGGTTGCAGACTCCTTCAGCTCCTAGGGTTCTATCTTTTGCTTATCCATTGTGGGCCCTGTGTTCAATCATAAAGATGATTATGAGCATCCACTTCTATACAAGACAGCTATATCAGGCTCCCTTAAGTAGGCACTAGTTGTCCTATGCAATAGTGTCTGAGTTTAATGACTGATTATGGGATGGATCCCCCCTGGTGGGGTAGTCTCTGTATGGTCCATCCTTTCATCTTAGCTCTAAACTTTGTCTCTGTAACTCCTTTCATGGGTATTTTGTTTCCTCTTCACAGGAGGAATGAAGTATCCACGCGCTGGTCTTCCTTCTTGATTTTCTTGTGTTTTGAAACATCTGAAAAAATGTTCAACATCCTTAATCATCAGGGAACTGCAAATCAAAACAACACTGAGATTCCACCTCACACCAGTCAGAATGGCTAAGATCAAAAATTCAGGTGACAGCGGATGCTGGTGAGGATGTGGAGAAAGAGGAACACTCCTCCATTGCTGGTGGGATTGCAAGCTTGTACAACCACTCTGGAAGTCAGTCTGGCATTTTCTCAGAAAATTGGACATAGTACTACTGAAAGATCCTGTAATACCTCTCCTGGGCATATACCCAGAAGATGTTCCAACTGGTAAAAAGGACACATGCTCCACTATGTTCATACATTCTTAAAGTGATAAAATGCTCCTAAATCATGATTCACTTCAGTCTACTGTTTCAAATTAATATTGGCATTTGGTGAAGAAGCCATTTATAAAATAGTGATTTGAATCTCCCAGATTCTTCAGAAAATTGGTATTTTCTGGTTGGACTACATATGTAGTCATCAGATGCTCTGACTGTGTTAAGGCTCTGATTTAATGGAGTTTCATCTCCACTGCCTCTGTTAATATACAGCCCATTGCCAATGTGCGTGTCTCCTTCAAAATTCACTAGTGTTCAAATTCCCCATCATGGTGAATGTATGCACTCATGAAATCCTTACAAAGTTAACAAACATGGATATACATTTACATATTTTTAGACTTTTTGTAAAGATGAAAAACAATATTGGGGACTGGTGAGGGTTTGAAGGAATCCATCTGAGAAAACAGACACTTAATCCATAAAAATGTGGTGCTTCCTGTAGGAATGAACATTACATTATAATTCCTGGCAGGTGTTATACAAAGAATTGTTTATTCTGTCAAGTATTTATAGTATGCACCTTTCTTCATCTCAACACAGCAAGACCTCAGCAATAATGTAGAGTTTATAGTACCAGGAGCTTCATTTTTTTAGTTCTAATTTTGCTAATATATAATGACTGGTATAAATGTTGGCACTTCCTTAACTGAAGTTGTGATAATGAGTATTGCCATAATGAAAACAAATGAGATTAATGGTCTTTTCCAGGTTTTTATCTGGCAGTGGCTGCAAGATTGAAATTCCTTTCGCTATGCCTCAGACAGGGCTGTATTTTCCTCCCAGTCTAGAGGAGTATCACGGAATGGCTCTGCATGGCCTATTCAAGAACATACAAGTGTCTTAGGGATATGGACAGAAAGGACTTGCAAATCCAATGATCAAACAGACACAGTGTTGTTTAATACAAATAATATATGGTAGGAAAAAAGACCCCTTTCTTTAGATATCATATATGTTATGGCCCAGATAATTCTATGTTTTATCATAAAAGCATACAGTTATTAAAGATAAATTTCTCCCTAGATTTTCCTTTTTAAAACTCAGATGATGTAATTATATATATATATGTATATATATATACATATATATGCATATGTATGTATATATACATAAAACTTATAATACATGTAATTACTTATGGTATTTACATTTCATGTTTGTTTCTTATTTGTAGTGTTACTAGGGGTGATTCATGTGTTAAATATTAACCCCCAACTAAGTAGTTAAATTGTCTAAGGTATTTGCTTACCCACAACTTTAATCAAACAATGGAGAGATCCTAATGATGGATATGCTCTCCCATGCTCTCCCAGGGGGATGGTACAGCCCCTGGGTTTCTTGCAAGGGCACATCAAGAGTTCCCTCATGTTTTCATTATTATATTCAGGAACAATGTTGCCGAGTAAATATTTGTACTAATATGTTGCTATTTTAGAATTTCCTGGGGTGTATGCAGTCTCATAAGGTAAATAATTAAAAAATCTGCCTTGCCAGGGAACACAAAGTAGTGCTTGCTATAGGTCTGATGTCCCTTTGATAATCCATAACTGTCTTCTACAATTATTTCCATCATCCAGCCAGGCAAAGATAAAAGATGGAACATGTTTCCTATGTCTACTCCTAGGGAAACTCCATTATCCTTGAAAGGCCATGTGACGGATAAAATCCAATCTGTGTGGACAGAGGCCGTCTTCAAGGACACACTGAGTGTGAGCTGAAAATGAAGTTGTTACCAGAGAGCAAACTGCAGTCCTTGCTTCTTATGAATATTTGAAT
This sequence comes from Mus minutoides, assembly GCA_902729485.2. Lineage (NCBI taxonomy): Eukaryota > Metazoa > Chordata > Mammalia > Rodentia > Muridae > Mus > Mus minutoides. Next base: position 1,340,634 of record LR749842.1, read on the forward strand.
GAGGAACTAAAAACAGCTCTGTGAACTCTAAGCACCAGTGGTAGTTGAAACTGCCTGGAATTTAGGCGTCTGGGATGAATGAGATTGAGACTTTATACCTCCTGCTATGGTGGGTCTGCAGAGGGCAGGATCCGCTAGCTTTATACCATCAAGTTCTAGAAAAGCTTCAGAAATAAACCATGAACCCCCCCTCCAATCTTCTATGTTATCTTGAATTCATTAAAATGCAACCATTTCTAAGAAGCTTTGCAAGGGCAGAGGATGAGTGTGCTTTGCCCCACCATGTGATATTGATATTGCTGATGTTTGTATCAATAGAAATGTGACTTGAGATAGTCTTTCTTGAACATCTTTCTGCTTGCTCCATAGAGGAAGAGACACGATGAGAAATAGAGTTTCTGATGTCAGAGTTCTTTAGATAATTCTGTTAAAAATTCTAATAGAGTTATCAGATACATGATTTGACTTACCTAAGTCCACATAGGCTGTTTGGCTTTTTTTTTGTACAGACTCAGATATTTGGCTTTGTTGAATAGAAACTTTAGGACTGATTTTGTAATATAGAAGACTTGCAAAAAATACGTGGAGAGGATAACTTCAAAAGACAACTAAAATGTATCCACTTTCCTCAGCCTTCTTGGCTATTATTTCTAATATTGTTCTAACACTAACATTTATTTTTAAGTTAGCATCACCAACTTGTCAGGAAGTACAACCATGTATGTTAAGCTGGCCTCTTTTATCTGGAGAAAAGAGGGAGGGTATATAGAGTATGGTATACACAGAATGTGTGTGCAGTAAATTCCATTTAAATTCACGTTGTTTTGTGCATTATGGTGAACAGTAAAAATAAGAGGGAGGCCTTCTGTTAGTACATAAATTCCTATTAATGAGATAAACCATATAGGACATCTGTCTAATGAAGAAATGGCTAATTCAAATATAGCAGAAAATTGAAGATAAAATCCAAACTAGGAAATCTTAGCTGTCATAACTTTTATTTAGTGGTCATTTGTAAAATGAGTTCTTATAAAACATGGAATCTTATTTAGAAACCCTATTTAGAAAGTTCTAGAAGCAGTGGCTATAACCTTTATTCCTTTCTCTAGTATTTTTCAGTTACAGTGGTGACTACAATGGCTGCCCAAGAGGAATCTGTAGGACTTTTCTCTTTCCTGGAATTGAGTGTCCTGTTTCTATACACACGGTGAAATCACAATGACATGTCATGTGGCATCAGGGCAAAGCCAGATAGAGCATAGTTTGGTTTCTTCTGTTTCTACGGCTGTGTTTGCAGTTAAGACTGGTGGTAGACACTGCCAGATTTCTAATTCTGCCACAAAAATGGAAAAAAGGTTGCAAAATACAGTTCTGATTTGTACACATTGTCTTGAGAAGAAGGGAGCTAGACTGAATACATACGTGTGTGCATCTAAGATGGTGAATACATACGTGTGTACATCTAAGCTGGTTAGTCTTAAATGTCAACTTGACACAATCTACAGTTGATTTGAAGAAGTCTCCATGAGACATTATCTAGATCAGGTTGGTCTGTGGGCGTGTCTGTGGGAAATGGTCTTGATTGTAATTGATATATGAAAACCCAGTTTAAAAGCAGGCAGTACCTGGGTTTGGGTTCTGGCTTATAGGGAAAAAAAAAGGAGAAAATGGGCCAGGACCAATCATATTTGAATTTATTCTCTCTCTTGACTTTGAATGTGATTAGCTGCTTCAAGTTCCTGTACCTTGACTTGTTCAAAATGATGTAACCTGGAACCAGAAGACAAACCATGTTTTTCCTCAAGTTGTATTTGTCATGGTATCTTATCACAGCAACAGGAAATGAAATCAAGATAACATCCATTTTAGAAGTCGGTCTTTTGAAGTGGATACAAATATGGTTATTTCAAAATGGTCCAAGGGCTAGAAATCCACTCTCACATTGACCGTTGTATTTAATAGCAGTTACAAATTCTTACTAAATCCAATGGTTTAACTAGACTAGATGTTGAAGCAAAGATTGACACCATTGCTAACTCTATTGTCTTCAGAAAATCTTGGAGATAACTTGGGACTATTCTCTCACCTATATTGTATAACATGGTTAGGCAATTGCAAAGGTGGTTTAGAAAGCAAGGCACACATGGATTCCAGACAGCCCTAGAAGATTTGGGTTTGGAGTCCTCCTCTATCACTTGCTGGCTGTATAAGTTTCCTGAGCAATTCTCATTTAGGGAGGATTGTGGAAAGTCCCTTCTGGAAGAGTCCCTTGTGAGTAGGAGCAGTGACCACAGTGTCTACACTTGAACCTTTTGATAAAAGTTAGTTTTCTTTCACATATTTTTTTTCTTTAATTTCTACAAAGTGCTAATTGAATAATATCAAAGTTTCTGTGGAGTGTTTGAATACAAATAGGATCACTCCTATAACTGTAGTTGGGGGGGTCTACGCTCTACTTGGCACGTAATGCCCAGTAAATATCAAAAGAGGAAGAGGAAGAGGAAGAGGAAGAAGAGGAAGGCTAGGAGGAAAGAAGATTAAAAACAGGGACAGCTTGTGTCACCAAACATGGCACCTTTGGTACCTTTTGTTTGTCTTTATAGACTCTGATATAGCACTGTTTTACATCACTGTACAATATTTTAATTTTAAGGGTCATAACAAGGTCAGGGCTTGAAAATTAAAGTCATTCCCAAGCACTTGTACTGGAGACCATGAATATTCATTGACATGTGCTCATCTGTCATTCATTATATTGGTTTTCAAGATAAATGGGGGAAAAAATCACCCTATAACTAAAGGATCTTCAAAGAAACCTCAATAGAAAAGGAAATACTCCACTATGCGCTCAGTTCAGCATCTACCAAACATAGTTCCTGAAAAAAAAATGTATTAGAATGTGTGAGAAAGATTTCCCACAGACTGTGCTAGAAGTCGTATTAGCACCCTATGGTTCATCAACCCCACTTTATGAATCTGACTGAAAGGATAGCATGTCAATCAAGAGTCAGAGGTTTAAGACAGTATTCTTTGTAGGGATAAGTAATTAGACCAGGCCTACTTTTGACTAAATAGATAAATAACAGATGATCTATACATGTATATGTACCATGGAGTATGACTCATGGGGTCGTCATGGAGATGGGGCAGCACATGACTCCAAGGGAATGGTGTCTTCTGAAAACTGCAGCATGGTTTCCATATGAGCTCACAGCTGTTGTGATGCTATGCACAAGACCTTTGCAAACCTACCTCAGCACAGAGGGAGGAGTTTGTTATGTAGCTTTACTCAGAGATAAGAAACTATAGATAATACCTAGCTGCCAAAAAAGGAAAGGCCAGCTTTCTCTAAACATGTAGCCCTTGATAAGTAGACCAGGCTCCAGTGGATGGTCACACATTCAGGACTATTTGGTTAGCACAAGTACCCTTGATAGGGTCAGGGAAGAACACAAAATTGGGCAGGAAAAGAAAGGGAGGTGGGTCTGAAAAGAGCTGGGGAGGGAGGGTGAGTATGGTCAAAACAGGTCATAATAAATTCTCAAAGAAGTAATAGAAATAAAACCAGACAAAAAACACAGCAACAAAAACAACAAAACACAGAGTACATCTATGCAAACAACTACAAGAAATATGTTAGTGAGGAAAGCAAATAATAGAGCAATGTGACTAATGAATGCTCATTTTAGAACAAAAATACATATTTGTGTATTTGTTCATAAAGATGTAATATAAATCTGTTTGCATTAGGCTAGTGAAAAATATTTGAAATAAGGGCAGCTGTTTAGAGCAACGACTAGGCCGATTAAAAATGTAATTCTATGTTGGTTTCAGGTCACAGAATTGTAATACTTCTGCAATCAAGAAATAAAATTTAGCTCTTGAAATGACTCAGAAAATCAACTATTCTTATTCCTCTGCCATCACAGTCATTTCAAACCAAACTACTTCACAAACATAAGGAATGAGTACAAAATAAATTAGTTCTTGGTGCTGCCTCTTCCTTGTGGCTCTGACACTAATTGTGACTCCTTAACTAGATAGTGGTGTATTTTCAGAAAGTCATTCTGTTCCCTCACCTTCCTCATCTATGATCCAAAAGGCTTGGAAATAAGCAATCCAGCTCCAAGCTGCTGTGCTGTTGCTGAAGCAAACTTGTGTTATGGTCCTCTTCAGGATAATGCTTTCTCCCGCACACTGCATCTTTTATGGTAAGTAGCTCATCACTATAGTAGAACAATAGCTAACCATGCCATGATCAGACTCCAGTCCTGATTGCTTAGTTTTCAGAATCTTGAGTGTAAATCTCTGGACTGATGACCTCTGCAGATTTTCACAGCTCCATAAGGAGTATTCACAGACCCCAAGTCTTTCATTTGCGTAGTGATGGCCAAGTGCATCTTTGTGTCCCAGCTGACAAGCACTGAAGTCATGCTTGCCCTTCCTTATACCACACTGGCCTGCTTGAATTCAGAGCTGGCTATACTTATACTACCTCACAGAGGTTCACTGATGTAGTCAGTAAACTTTGTGGGACATTAGGCCATGAACCTTTATTCTTTTTATTGTTTGGCAGGTCCCTGGCATATATTTGCAGCAAGCTGGCATTTGAAGCAAATGCATTATGAATAAAGGCCACCACAATTTGTTTGACACCACTAAACTTATCTTGCTTTCCTGGACCAGAGTCAGGTAGTGAATTATTAGCCTCTGAAGAATTAGGTAAACATGACTCTAAGAATCACCAGCAGTGTGGAGGAATGGGAAGCATAGGAGACCCTGCCTGCCCTCGGAAGTTTAAATCTGTATTGCAGGGGAAAGAGGAGAAACAAACTGAAGTCGCAGAACTAGACAATAATGTGCTATTTTTAAAAAGCATCTAAGATGAGTGCACTGAATGGAGGAATACAAAGCTATGTTCCAAAAAAATGCTAAAGTGGCTTCCTTAGGGTGTTTGAAAAACCACTTTCCTCAGAGACACAAAAGCGAAAAGAGTTCAAGAGTTTTATGACATCCCCATTACAAAGAAATTTCTCTGATATCTTTTTGAGTCGGCAGGTTTGGCCTCACTGGATGGATTTGTACTTAACATGCTGAAGTGTGGTTATTGCTTTAGTATTTTCCGTTAGATTAATATTAGACAGATACCCAGGCATCTGGGAGATGAAGAGTTCTTCCTGGTGCATTGTCCTCCAGGGGAATCCATGTCGGGCAACCTACTAGAATAAAGACAGAAAATGTTAGATCCTCTAATTTATTCACTATAGTCTTCACATGTGTCTATAAGCATGTTGATCACCCCCAGCCTCTGTTGCCCTCTCATCTTCCTTCCATGCTCACGCATCCCTGTATGCTTCTCTCTACCCCTCTGACTTTCATGTATTTTTGACTTTGGATGTGCAGGTAGCTATTGTACAGTGCATCATGTCTGTCACAGGTATGACAGTTCATGTACTCCTCCCCACCCTCTTGCTCTTACAGTCTTTCTATTTCCTTTCTTATGATGTTCCCTGGTCCTTAGACAGGGCATTATTGATGCCCAGTGTAGGGATGAGAACTCAAGGTCATTTATCTTCAGCAATTTGACCAATTGTGAGTCTCTGCATCCACTGTCAGCCTCTTTGAAAATGACCTCCGCTGTCCAAATTAGATAATAGCATTAACCTATGTGTATTAACATATATACTTAGAAGGCTATTTGTCTGTGTGTTCATGTAGTAAAAAATATCAATAGTTAACTCTTCATCTAGGACAGGTAAGAGTTAGGGTTAGTTATAAACTCTGACTAGATGGGAAAAATAACCATATAGAAACTCACTACTTTATAAGCTGAATGCAAATTATAATGATTTTAAGAAAAGTAGTTTTAATGGACTCTTTTTGCTGCTACTAAAAGCCATACAATTTTAAACAAAAAATTCCATTGCCTTTTGAGAATTACTTTTTATGAATTGCTGGCTTTGAGGCTTCTGTGAGGTTCCAGAACGACAAAGGCACTTTGCTGTCCTCCAAAGCTACTAGTGTCCAAAGACACTATTGCTGAAGATGGTAAGAACTTGGACCTTTTCTACTCTTAGGTTTGTTTTATAATACTTGTGACATATCAGTAAGTGTTACAAGAATGTAATAAGAATGTAGTGAGTCATGCTTGGGCTATGTGCTTCTTTGGGCTTTTGGTGTGTTTTTGTTTGCTTTTATTGTTTGAGAATTTCATACACGTATATAATGTATTCTGCTCAAAGTCACCATCTATTCCTACTCCCCTGTTTCTTCCACTTTCTTGTCCACCACTATTCCCTTCCAAATTATGTGCTCTTTTTAAAAAACCACTAACTCTGCTCAGTGATGCCAGTGTGTGCATAAGTGTAGATCATTCACTGAAGCATGGGAACCTGTCAGGGGTAGCATTCTTGAAGACAATTCTTCTTCTCTCAGCAGCCACCAGTTGCCTTTTTTTAATTGTACAGGAAATTAACCCCAGGTTCATGCCCATGCTAAGCAAGTACTCTATCACCAAGTTAAATCTGTAGCGATGGCATGTTAATACTTGAAGGATATATTTGTTAAATTCCATTTTACCCCAGTTATTTTGTGCATCATGATGCATTATTTAAACAACAATTTAGGGATACATTCATCAAGTGATTTAGAGATTATTATTTGGGGGAAAACACAAGATAAATTATAATCTTTTCATAAGGAAGGAATCTTACAAAAAGCAAATTATAATTTTGTCTGAATCAGTAAAATGCATCAGTCTGAACAAGTTAGTAGAAAGATCAGTAGGTAGATAGCCCCCTTTCATGTGTCTAGCCTTTAAGCCAAGCCATGGGGGTCCTCATGTGGGGAAAGACTGGGAAGGTACAAGGGCTCTCTTTTGCTCTTAGGGATGCTGTGGTCTTTCTATGATTTGTTGGCAGTAACTCGACTTTGATGGCATGAGCTGCTCACAGCATTTCTTCCCATTGTGCTGTATGAATGCTGTGGGGCCTGCTGTGCCTCCAGGGCCAAGCCCTGAACCAGGTACACTATGTCACTGTGTGTCACCAGCTTTGTCTTCCCATTCATTCTCTCTCACATCCCCTCCCTCATGCTGTGGCAGGTGGATGACTCTTATTCATTCTCCTTCTAATTATGTGACATTTGTCAAGCAGCAATATGACATTTGGTTTTGATCAGGGAAATCTCTATGATGGTGTGAGTCATGGGTGGCCTGGAGATTTCTCTTACTTCAAAAATTCTCTTTCAAATAGGCATTTTGAAAAATTACAGCAGTTATACACCAGTATATTCTTTTGATTTATAAAATGTCTAGAATTGTTTCACTGGAATAACCATAATACAGATATAAACACCTCTTTAAAGATTTATTTATGTTATTTAAAATTTTATGTATTTCACCATATGGGCTTGTCGATGAGCATGTAGGTACCCACAGTGGGCAGAAGTGTTGGATCCCCTGGATCTGGAGTTAAGGCAGCTGTGAGCTGCTTGAGGTGTGTGCTGGGAACTGAAGCTGGGTTCTCTGCAAGATCAGTAGACAGTCTTAACTGTAAGCCATCTCTTCAGCCCCCTTCCTTCCTTCCTTCCTTCCTTCCTTCCTTCCTTCCTTCCTTCCTTCCTTCCTTCCTTCCTTCCTTCCTTCCTCTCTCTCTCTCTCTCTCTCTCTCTCTCTCTCTCTTTCTTTCTTTCTTTCTTTCTTTCTTTCTTTCTTATCATCTTGATCACAGCCCCACTTCACCTCCTAGTCCCCCCCACATGGCCCCTCCTCCAGTCCCATCCTTAACATCTTTTTAGTATTAGTCAGCATTCTCTATAAAAACATGACCAAGAGATTCTCTGTGTGTGGATGACAGAGAGAGAGAGAGAGAGAGAGAGAGAGAGAGAGAGAGAGAGATATGAAAGGAGGAAGAGGGGAAGAAAGGAAGAGGAAAAGAGATAGATATAGGTGGGGAGAGAGGTTGGTAAGGGAGGAAAGGATAGAGGAGACTTCCAGGGTTGTCTAATACAGATGATACCCCAGCAGCAGTCAAGTCTAAGGGCTGCAGGTATAAAATACACCTTCAGGTTGAATTCCTGAAGAAACAGTACTACAGCTAAAACAGTGGTCCTCAATCTGTGGACCACAACACACCCCCCTCCCTTAAGGGTCAACTAACATTTAGGAGTTGCATCACCTAAGACCATCAGAAAACAGCGATATTTACATTATGACTCCTAACAATAGAAAAATTACAGTTATGAAGTAGCAACAAAAATAATTTTATGTTTGGGGGGGGGTGTCATCACAACATAAGAGCTTTCCTAAAGAATTGTAGCACTCCAGAGGTTGAGCTAGAGTATGACTGCTGTCTGTTGGCAAACTTCTCCTTCTCAGAGAAGTTATTGGTTTTTGTTTGTTTGTTTTTGTTTTTGTTTTTTGTTTTGTTTTGTTTTGTTTTTTCTACTAAGGCCTCAGCTTGTTGGGAGAGATATATTGCATTCTGAGGAGTGACTATCTTTACTCAGCCTGAAATGAAAGTATTCCATGACAAAATCAAATTCACACAATATCTTTCCACGAATCCAGCCCTTCAAAGGATAATGTCATCTAAGCAAGACTTTCTCAGAGACATCTAGAACAATGTTGGCTCAAATATCTAGATACCAAGGCCTTGACACAGAAGCTAGCTATCTCGGTACAGTCCTGGGCACCTCTGCTCTTGGTTTGTTTAATGAACAATACTGTACCATGGGCGTTTCCCCAAGCGATCTGTCTGTATTACAATAGAGACATCACTTCCTGTAAAGGCTTTAAGGTCATTGCTTTCCAGAGAATCCTGAAATAAGCTCTCATTATTGAAGGCATGATATCACCACTGAAAACCAGATTGTCAGCAAGGTTATTTCTAACACAGCCCAAAGGAAACATACATCTTCTGTGTCACATCAAGCAAAGAGCAGCAGATGACACTAACTAGAGATACTCTCTCAAGTACCTCCCCAGTCTGGAAAGCTATTGCTTTTCCTCTTACCAGACCCATGTCTTGCTAAGACAATGTACCTCATAAATGTTAGTCTTATTAGTTGGAAATCACTTGACTACTGCAAAAAAATTAATATTATTAAAAGTTATAGTCATCATGGACTCCCAAAACATCTTGAAAAATTCATGTCCAAGATGGCAGCTCCCAAATTACTCTTATTTGCATGCATATATATATATATATATATATATATATATATATATATATATATATATATATATATATATATATATATATATATATACTGGGCCTGGAGAATTGGCTCAGTAGTTCACAACACTTGTTTCTCTTTCAGAGGACCTGGGCTTGATTCTCAGTACCTGCATGGCTTCTTACCACTTTCTGCAACATCAGTCCCAGGATACTCTCTGGCTTCTACAGTCATGGCCACACATGTGATGAACAGATACACATGTAAGCAAAACACCCATAGTCATAAAATAAATCTTTTTTTCTTTAATGTTGCTCATTATAATGCAGTATTCTTTAACATGCATTGACATTGTTGAGGCATATGAAATGGAAATGGACATTGGAATCGTCTACCAGACACAAGCTGATCTTTAGCAGTCCACATCCATTGGTGCTCATGTCCTCTACTACAAAGAGTGATAGCATTATCGGATTATTGTGCCTCCAAGATCAACCTTCTGGAAATGGTCCATTCTCAGGTTCTATCTCATATCGTGTCACACTACCTCTGCTCCACAGGGGCCACTGCTCAGATACACTTAGTTTCATAGCCTGAATTTCTTCCCAGAGTCTGTTAACAGTGGGCTTCACCTCCTCAAAATCCAGAGGAGGAAGACTGATGGGCAGAACTTACTTCATTTTGCCAATCTGTCTATTGTTCCCCAAACTCTTCTTCAGAAATGGTCCCCCAGCTCTCTTCAAATGGTGTTCGGATGGTTATGGAAAGCAAGCTGCCTAGCTGCCTTAAGACCAAAGTTTGCTGTGGGCCCATCACAATTTCTCCTTTACCAGGCTCCCTCTCTGCTCAGGTTTATTTTGTAATATATAATAGTATCCTTCAACTTCATACATGTTTTGATTATGCTTTTTATGAACTTGGGCTTTTTTCCACCAAGTTAGAGCTGATAAGTCTGACATGATGTCTTGCAGACTTTCTTAGCACATGATTTATGACCTTTGATGCCCCAAGCTTTTCTCCACAGTTCAGGTGGAGTGGACATTTAAGCTCAGTTCCTTTCAGAGTTTTTCAGCAGTATGAGTTGCAGACAGTTCTAATTCTTCTCGAGTCCATGTGGGTAACCATTGGCACATGCCTACAAACACACAAGCACATACTTGTGCACATGTCAAGGATGAGCTTAATTCTCAGAGACAGTGAAATCTAAGTCCATATGGAAATGACATTTTCCTAGCGTGTTCCATACCACAGCTCTGCCTGCTAATGATGCCAAGTGTTTACATACAATGCAGAACAGTTGAAGATACTCCTCATTTTCAATTTCACACTGCGCCACGGCACTTCCTGAGTGTGGAGACTAGCTGCCATTGTGGCTATCCTTGACTACTTTCCCACAGAGGAAGCCTCTTAGCACACAGACTTAGCTTTGAATTTGCCCTTGTTTTAAGCTAGGCCAAATGCAATTTAAAGAAATGCATTGCCATTCCAGTTTCGAGTTAACCAGAGGAACATGATACATGAATAAGATGACTGTGTGTTATTAAAACACCATCATCGTGGTAATCCTGACGGTGATGGGAGGCCCAAAATGCCTTTCCACTTGGGCAGTAAAATGAGAGGTTTATATTGAGATGGTCACAAAATTTCATTCAAAACAGCTTTGTTTTTTTTTTCTTCTAGAGTTTCTTTAGGTAGGAAATAGAAAGTAAATTATACTGCTAATTTTTTTCCCACCAAAGGAAGAAATTATATTTGCTTGGAGAAAAATAGCTTGATTGACTGTTTAGAAGTAAAGATAAGACATTTGGGAATATTTGCAAAGGAGAAAAGAGAGACACAGGTAAGTGTTTCCTCAAAGAAATGCACAAAATGGATTGAGAGAACAGATGGTTGAGGGCATGGTAGAATAATGGTGTAGAAAGGAAAAGTAGGGGATAGGTGGTCAATTTATAAAAATTGGGTTTTAACTTGACAATAATTCTTAAAAAAACTTGTTAAAAGACAGAGAAGGGTAATTCCTAATTTTAGACAATCTACAAAAAAAAAAAAAAAAAACCCAAAATGAAACAACAACAACAAAAAACCTTTCTAGCTGTATGTCATTTCTATCAGTAAATGTTTATCCCTTAAGGATATTTTATGTGAGTGAGATGAAGTGTGTGTTTGTATTAAGAGGTTGGGAATGTGGTAATGATGAAGTATCAATAAAAGACTAAAGGCTCAGCCCAAACACACTAAATGCAAGAGGAGAAACTTTAGTGGAAGCTGGAAATTGGAGCCAGCGGTAACCAGAGGCACAGACACCTCAAGAGTCTAAATATTCCCAAGGAGAGCTGTGCGTTTCCCACAAGATGTAGGATGGTAGTTGAAAATCATACAAATTTTAAGTGGCAGGGTGACACCAAATTAAGCAGTGGTTAAATTTTCATGTGTTTGGAGGAATAATTCAGAAAGGCTACATCAAACAAAAAGTCAAAGTTTCAATAGCAATACAGGATAAAATAGCTGGGTTTCAGGCAATAAAGTGGGTGCTCGGTTTGTTTTAGGTTCCTCTGACTGAAAAGATCAAAGGTATTCATACTCATTGCTTTCAAAAAATCCCCATCAAATTACTATTAATTACAGAGGAGAACAAATGTGTTTCCTTAGGGATTTGGAAATTACTCTTTTGGACGGTGTGAGACTTCCGTTACCCTCCTCAAGTCTTTGAGGGTACATTAAAAAATACCCCAAACAGTGATTATCATTAGTAAGATATCTCTTAGTTTTTTAATATTAAAATCCTCAAACAGTCATTTCAGCTAAAATCTCCACTCTAAGAAAATATTTAATTCCCTGTTCTTATGCATTATTCTGTATCTCCCTCCCTAACTCTGTCTGACAGGACACATTTTTATATAGTTATTTATTGAGCACCTCCTCAGGTAGTATATAAGATCCAGGAGCAGAAGACATCTTTCCTTCCTTCCTTCCTTCCTTCCTTCCTTCCTTCCTTCCTTCCTTCCTTCCTTTCTTTCTTTCTTTCTTTCTTTTTTTCTTTCTTTCTTTTGCTGGACCCACAGCAAGAGCTTAATGCACATTTATTGACCACATGAATAATCCCTGCCTTTGTTTTATATCCCCAGGGATATATGTAACCTATTCAGAGAAGTCTCAGGTAATAGAAATGGTTTAAAAAAAGAAAGGGGAAAAGGTTCCATCCTAGTGTTCAGCCATCTGCTTCATCTGCAAGGCTGAGGCTGAAATGTGAGAATTGTCATGCATGGTGGCAAAGGTGTTCATGAAGCACTGTGTCCCTTTGTCTGAACTGATACAACTCACACTCCAGGGCTCACTCACTGCTTGGGACAAGTGTGGGAGGCTTCTATGAAACTCTGGGAACCTTGTTTCTCTCGACTTCATAATGTGTCTTTGATTATCTTAGTCTTCTTGTCGCCTATTCACATAAGAATAGGCACATGAAGTTACTGCTCTAGGGTACTGCTCTGTTCCAGGTTCAGGCTCCATCCTTGGTCTGGCCAACAGAGGCCACTTTACAGAATCACCCAGGCCTTCTCTTTGCAGCTGAATAGAATTCAGTTGTGTCTATACATTAATCAGGTAAAGACATTTAGGTTGTTTCTCTTTCTTAGCCATTGTGACTAGAACAACAATGCACATGGCCGAGCAAGTATCTGTGGATGTAAGAGGTCCTTTGGGCATCTGCCAGGGAGTGGTAAAGCTGGGACATATGGAAGATATATATTTTAACTTTCTGAGAAATTTATCCACATCAGTTTCTAAAATGGCTTTACAAGTTTGCAATCCCACCAACAACGAGTGAGGTCTCCTTTTCCTGTATCCTAGCCAGCACTTGTGGCTGCTTGTTTTCTTGATCTTTGCCATTCTGACTTGGGTAATCTGAAAGCTTTTTAATTTCCCTATCTCTAATTGCTAAGGATGCCGAACACCTTTAAAGATATTTCTAGTCATTTTAACTTCTTTGGAGGACTCTCATATTTGAAACCCATTTTAACTGGGTTATTTGTTGTCTTGATTCTTTGTTTTTTGAGCTGGTTTTATATTTTGGATACTAATCCTCTATCAGATGCATAGCTGGCAAAGAATCTCTCCCATTCTGCTAGTTTCCCCTGACTCAATTTCTTGCTTCTTAAGATGTTGCAGAAGCTTTTGTTTTGTTTTGTTTTGTTTTGTTTTATGATCCTACTTATCAGTTGTTGGCTTTGAATTCCTGAGCAGATTGGGTCATATTTAGAAAGTCCTTTTCTAAATATATTTCCTTTAGGGTATTACCTATATCTTACTCTAATAGGTTAAGTGTCACACTGAGGTGGTGTGAGTAGACTTTTGTACAGAGTGATAGTTATGGGTCTAATTTCACTTTTCTACATGTGGACATCCCATTTCCCCAGCACCTCTTGTTGAAGATGTTGTTGGTTCAATATCAGATTGTTATACTTACATGTTACCACATTTGGGCCTTCTGATTTGTTCTGTTGATATAAATGTCCATTTTTATGCCAGGACCATCCTATTTTTATTACTAGGGGCCCATAATACATCTAGAAACCTGGAATGGTAAGCCCCCCCCCCCCGAATCATTCTTTTTGTTCAGGCTTGCTATCTGGCATATTTTGTGATATCATTTTGAATTTAGGATTTCTTTTCTATTTTCTTTTTCCGTGAAGAAATTCATGGGGATTTTGGTTGGTATTGCACAGAAAAACAAAACATTGAAAACTATTTCTGAGAGAATGGTCATTTTCACAATATTATGTCTACCAATCTATAAGCGTGGGAGGTCTGCCCATTTTCTAGTGCTTTCTTCAATCACTTTATTCATAGATTTAAAGTTTTCATTGGAGAAGTCTTTCAACTCTTTGATTAGGTTTATTCCTACATAGTTTATATTTTTTAGAGGCTATTGTGAACAGGAATGCTTCTATGTTCTCTGTTTCAGCATGGCTGTGATTGGTATATAGAAATGCTACTGAGTTTTGTAGGTTGTTTTGTGTTCTGCCATTTTGCTAAAATATGTTGCCCATTTATAGACATTCCCTGGTAGAATTTTGGGAATTTCTTATGTATAACACCATGTCATCTACAAGTAGAGATAATTTAACTTCTTCTTTTCTTATCTGTAGCTTTACTTTGTTCTCTTCTCTTATTGCTCTATCCAGTCCCTGAAACACTTCTATATTGAAAAGAAGGGTACACAGTAGACTGCCATATCTCGTTATGGGTTTTAATGGGGATGCTTGAGGTTGTTTGCCAGTTTAGATGATGTTGGCTGTGAATTTGTCACACACACAGCCTTTATTTTTTTAACATATTATTACATTTTTTTCTTATTTTTCATTAGATATTTTCTTAATTTACATTTCAAGTGCTATCCTGAAAGTTTCATCTACCTCCCCACCCTGCCCTGCTCCCCTACCCACCCACTCCTACTTCTTGGCCCTGGCATTCCCCTGTACTGGGGCATATAAAGTTTGCAATACCAAGGGGCCTCTCTTCCTGATGATGGCCGACTAGGCCATCTTCTAATACATATGCAGCTAGAGACACAAGCTCTGGGGGTTCTGATTAGTTCATATTGTTGTTCCACCTATAGGGTTGCAGACCCCTTCAGCTTCTTGGGTACTTTTTCTAGCATCTTCATTGGAAGCCCTGTGTTCCATCCTATAGATGACTGTGAGCATCAACTTATGTATTTGCCAGGCACTGGCATAGCCTCATATGAGACAGCTATATCAGGGTCCCTTCAGCAAATTCTTACTGTCCTATGCTATAGTGTCTGAGTTTGGTGACTGATTATGGGATGGATCCCCGAGTGGGGTAGTCTCTGTATAGTCCATCCTTTCATCTTAGCTCTAAACTTTGTCTCTGTAACTCCTTTCATGGGTAAATACTCTGGTTTCTCTTCAGATTGTATAAATCTTTCACCTTTTACACATAGCCTTTGTTAAGAAGACATATGTTCACTAGAAAAAAAATCATCCTGAATGAGATAACCCAGACCCAGAAAAACAAGTATGATATGCACTCACTTATAAATGGATGTTATCTGTTAAGTAAAGGATAATCATGCTACAAACATAGATCCAGAGAGGCTAAGTAACAAATGGGGATCAAGGAGGACACACGGATCTCCTTGGAAATGGGGAATAGAATAGATTCTGTGGGTGAAATAGGGTCAGTGAGGATGGATATAGAAGGGACCAGGCAAGGGGAGGGGATAGAGGGGGGTGCTCGTTGAGACTATTGATATTGAGAGGCTTTGGTGGGGGCAATCTGGAAACAGTACAGTGGTAACTACCTGGAATCTATGAGCATGACCCTAGTGAACAATCCTAGCAATGGAGGATATGGAGCATGAACCAGCCATCTTCTGTTACCAGGCAAGGCTTCCAGTGGTGGGATTGGGACTTCGACCTACCATTTGTCCTGCCTGCAAGGAAATGTGCCGAGGAAATGGTGGTGCAGAATTTGTAGCCAACCAATGACTGATCCAACTTGAGGCTCACAAGAAGGAGCCACTTCTTGACATTGCCTGGATGGCCAGAAATCAGATGCTGTATATAGCCCAGAGACCTAGGAGAGAGCTAAACACACAAAACCAAAACCAAAACCAAAACCAAAACCAAAACCAAAACCTCAATGAAATGATTCCTAACAATACTCTGCCATTCTCATAGGTGCGTGTCCAGTCCAATCATCATCAGAGAGGGTTCATCCAGTAACTGATGGCAACAGATGCAGACGTCTACAGGCAAGCATTAGGTGGAGCTCAGGGAACCCCTCTGCAGAGAGGGAGGAAGAGTTGGAGAAGCAAGAGGGCTTGAGAATACCAGGAGAATATGGCCCAAGAATCTACTAAGCAGTGCTCACAGTGGTTTACAGAGACTGAAGTGGTAATCATGGAGACTTTGTGGCTCCAAGCTAGGTCCTCTGCATAAACGTTATGTTTACATAGCTTGTGTTCTTGTGGGACTCCTAACAGTGAGGGTGGGAGTGCCTCTGACTCTTTTGTCTGCTCCTGGGACCCTCTGGCTTCTACCGGGTTGCCTTGTCCAGCTTTGATATGAGAACTTTATGTCTAGGCTTACTGTAACTCATTATGCTGTGTTTGGTTGATGTCCCTGGAAAGCCTGCTCTTTTCTGAAGGAAAATGGAAGAGGAATGGATCTGGGGGACAAAAAGGTGAACAAGGAGTGGAGGAAGTGAAGGGAGGGAAAATAGTGGTTGTAACATAATATATGAGAGAATAAATGCAAAAAATAGAGAATCTATTTTCCCCCCAGTTCTTTTTTTTCTCTATAACTTTTATCATGAATGCATGTTGGATTTTGACAAAGACCTTTTCAAAATAATGAGATGATTGTGTTATTTCTATTTTTAGTCAGTATATAAAATTTATTATATTTATTGACTTATTATGTTGAACCATTCTTGTATTTTCAGGATAAAGCCAGCTTGATCATGGTGGATGATCTTTTTTTATATATGCCTGTATTCAGTTTGCATCCATATTATTGAGAAGCTATGAAACAAATGGACTTAACAGATATCTACAGAATATTTCATACTAAAACAAAAGGATATACCTTTTTCTCAGCTCCTCATGGCACCTTCTCCAAAATTGATCACATAATTGGCCACAAAACAGCCCTCAACAGATTCAAAAATATTGAAATTGTCCCTTGCATCCTATCAGATCACCATGGACTAAGGCTGCTATTCAATAACAACATAAGTAGCAGAACACCATCATTCACATGGAAACT